>BDSL01000077.1:0-538191 GCA_003116995.1 Yamagishiella unicocca
CACCACTACCCCCCCCCCCCACCCACTACCCACCACCCACCACTACCCCCCCGCAGGCGACAAGCCCGTGTACCTGAACGTGGTGCTGCACGGGGCAGCGGCCACGCTCATGCAGGCGGGGGTCCGGGCGGCACAGGAGGTAGGTGGGTCGGGGGGGCTGAGAGGAAGCCCGACGTGGGTCGGGGGGAGCGGGGGGCTGCACGCCTGGACCTACCCGACGTGGGTCGGGGGTCGGGGGGAAGGGGGGGGCTGCACGCCTGGACCTACCCTGTCCACTCGCCCACTCAGAGGAGCTACGTGTTCCTTTTTACGCCGGTCACAATCCATTTTCCTCCTCCCCCCCCCCACTTCTTCTTCTTCTTCCTCTTCTTCACTGCATCCACCGTCGCCGCGTCCGTGTGTGTGACCGCCCACCCTAGTCCAGTAGCATGCGCGCGCGTCCCGGTGTCCGAAGGCTATGCACCCACTACATTTCCCCAGTCGCGTTACCGGTCCTTTTATTGTACCCCCCCCCCACACACACACCTGCCCCCCCACCTGTTCCCCAGGGCCGGCTGGGCCGCCCCGAGGAGATGAAGCTGGTGGTGATGGACGTGCCGGACACGTTGACGGGGGCACAGGCAAGCAGGAACGGCACCAGCACCAGCACCGGCTGCAATGGTAGTAAAGCAGTAGCAGTAGCCATAGCGGCAGTAATAGCAGTACGGGTAGCCGCAGCGGCGAAGACAGCAATAGCCGAAGCTGCAGCAGCAATACCAGCGGCAGCAGCAGGCGGGACGGCCTTGGGCTCGTCCAAGCCCTACCTACCCACCCTTACACACACACACACACACACACACACACACGCGCGCGCGCGCACACACACAACCAACCAACAACCTCACGACTGCTCCCCCTGCCACCCGACCGGCTCCTCCCCCGCCCTCCCCCGGCCCCCACATACACACACGAGCCTGCAGCTGGCGGCCGCCGCGAAGCAGCTGAAGGACAAGCTCCTGCGGGCCACCCTGGAGCGCATGGTCGCCGCGGGCCTCCCTCGGAAGCTGGAGAGACATGTCACGAACGCAGAGGTGTGTGTGCATGCGTGTGTCCTGGTTGCATACCTAGCCTGGCATGTGTTGTCCATATAAACAACAAAACAAGGCTTCCGCGAAGGAGGCGAAATCCCTGGCCAGACCAGACCAGCCACGTTACCGAAGGCGCAGCCGGAAACGTGAAGCTGGACCTGTGGGGGGTTGTAAAAAGGACCGGCTACTCGACATGGGAAGTGCAGCTGGCGCACAGGCCTGTGGGGGAGGGGTGCGGGTGGCACGTGTACGGCAGCAGCGGGTTCGGCGGGTTTGGCATTAGGCTAGGGTGGGTGGGATGCCCCAACAGCCGCAGAGCTGGGAGCATGGCAGAGGTCGTCGTACGACACCTGGCTCTGCAGTGCGGGCGTGTGTATTGGGTTCCTCCCCGGCATGCCGCCTACCCACCCATGCAGCCGCCGCGCGACCCCCGCTCCCCCCCTTCGCCCCCCTCCCCCCCCCAGGTCCTACGGTACATGCCCGAGATCATCCCCACGTCTGAAAAGGTTGGTACGGCAAGCAACCCTGACCTGCAGACTGTATTGCTACCTTCCCCCCCCTCCCCCCGCCCCCCGTTTCTTTAATTGTAACCCCCCGCCCCTGTATCCTAGCCATGTCGCGCAACCGGTTTTTATGCCACCCCCGCCACCCCAATCGGGTCTTCTCAGCAATCCCACCCCCCTTTGGTTTGCATCTCAAAACTTCTGTTTTATAAACGGTTTTTTCGGGCATCCACGGGTCTCCCTCGAACCCCCTTTGGTTTGTCGGCCGTGGATTCGCGTACATAACATACCCCCCAGGTGGAGCGTGTCTTCATCGGCGAGGGCTCCGAGCCCTCCCCCTGGGATGACGTGCCAGCCATGGTCGGTCATGCCAGCCTGCGAGTCAGAGCGGGCAGGAGCGTGAAGGCGGCCGAGGTGATCGGACTGTACAGCAGCGAGGTGAGGCCGCAGGAGCTCCCCCTCAGGTACCCTTCCCTCCCTCCCCTCGCCCACTACATTTCCCCAGTCGCGTTACCGGTTATTTTATCGCAATCCCCCTCGCCCTCCCCCTCCACCCCCCACACCCGTAGCCCGGCGGTCCTACCCTACCCTTGTCGTGTAGGGGTGGTCTTCATGCCACCCCTAGCCCTGCCCAGCACTCATCGTCCATCGGAGGGCTGTGAAGCGTATTGCGTGGGTCAGCGCCTCACCACGCACCAACTGCCATGCACCAACTGCCACGTATCAACTGCCACTTGCTGCAGCGCTGTGTGGGCTCACCCATCCCCGCCACCGCCTCCTGCTGCCTCCCGCCTCCGCCCAGGGCTGGCTGCACCCCGAGTGGCAGGACGAGCTGGTCGCCCAGCCCGAGGACCAGTGGGACGACCCGCACCACCCCTGCCCCCACGCCTTCATGGCAGCGAGAAGACACGACTTCGGCCGGTGAGCCCCGCTGAGCACCCCGCTGAGCACCCCGCTGAGCACCCCTGACCCCGCTGAGGCACCCCGCTGGGCACCCCGCTGAGCACCCCGCCTCCGCCCCCTCTAACCCCTCCTCTCACGACCCCCCCCCCCGGCCCCCCCCGGCCCCCCCCCGGCCCCCCCCGGCCCCTCACCCCCCCCCCTGGCCCCTCACCCCCCCCCCACTGGCCCCTCACCCCCCCCCCTGGCCCCTCACCCCCCCCACTGGCCCCTCACCCCCCCCCCCGGCCCATCACCCCCCCCCCGGCCCCTCACCCCCCCCCCGGCCCCTCACCCCCCCCCCCCCTGGCCCCTCACCCCCCCCCCTGGCCCCTCACCCCCCCCCCTGGCCCCTCACCCCCCCCCCTGGCCCCTCACCCCCCCCCACTGGCCCCTCACCCCCCCCCCGGCCCCTCACCCCCCCCCCGGCCCCTCACCCCCCCCCACTGGCCCCTCACCCCCCCCCCTGGCCCCTCACCCCCCCCACTGGCCCCTCACCCCCCCCCACTGGCCCCTCACCCCCCCCCACTGGCCCCTCACCCCCCCCCCGGCCCCTCACCCCCCCCCCCGGCCCCTCACCCCCCCCCCGGCCCCTCCCCCCGCCCTCACCCCCCCCCTGGCAGCTACGCCGCGGACTGCCGGCTGCCCCGCCGGCTGCTCAGCGGAGTGCCGCGACTGGACCTGCCCGACCGCCTCCACAGCCTGCTCAGCGAAGGTACCGGTGCCGCGGCCGCACACGTAGGGTTACGAGGCTGTTGGAAGGTCGCATATTCCCACCACCACTCCACCACCACCGGTCCCCGCCCATCACCACTGCTCGCCCCTACATGCCCCCGACCACCACACCACCACCACCACTGGCCCCCCCTACACTGCACGCCCCCCCCCCGCGCCCACAAAATTGGTGTCCGACGATTATGCGCCAACTATCCTGTCCCGTTGCGTAAAACGGTTTTTATACACCCCCCCCCTCCCCCCCCTCCCCCCCCGCCACCCCCGCCACCCCCCCCCGCCACCCCCTCCCCCCCTGCCACCCCCTCCCCCCCTGCCACCCCCTCCCCCCCTGCCACCCCCTCCCCCCCTGCCACCCCCTCCCCCCCTGCCACCCCCTCCCCCCCCGCCACCCCCTCCCCCCCGCCACCCCCTCCCCCCCGCCACCCCCTCCCCGCCCCCCCAGGCGCGGATGAGAACACCCAGCTCTTCGTGACCGCCGCCCGCCTGGGCTGCGAGATGTCGTACGCCAACGACCCCCGCCGCAACCTGGCGGCGCGCTCCGACACAGAGGCCGACTTCCGCGAGGGTGAGGCCCTCCCTGGAGGGGTGGGGGGGTGAGGTCCTCCCTGGAGGGATGGGGGGGGGTGTTTGGCGAGAAGAGCCGATTACGCGACATAGGAGACGGAGGGAGGCAGCTGGTGTAATGGTGGTGGCGGCGGGAGGTGCCTGCTTGCCGCATGCGGCTCATATCGCCAGCTCATATTCGGGCGGGTCAGGAACGGGTGTGTCCGCTCTCCCATCGCTCACCGCCTCCCCCAGTTCTCCAGCTAGCGCCCAAAACCGGTTCCGCGAAACGTTTCCTTGCGTCACGCGGGGTCCTCGCTTCCTGTCGTCTCGCCGTGGCCGATTTAGCTTAGCCGCCAAAGGTCAACTTACGACCTTCGACTTTAGTATCCCCAACCCAGTCCTCCAGCATGCATCTCTAAACGTCTGTTCTAAACGGTTTTTACGGCATCCACGGGTCTTCCTCGAGCCCCTCCCCCGGGGCTTTTTGCCCTGGGGTTATGATGTCCTGTTAAATGGTGTAGCGCCCAAACGGTGTCGCGCCCAACGGCTAACGGTTTCCTCGCCTCCTCCCCTCAGGCGGCCCCAACGTGACGGTTGTGACGGCGGTGGTGTTGGGCCTGCTGCCCGCCATGGTGATGGTCGCGACCAAGGACATACCAGGGGGGCAGCACCTCATGTAGGGAGGGGGAGGAGGGGGAAGGAGGAAGAGGGGGGAGGGGGGAGGAGGAGGGCGAGAGGTCGCGGCCTTCCTTCCTTCCCTGTCGGAATGGGGAACGCTGCGTGTGTGGCGGGGGACAGATTTGATCCAGGGAGGGCGTCGTGGCCGCACTGCAGGCGAGCCTCCCTGGAGGGCTTCATGGGCACGGTGCGTAGGTTTCAGGAGGGTGCGCTGCAGCATAGCACCGTCGTACCCTCTCTGTCGTACCATGCCCTGCCACGTCATCGTGACGTCGTCCCCGTAGCGCCGCATCCTGAGTCTTAGGCTGACCGTGACGTGATTGAGATTAACCACTTGACGTACAGCGCCAATTTCAAAACCCTAAACTCCGTTCCTCAATTTCGACGGCTACTATCCTACGCTCGCTGCCGCCGCTGCTGCCGCCGTCGTGTTGTCGTACAGGTACAGCTACGGCCCCGAGTACTGGTCGCTTCACCAGGACGAGCTGCTGACGTGTCAGGAAATCGAGGCGGCGAGGGCGGGGGAGGAGGTGGAGCGGCGGCGGCGGCTGGTTGCCGAGCAGGAGAACGCCAGGCTGCGGGCAGAGCTGCAGCGCATGCAACAGGTGGGGGCGGAGGTGAGAGCGGAGGCTGGGTTGGGGGCGTTCGTTCGGGCACGTCACGGTTGCATTGCAGGCAGCTACCGATACCCGCACCAGGCCCATGCCTTGAGCCAGAAGCTCCTTCAGGAATCTCGCAAGAAAACCCCCAACCCCTGTCCTCTTCTTCCCTTCCCCGCAGCAACCGCCGCCGCAGCAACCGCCGCCGCAGCAACCGCCGCAGCAGCAACCGCCGCCGCAGCAACCGCCGCCGCAGCAACCGCCGCCGCCGCAGCAGCCGCCGCAGCAGCAACCGCCGCCGCAGCAGCAGCCGCAGCCGCAGCAGCAGCAGCCTGGCCGTATCCCCAGTGACGAGCCGCCGCCTGCCCCTCCTCCCGCTCCCCCTCCAAGCGACCTGCGGGCCCTGGTAGCTGCCGCACGAGCCACCGGGGGCCGCTGCGCAGCGCACTACCGCCCGGGGCAGCAGCAGCAGCAGGCGGGAGGGGGCGTGCACCGCTTCACGCCACCGCCGCCGCCGTCACCCCCACCGCACCAAACACCGCCACCGCAGGCGGCGACGTCGCCGCGGGCGCTGGTCGCTGACGCTGCGGGCGAGCGGGCGGTGGAGGAAGAGGAGGTGGTGGTGGTTGAGGAGGAGGTGGTGGTGGTTGAGGAGGAGGTGGTGGTGGTTTCGGAGCGGGCCCCCTCGCGGCAGCCGGGGCCAGCAGGCCCCCTGGGGTCGCCCCTGGGCAAGAGGACGCGGCGTGCGGACGAGACGGCCACGCCGGGCTCTCCAACAACCCGCCAGCGTGCCTCCCTGGAGCCGGCGGCAGCCCGTTTCGTACCGGTTTCGGAGCAGGGGTCGCCCGCGGGCCAGCAGGCTGCGCGGGCCCTTTGGTCGGAGCAGCCCCTTGGCGGTCGCCTGGCCAGCAGGCGCAGGGGAGGCCGGGGTGAAGGAGGTGGCGGGGACGAGGCCGGCGGCGCCGCCTCCGCCACCTCAGCTGGCGGCACGACCCCCTCCCCCGCTTCCGCCACCACTCAATTGCCCGCGGGCCCGGCACAGCGGGCGGCGGCGCAGCCGACCGCCGGCCCGCCGCCGCCGGCGGTGGCGCTGCCCGGCAACGGCGGCGGCGATGACGCTGCGGCGTTGTACGACGACCTTCAGTCCCCAACGGACGGCGGCGGCGCCGGCGGCGGCCCTGCGGCAGCAGGGGCAGGGGCAGCTGCCCTAGTCACTCCCGCGCCGAGGGATCGTGACGGCGCCTCTCAGGAGGCGGAGCAGCGGCGCGTCTTCTCCCGCCTCAGCACCAGGTACAAGGCCCAGCGCAAGGGGAGGCAGGCGGGGGGTGCGTCATCCTTGGAGGGAGCCACCAGCGGCAGCCCTGGGGAGGGAGGGACCGCCGCGGCTGGTGGTGCTGGTGGTGGTGCTCGGAGGGAACCTACTCACACAGCGAAGGCAGCAGCCGGTGCCAGCGCCAATGCCGATGCCGCGTCAGCACACGGCAGCGGCAGCGGCGCCCTAAACGCCGGTGAATGCGGAGGCGGTGGTAATGGCGGCGGTGGTGGAGGTGGAGGTGGCGGTGGCGGTGGTGGTGGTGGTGGTGGTGGTGGCGGCACGGCTGGCGTTTCCTTGGCCCGAGCACTGGCGGTGGCAGCAGGGCAGGCACTGCCGGACTCGCCTCCGGTGCCCTTGCTGCCGCAGCAGCCGCCGCAGCGACAAGAAGCCGCGCAGCGCCACCCCCTGCAGCACCTGTCGCCGCTGGGGGCCCGAGAGGGGGCGCGGCTCCGGCGGCACCGCGACCGGAGGGAGCGCTCGGGGGGGGCCGGGCGGGGTGGCGCCATCCCCGTCTTCATTGACCTGGTGGATAGCGACTAGGCAGACAGCTGGCAGGCAACTAGGCAGAGAGCAGGCAACTAGGCAATACAGGCAGGACGACGGATAGACGGGCAGACAGCATCGGAGCGGCGCAACGACGTCCGGTCAGGGGTATGCGGTCAGGGGTAGTAGTAAGTGCTAGTGGTATTGGAGTGCTGGCGGCGTGTCTGGCGGGCGGTGGGCGGAAGGTGGGGGTTACTTTAGGGTGCGGCTGCATCGCTCAGCATGGATTGGCCGCAACCGGGGGGAAGAAGCTCGTGCGTCGTCTGCTGTGCGAGCAGGTCGTGTGTGGCTAGATGCGGTTAATGTTTTCCAATGACGCCGTTGGCATATGAGCATGAAACCCTGAAACCATACCCTTACACGCCTTCTTCCATTTCACACTCTGCGTGACTGTACGGCGCTGCGGAACACAATTGCCCGTTCATACACCCGTTTTTGCACCTGCGCGACAGTCGTGTTTAGGATCTTTATGGCCCAAGCATGCATACCATCCTCTAAGCAGCAGAGGATGGCACGCACCTGTGTAGCCTTTAGGAAAGCTGTTGTAGTGAAGCTGTCGTACCACTGTGTTTGTTGTGGCGGTGGGGAGTCCTGGGGGCGGCTGAGTCCAGAGGCGTGGGGTGTACCGGTATCCGCAATTACGTTCATATCCTTCTTTCGGGGCCAAGACCGCACAGATGCCGTCGTTCCCCTCATAGCATGTTCTTCGCTTTTTGCGGTCGGCGTCAAACAGTGGGGACGGAGGCCCCTCACGCCCCTCGCACCACAAACTCCAGGCCTGCAGGGGCGGGGGGGTGGTAGTGTGAGGGAGCTCTGAGCTAGCCAGGAAGGGGCGTCGGGTTGGAGCAGCGTTGATCTATTTATTCCAAACACGGCGCTGTGTCGTGACACAGCGCGTACGACACAGCGCGTGATTGACACAGTGTGGTCACTTTGCCGTAGTCACTGTCCCTGTGGTCACTTTGCTGTAGTCACTGTCCTAAATGCGTCGATGTGAAGTGTCTGTGCGGCGCCGTTGCCAGGACTGTGTCGCGACAGCTGGTGCTGGTGGGCCTTACGATGTGAGGTACTGGGTGGAGGTGGCCGAGGACTTACGGTGGTGCGGGCCCCTACCACCGGCGAACGAGGATTGCCTTTCTAGGTCAGGAGGAACAAGGCAGTTTCCATATTAGCTTTTAAGGTCTGGAGCCCACTGTAACAATTACAACAATTGAGCTGCTACTGATGGGAGCGCATGGCAATGACGACACGGTTCACACGCCATGTTACACTCGACTTGCAGCGCGGCACGCCATCAGCTCAGCAGGTACGGCACCTTCACGCCATCAGCTCAGCAGGTACGGCACCTTCACGCCTGCTGGTTGAATGTCATGGACAGGGAAACGTTTTTCCAAAGCATCGACTTGCATGTATGTTGCCTTCACCCATCAGCTCAGCAGGTACGGCACCTTCACGCCTGCTGGTTGAATGTCATGGACAGGGAAACGTTTTTCCAAAGCATCGACTTGCATGTATGTTGCCTTCACCCATCAGCTCAGCAGGTACGGCACCTTCACGCCTGCTGGTTGAATGTCATGGACAGGGAAACGTTTTTCCAAAGCATCGACTTGCATGTATGTTGCCTTCACCCATCAGCTCAGCAGGTACGGCACCTTCACGCCTGCTGGTTGAATGTCATGGACAGGGAAACGTTTTTCCAAAGCATCGACTTGCATGTATGTTGTTTTGGTTCCATCACATGCTGTGGCGTCCTGGCGGGATGCGGAAGCAATAGCGCAATGTCTTCTCGGGACATGGGTGTCGTATCGCCGCGCCCTCTTCGCTACAGAGGCTACCTAACAACGTCTTAACACAAACAGATCTTAACACAAACAGATCTTAACACAAACAGATCTTAACACAAACAGAACATCAGCAGCGCGCACATGGACAGCAGCTCGAGGAGCGTACGGCGCACTTCACCCATTAAACGGTCGGGCGGCCAATGGCAGCCGCACTGCAACCAACGAAACACAGAAAGTACTAACAAGCAAAACATATCAAGCCCGCTGCGCAGCCATCATGATTTTACTTCCTATTAGTACAGTATCAACCCACCACGCTGAGCGCACACACCTGCACGGCGCCCGCCAGACAGCACTCGTTCCGTTCCTTCCATAACCGCGCAGCTACCGTTCATTCCACGGCGTCCAGCCAGAAGAACATGTCCGGCAGACAACGGCAGACACGGGCGCGACGACCCTATGCCTACAGCTTACCAGTCCAAGCACGCTGCACCACGCCACAAACCGCACCGCACGCAGTAATAAAGGTGCCTGGGCGAGGAGTAGACAATGCACCCCTCCCTACCCCTCATCCTCACCAACAGACAGCAGCCTCGATGGACTTGCGTCGCTGACTAGAGTTGCACCAGCAACCTGAACCTAGACTGCAGCACCCGAGCTTCCCACTGCGGCAGACTAGCCGCTATCTTCCCCTTCGCCACGCCAGTACCCTTACTGCATCCCAACCTTCATTTTTGTCACTTTATCTTAGAGCGCGTTGATCTGGTCCGTCTCGATTACGACGTCGCTCGTCGGGTAGGCGACACATGTGAGGACGAAGCCGCGAGCCACCTGGCCTGGGTCCAGGAAGGACTGGTCGGATTGGTCCACCTCGCCGGCGACCACCTTGCCCACGCATGTCGAGCAACAACCGCCGCGGCAAGAGTACGGCAGGCGGACGCGCGCTTGCTGTGGGACGGGACATAAGTTGGGAAGGGGGGATGCATAGGAACGTGAGGCGCGGCGGGCCAGTATGGCGGGTGGGATCAACAGTCCGACGGTAGGGCCATCTCCCGGTTCCTGGCGTTAGTTTCTGTGTGTGCATATCACAGTTCATCTATCAAAGTTCACTACAATGTTGGGCAAGCGCGCATTCCGGGATCATAAGACGTTTGATGAGGCGGCGCAACCCGCAAGGATCCCCAACGGACCGCATATTATATATTTTAGCCTTACCTCAGCAGCGTCCAGGATGTACACGTCATCTGGGCACTCGATGACTTTGTCGCCGCTTGGGGTCTTCAGCGTGACCTTGTATGAAGCCCTGGCGGCAACTGCCCTGGCAGGCGTGCGAGTCTCGGACACGCGAACCGCAAGGGGGCGACGGAAGAGAAGAGCCATATTGAGTCAATAACCAGTTGGTGAAGCAAGCGCTTTGCACTTCCTGCAGATGTGATGCTAGAGCTCTCGGAGGCACTTGGGAGCTCTCGTTTACAGGCTTGGGCCTTCTTGATAACTCGCGAGCGTTAAATATATGACCTTGGAAAATATCGAGGGCGACCTTTCGAGGCAAGACCTTCGACTGGTCCGTGTTGAGTAAAAAAGGCCTTCTCCCAACGACGGCCGTTGGGACTCCCGGATCCTCCCCCCATGGCCCAAATCCTGGCATATCCTGTAACCTGAGGTTCTACGAAAAAACGGCCACAAATTGGTTCCCGACATCCTCGTGACAGCGCATTCGAGTCCTCGACCGTGAATATCTTCAACTCCTGTACATTCGCATCGATTTCATGCTGAAAAAATGATTGAACCTCCGACAAGCACGCGGTATACGGCTTCGGCGGAACCGCTGACAGCCCGGACTGCTCAAGACGCAGGTTACCCTCAAGAGGAAAACGATAATCAACTTCGCGCATATCTTCGAGGGAAAGTGATCCCACTGCGTGCACAACGCAACGCGCCTCCAGTGCGGTTCCCTGGCTTACCGGCATCCTGCCTAGTAGGCCTCAGGCGGAAGGCCACCTCCCTCTTTAACGTATGCGCCAAAACGAAGCCAAGCCAAAAATGAGCCTCTCGCTCGTCTCCGCGTCACGCGGGAAAACACCGGTCGGTCTGTTGGGGCCACAGCTGCCTGCTGCCTGCTCTTTCAGCCCTGCGCCCCCACCCTGGCCCTTTCACGTACCTCACACCCTCCACACCACTCCACGCGGCTCCGCTTCCATCCTCTCACCCCTCGTCCTCACAGCCTGGTTACACCGCACCTCTGCGCTTCGGCACCTCAGTCCACCCCTGCCTACGCGCAACCCCCGCCCCTTCCACGTCCCGTCTACGGCCCGCGGCTGAAGCCGGCGGAAGGCAGCGACCACGGTGCCGCTGCACCATCAACACTGGGCACAAGAGCACGACACGCAAAAACACACGCACACGACACTCCCGGCTCCGCGGTGGATTAGCACACACCACTCCGGATGGCTGTAGCCACAGCCGGTGCTGCTGCCGTCCGCAGGACGCCTCACTTCTTAGCTGTGGCGTAGGTGTAGAGCGCGAAGGTCGCGATGAACAGCGCCCCCCCTAGGTTGGACAGCGCGGGCAAGTCGATGTCCACCTGGTCCGACAGGATGGCGCTGGCGGGGAGGGGGAAGGGGCAGGGCCAATGAGATGGGTGGGGCGGATATACCGTAGGGTCCGCCGTAGCTAGCGTCTACCGTACGTGACGTACGTGGTTCAGTAGGGTGAGAAAGGGGACGACCCGCGCGACCCGCGCCTGTCGCCCCCTTCCTAAGCCCTCGGTGCATCCCGCGGCATCGCTTCCCCCTTCGCCATCCCAGTTCTCTGCGTTGCACTCCACAATATAGCCCACTCGTCCTTCTTCTTCACTGCACCCACCGTCGTCGCGTCCGTGTGTGTGGCCATCCACCCTAGTCCAGTAGCATGCGCGTGCGTCCAGGTGTCCGAAGGCGATGCACCCACTAGAAGTCCCATGTCGAGCTACCGGTTCTTTCATGTAACCCAACCCCCTTCCTCAGCCCCCAGCCCGCAGCTCCCCAAAAGGCACGGCGCGCGTACTGAGAGAGGAATCAGCTGCTCACCTGCCAAACACGATTGAGTAGCCGTACTCGAGCGCAGCCAGGCCTGCGGCAGCCACGTGGCGTGTAAGTGTACGGAAATCAGTTAGGGGGGAGGGAGGCCGCCAGGGCGTGGTTTGCGACACGAGCACCAGCGTCGGGTTCCACCAGCCAGCACATGCGACATCGCGTCATGACGCCTCCTGTGCTGCCGCGTGCCTGGGCCCCGCCCCGGCTCCCCCGTGTGTCGTTTTTGCAACCCCCCTCCATGTATTGGCCCAAGGGTTCCGCTCCCAGCCCCGGCCCCCCCACGACTCCAAGGCTACCAGTCCCACGCGCCGCCCCGGTGCTCACCAAGGTTCAGGTTCTTGAAGGTGGAGGCGCCAAGACGGCCCCGGTCGGCTGCATCCTGTGGGGTGAGGGATACAATAAAAGGAGCGGGGAGGCGCAGGCGGGGGTTTGAGCGGCAGGAGCCCAAGTGGAAAGTCTAAGGACCAGCGTCCAACTAAGCCAACAGATACGCGATCGACATACGCCGTTTCGTGGGTGGGTCACTGGGTTTAGATGGGAGCAGGCGCACAGAAATCGGTAGGAGCGGGAAGGCAGGAGCGAGGAGGCGACCTGCCTCCCCTCCCGGCCCGCCCGAACCCGCCTGTCCGCCCTCGCCCTCCTCTGTCCCGACCTCTCACCTTTAACACGTACGACATGACCGCCGCCAGGAGGAAGCCGGGCGCCCAAACGCCCTTGACCAGCGGGCTCACGGCGCTGTAGGGGTCGCCGGTGAAGAGTGTCTGAGGGGGGGGGCCGGGGGGGGGCGGGGTTGATAAGAGAATCCGGGAATCCACGGCCGACAAACCGAGAGCGGTGAAGGTGATCTATGGCCGGGGGGGGGGGAAGAGGGCGAGACGCGGGGCGTGGGTGTGAGTGTGTGGGTTGGCATGGATGTGGCAGGGTAAGGAGAAGCGGGAAGGGAGTAGAACGTGGGAGGAAGGGCAGGGAGTCGCAGTGCACAAGAACCCCTTTCCCCCCTCCCTCTCCCTCTCCCCCTCCACGTGCTCTGCCCTCCATTTCCGTGTCCTGTAACCGGGTCTACTCGCCATTCCCCCTCCACCGCCATCCACGCCGCACGATGTCGGCGGCCTCCAACCCGGCGCAACTCCCCCACCAGCGCCTGCGCGCCCCATCTGCTGAACGCCCTCCCCCCCGCCTCACCTCGGTTTTACCCTTCGCTGCCTACCCCCGGGTTTCTTCCCCCACCCCCACCAATGCGCCAGCTATTCCACCCATGTCGTGTAACCGGGTCCTTATGCCCCCCCCGCCGCACCTCGGGTGCAAAGCAGGCCACCGCCGTGAGCAGGTACAGCGCCACACACACCGTGTAACCCCAGGAGGTCAGGTTCTGGGGCGGGCTGGGCTCTACCTGCGGAGCCACCAGGCCCTTGCCCGAGGTGTGGGAGATGACTGTGCACCCCCGGGGAAGGTAGGGGGACCCAAGGGATACACAGCGGGGCGGGTGGGGGCGGGTAATTGGGGGGTTCTAAAAACACGGAGTCGGGCTCGATGGAGGCTCTCGTGCTCCCGGACGATCGTGCCACTCAGTCCACCCCCCAGTTCAGTCGCATGCGCGCGCGTCCAGATGTTCGAAGGCTATGCACCCGCTACACTTCCCAAGTCGAGGAACCGATTCTTTTGTGTAATCCCTCCTGGTTTCTTCTCGGCCCCCCCTGCCTAGGTGCCCGCCGACCTTGCGCCAACTATCATGTCCGTTTCGCGTCAGCGGTTTTTATGCCCCCCGCCCCTCCAGCATGCATCTTAAAACGTCTGTTCTTAACTTTTTTCTCGCATCCACGGGTCTTCCTCGAAACCCCCTGCCTACCGGGGCGGACCCCCTCCCTCCCAGCCGCACCCGCCAGGTTGATGCCGCCCGCGACCACTGCCGTGGTGAGGTACGACATGTACGCCAGGGGGCTCCACAGGCGGAAGGTGGCGGGGGTGGTGGCCAGCAGCACCGCCAGGAAGCCCACGGACTTGGCGGCACAACCGGCCATGAGCCGCTGGTAGGTGGCGGACTGGAGCAGCTGGGACTCGGCGGCGTGCTGCGAGGCGTGTGGGCGGCGGAGTGGAGGGGGTGTGTGCCGAAGAGAACAGTGGAGTGGAGGGGTTTGAGGTGTCCGTGGTCTGGGGTGCCCTTGGGGGATCGTGGGCCTGGGTTGGAGGGGTGCGTTGGAGATCCGGCTGGCGGGTATGACCCCGCCAATGGGCTGTGACCCCCCCCAGTCCGCGACCGCATACCGGCAACAAAACCACCACCACCACCCGGAGCGCCGCAACGTGTCCACCGGCCCTCTCTGGTCGCATCCACCCGCCGCGACCCCCCTCCCCCCGGCCCCCGGGACCTCCGTGGTTCCTGTCCTGCCCACACAAACACACACAGCATAATGCACAGGACAGGCAACGTGTCGCGATTATCGTTTACCCCCCCGGGGCGCCGGGTAACCGGGTATTGGTTTTTGCAACCCCCCCGGGCATTACCCCACCTTGAGGCTGTACTCCACCGAGCCGCTAGCCGCCAGGGTGACTCCGATGATGCGAACAAAGGTGACGTCCAGGTCAGAGGTGTCGGCCTGGAGCGGTGGCAGTAGCAGCGGCGGCAGTAGCAGCGGCAGTAGCGGCAGTCAGCGGCAGCAAGCAATCCGTCAACAACGGGAATGGGTCGCGCCCGCTGAGGCGCAGGGAGCCCGCCATGCAGCCGTCATGTCCAGGTTTCCGACACGCCGGGTCGTGTCGTAAGAGACATGTCGTACACGGGTCAGGCGCCCGCCGCGGCGATAACCCCCCCCCCGCGGCCCCCACCTTCGGCACCACCAGGTCCAGCACCGCCTGCGGCTCCAACAGGCACAACGCAGCCAGGATGGCGCTGGTGCCGGCCAGGGCGCCGAATGCGGTGGCCTGGTTCTTGCCGTCGGCCATGGCATCTGAGTCGCAGCAGTAGCAGCAGCACAGCGCAGTTTGTAACAGCGGCATAGGGTGTGTAGGCGTGAGGGGTAAATGGGGTTGCCGTACGCGAATACGTGTGTCGTGCAAACTGGCAAGTGTAAGGTATGTGCGTGACATGTGGGGGGAGGAGAGAGAGGCCGCCTGCTTCTGACATGTGCGGAGAGAGGGAGGCCGCCTGCTGCCCGGGTGTTGCATTATCCGCGCCCGCTGCTCGTGTTGTGGCTTCAGGCGTGGCAAGATTGGTTAGGATCCGTCCCTTTGACAGCTTGCCGTTCAAATTCGCCACGCTGCCAACCCGCACCTGCCCAACTAACAACATCCACTCGGCTCGAGGTCCCAAGAGCCACAAACCCACGCCACACACTCCTATTAAAACGACAACGCAACTGCCGAACCAACAACGACCAACGATGCCGTACCCACCCATCAGGTCAAAGGTGGGGAGGGTCAACGGCTCCTCGCGGTTCCCCTCCGCTGCCGCCGCCGCCGGTGGTGCTGCGGCCGCGGCAGGAGCGGCAGCAGCTGGTGGCTGTTGTGGCTTCTCCTTCTTGGGCGGAGCAGGCGGGGCTGCGGGCGCGGCAGCAGCTGCTGCTGCCGGGGCGGCAGGCTGCGGGGGCGTCAGAGTGGCGGTCGTCGCCGCGTTGACCTTGCCGTTGCTGCGGTCAACGCCGCCGGCGCCGTTGCTTTTGAAGTCGCCTGCGGTGCCGCTGCCGCCCTCAATCTCCGCTCGCCAGTTGGGGCGGGAAGCCGCCACCTGAGGCGGCAGGAGGGGTTCCTTTGGGTCAGTCAAGGAGGGGAGGAGGCATTGTAGGTATGGATCATCCCCCAAAGAAGGCAGCGGGCCTGACTAGCATGACGTAGTAGGAGAGGAGGGGCCCCGGCTGCGAGGACCTCCTGCCACATGGTGAAGCTAAGTGTTTCTGCCAGGAGGGGATTCTGGGCGGGTGGTGCTGTGGGAAATAGCATCGCTTGGAAAAGGCATACCAACAATGCGTTTGAGGGAACCTCGTAAGCCGTCCGATACGTGCGTTTGCCATGTCCGGTGCGTTCAGGTAGCGTTCGCATGCACACAACCCTTATCTCTTACCACGAGGCTTGGCCTTTGGAAGCGCGCATCACATAGACGCTTGCCTGTAAAAGGACGTTGGTATGGTAAGGCGCTTCACAGTGCATTTTTGATGCACCCGCATACAGGGCATCTTAGCTGGATGCACTTCTCCCGAACTGCAGGCGAACCTAGCCACGAAGGATTAAAATGACTTATATCGATTGGCCATCCCTCTGCGACCATGTTTGCACAATCTTTGTGCGTCGTCTGTGTGGAAGTGATTGGTCGCGCGACCGAGCGACGGAAGCCTCGCGTCTCACCAGTTGCAAGTAGTGTGACGGATGGAACACCAACACGCTGCATAAGGAATGAACGCTGCATTCTTCTCGTTCGCGCCTGAGCTTGAGCAGAAGTCACCAGTTATCTACTCCTTGACACTGCTTGCTTAACCTGAAATAACTTGGTAGCTCAGCGTTTATCTTATATATGTATATGAACTTAAATGCCTGTCCTTGCGAATGCGTGTTTTACATCTGTCAGAACCCAATTACAGGACCTCGAGGCTAAGGCTAGGTTCCCAATCATTGAACGTCAGCAATATCAAATTACATTTATAAATACAAGTGGAGCTCCCCTGCTCGAGCAACGCGCAGTGCCCAGGACGTTTCTAGTATTCGGGCCCAGGGGTCACTCGCCCCCTGCTTGCATCCACAAGCAACCCTTATTTGCCTACCCATAAAATGTCATTCTTGTTTACTTATGTAACCAAAGAAACCAGCCTGGGACAACGGCGGGTCTATGTTATGTTTGGTCCACGAACGAGCAGCCACTGTCCCCTCACTGTCCTTATAAGGTTCTTCATGAATAGCCCGCGGTCGCGAAAGGGCCCTCCAATTATGGACTACAGGATAAGGATATGGGCAATAAAAGATTCGCCTCCTGTTCGCGCCCCATGGCAGGCAAGGTAACCTGCTTACACCAGGACCGGCGCAGCGCTCCCTAAAGTGCCATAAAACCCACTGCATTTGGGACGTCAGTCGCGATGACGTTCACCGGTTCCAGCTCGGAACCCGACTTACAACAATAGGCTGCAGGAATGAGACACCACGGGTCAGTAGCACCAAGATATATTTAGTCGAACTGCTCAGTCGGCTATATAGTACAGCCGTGTACGGCCGTGTACTCGCGATCGGTGGCGTGCGTGCCTGGCCTTTCCCAAACCATTTGTCAAGGCATCTTGGTTATCGACTATGAAAGGTACCCGTGCGTGCGTAGTAATAATAGTTATCAGTAGGCCTACCTCAGATGCAAAGGTGCGTGCGTGTACTACCTGCACTTGCCGTGACGTCTGCTTTCCCATTAGATAGCTGGATGCAAAAGGGCCACGGAAACAGACAGCCGTCGCACTATTGAGAACTTGCAGATTTCCTCCGCTTAAATCTACTAATGGATGTCGAGGACTAGCATAACCTAGGGTTTGAATCGAGGATGATAACATGTTACCTGACGCCGCTGCAGTGTTACACAATCACGCTGACAGTCGAGAAGGGAGAACATGCAGACTTGTCGTTTACAAACCACAGTATCTCCTTTCGAGGCACGTCACCTCGCTTCCGAGGATTACCGGTAAGCGAGAATCGTCCCATCTGTTGACACGGATGAACACCCAATGGCGTTCATTACATTGTTCCGTCAGATCGACAATCCATCAGATCGACATTTGGAAAAAAGACACCATCACAACACATGTACATAACCTAGACATCACCACGATTGCAGGCGACCTACTCCCAAGATGAAAGTGGTCAAAGAATGACACCGACGCACCAGAGTCACCCAAATCGCTGGGCCCCTGTACGGTGCTTTATTGCATCACCCTGCGCGCGTATCGTTATCGTCGGGGTCAGCGCCTGCACCTATCCCGCCGATGTTCGTGGCTGGTGGCCGGCGCTGCTGTGGCATCGTCACCTGCTGCCGGTCTCGCCCCTGCAGTCTATCGGAATACTCGCTGTATGCAATTACACCTGCGCCTAACGCCATTCCGGCGGCAGTGCCCACGACAGACAATAGCTTATCACCACATCGACCTCGGACATCTTCACCGCCTAAAGAGGGGGCGGGGTAGAAATACAGGTTACATGCCATGCACGCTCTGAATCCCAGAATTCGGACGGCGTATTAGTAACAGCGTTCGGGATGAAAATTATTTGCACTAGCTGCAGACGGACGAGGACAGCGTACAATCAATAATGCTGAGCAGTCACGCAGATCGCACAATTATATACGGCGCACAAATACAAATCCTTCCGACCCAAATCGACACTATCCCCCGACTTACTCGTCCGTCGCTCGCTCATCATCTATATTGGTTTACTTGCCGGTCTTGGCAGGGGTAGCGGCGGCAACAACACCGGCGCGCTGGGCGGCGCGGGCCTCATCGATCTCCTTCAGCTGCTTTTTGTAGCCGTAGATGGGCATGACTGCCGACATCACCAGGAGGGGAACGCACCACAGAGGGAAGCCGCCAGCAAGGGCTACGAGCAAGAACGAAAAGGAAACGTTGTGCTTATTAGTTCGTGTGCAGCAAATTCATGTGTTTGCCTTTCGGCGGCGACATATCACGGCATAAATCAGTTCGTGCACCATGTCCAACCTCACCTGGGGCAGCAGACGCCCCTTGCCCAGAAGAGACGGGGCCGGCGGCACTGGACGCAGCGCGAGGGCGGTTGTCGGCTGCGAGGATGAATGGACACAATATTAAAACAATTAATAGCCCTTAAACCAGGGTCCTCACGCTACTATGCCGGATCCTGGTTGGTTATTCACGTGATTGCTGGACGCGGCCCTCACCTTTAGGCTGAGGCCGGGGACGGAAGTTGGGCTGGCCAGCAGCAGCGCGGAGGACGAAAGTCATCTTGATAAACTTTAGGCGAAGACGAGCCTGCAAGCGCAACGCACGTCGAAACGTGATGGGCATCGGACATAGGGAAAAAAGACTTCATCAGCAAATCGCATGTGCTAGGCAATTGTCACAAATGTAGAGCTCGAAAGGATGAGAAAAATGCCGACGCGCGGATGCGAGTTTGCACATTCGATAGTTTTGTTTCCACGAAACTTCCGGAAGCGTTGACTGCCACACCAAGCTCTTGCAAGCAGATCAGAAATCAGAGCGGCGTTAATCTGTAAATTCTCACGGTCCAGCCGCACAGGCCAAGCGTACACGCGTCGGGCTGCGCAGTTGCCGCCGACGCCATCATCAATCAGAATTCCGACAACGGAACTAGACAGCGCAACATGTTGCATGCTGCCAATTGCGAAGTATGCGTGAACATTCTCAATACAGGTCGGGTCTACGCAGCCGGGGTACATACCTTGGTAGATGAAGCCGCGTAACGCGAGCAGTCGTTGAAGGGAAGTGCTTGGGCGAGTTGCAAAGGGCGATCAAAGGAATTATTAGAAGAAGTAGAGCGAGAAAATTCTTAAATTTCTCAAAGTATGGCGGCTATTTATTGTGTGGGCGTGGTCACGCGTCAAATGATGACTAGGGACGAGCAAGTCGTGCAGTCGTGCGATTCCCACGCCACGGGGCAGCACCTATTAAAGGCAATTTGCGCAAATTATGGGGTGCTGTATCCTGCGGTAATTACTGCTATGGGGTAACGGAAACACTTTTAGAATTTTTTTGATTTTGCACTTCCGAAGACCTCGATTTCCATACTCTAATTCACGAATTCATGCTCTAATTCACGAATTCACACTCTTCCCAGGACGGCAAATAGTATCTCTTTTGAGCCCGGCGAACGTTTTCTGTCCGACAGAACGCACCCCGACAGGATCATTTACCAACGTCAACAGAACAGAACCTTCGAATTCCTACGAACTGATGAAAAGAGTACGCTCGTATCAGTGACATTCACTCATGTCTATCCTGCGGAATCCATATAGATCAACACGCGTAAGGAGGCCTGATTCGGTGAGGCTAACAATTTCATCCAATTATGTTTTGAATGAACGGGAAAATGCCTTAGGACTTGGCAGCAATGAACGAGCAATGAATTTTCACCTGTCAGCCCAAATGTCAGCTCATTACTAGCCACCAGAGCGACCTGGCGTCGTTTTTCTCCAATTCATGAACGAAGGAGCCCACCGGGAAACATACGTGATAGTAAAGGGCAGGAATGCAATACAGGCTTAATTGTTGACCGTTTGCTGTAAGATGTTATGTGGGAAGCGAATCCGTGTGGCATTGTTGGTATGAATGTTACAGGTGGTCTAATGCGAAGTTGAGGTCGATGCGTGCTGTGATCGACAGGATTATGGAGTGTGGCCGCGGACGCTGGACCCATGGACAGTGGAAGCTTTACTACGCCGTACCGTTGACCCATATTGACCGCCCAATCAAATACCTCCACTGCTGCCACCCTCTCACCCCATCCAAAGACAACGTCCAGTCGCGTCTTCATAATTGTTGCAAGAGCACGACGCAGTAAAGGCACCGCACGCGGTTGCTTGCCCTGTTTTCAACGCACCCTTTTTGTTGGAAGTCAGAAACGGTCCGGGCGTCGCCGTACGTAGCCCATCGGTTCCGCCCCCACCGCCAAATGATTCCCTACATGGTACTTCATAGCTGGTCGGGCGGCGGGGTCGGTCCGTTGTAAAACCTCGATGCGTGCACATGTCCCGAGGATCAGGCCCTCCCCACCAGCTCAGGCGGGTTGGAAGTCAGAAACGGTCCGGGCGTCGCCGTACGTAGCCCATCGGTTCCGCCCCCACCGCCAAATGATTCCCTACATGGTACTTCATAGCTGGTCGGGCGGCGGGGTCGGTCCGTTGTAAAACCTCGATGCGTGCACATGTCCCGAGGATCAGGCCCTCCCCACCAGCTCAGGCGGGTTGGAAGTCAGAAACGGTCCGGGCGTCGCCGTACGTAGCCCATCGGTTCCGCCCCCACCGCCAAATGATTCCCTACATGGTACTTCATAGATGGTCGGGCGGCGGGGTCGGTCCGTTGTAAAACCTCGATGCGTGCACATGTCCCGAGGATCAGGCCCTCCCCACCAGCTCAGGCGGGTTGGAAGTCAGAAACGGTCCGGGCGTCGCCGTACGTAGCCCATCGGTTCCGCCCCCACCGCCAAATGATTCCCTACATGGTACTTCATAGCTGGTCGGGCGGCGGGGTCGGTCCGTTGTAAAACCTCGATGCGTGCACATGTCCCGAGGATCAGGCCCTCCCCACCAGCTCAGGCGGGTTGGAAGTCAGAAACGGTCCGGGCGTCGCCGTACGTAGCCCATCGGTTCCGCCCCCACCGCCAAATGATTCCCTACATGGTACTTCATAGCTGGTCGGGCGGCGGGGTCGGTCCGTTGTAAAACCTCGATGCGTGCACATGTCCCGAGGATCAGGCCCTCCCCACCAGCTCAGGCGGGTTGGAAGTCAGAAACGGTCCGGGCGTCGCCGTACGTAGCCCATCGGTTCCGCCCCCACCGCCAAATGATTCCCTACATGGTACTTCATAGATGGTCGGGCGGCGGGGTCGGTCCGTTGTAAAACCTCGATGCGTGCACATGTCCCGAGGATCAGGCCCTCCCCACCAGCTCAGGCGGGTTGGAAGTCAGAAACGGTCCGGGCGTCGCCGTACGTAGCCCATCGGTTCCGCCCCCACCGCCAAATGATTCCCTACATGGTACTTCATAGCTGGTCGGGCGGCGGGGTTGGTCCGTTGTAAAACCTCGATGCGTGCACATGTCCCGAGGATCAGGCCCTCCCCACCAGCTCAGGCGGGTTGGAAGTCAGAAACGGTCCGGGCGTCGCCGTACGTAGCCCATCGGTTCCGCCCCCACCGCCAAATGATTCCCTACATGGTACTTCATAGCTGGTCGGGCGGCGGGGTCGGTCCGTTGTAAAACCTCGATGCGTGCACATGTCCCGAGGATCAGGCCCTCCCCACCAGCTCAGGCGGGTTGGAAGTCAGAAACGGTCCGGGCGTCGCCGTACGTAGCCCATCGGTTCCGCCCCCACCGCCAAATGATTCCCTACATGGTACTTCATAGCTGGTCGGGCGGCGGGGTCGGTCCGTTGTAAAACCTCGATGCGTGCACATGTCCCGAGGATCAGGCCCTCCCCACCAGCTCAGGCGGGTTGGAAGTCAGAAACGGTCCGGGCGTCGCCGTACGTAGCCCATCGGTTCCGCCCCCACCGCCAAATGATTCCCTACATGGTACTTCATAGATGGTCGGGCGGCGGGGTCGGTCCGTTGTAAAACCTCGATGCGTGCACATGTCCCGAGGATCAGGCCCTCCCCACCAGCTCAGGCGGGTTGGAAGTCAGAAACGGTCCGGGCGTCGCCGTACGTAGCCCATCGGTTCCGCCCCCACCGCCAAATGATTCCCTACATGGTACTTCATAGCTGGTCGGGCGGCGGGGTTGGTCCGTTGTAAAACCTCGATGCGTGCACATGTCCCGAGGATCAGGCCCTCCCCACCAGCTCAGGCGGGTTGGAAGTCAGAAACGGTCCGGGCGTCGCCGTACGTAGCCCATCGGTTCCGCCCCCACCGCCAAATGATTCCCTACATGGTACTTCATAGCTGGTCGGGCGGCGGGGTCGGTCCGTTGTAAAACCTCGATGCGTGCACATGTCCCGAGGATCAGGCCCTCCCCACCAGCTCAGGCGGGTTGGAAGTCAGAAACGGTCCGGGCGTCGCCGTACGTAGCCCATCGGTTCCGCCCCCACCGCCAAATGATTCCCTACATGGTACTTCATAGCTGGTCGGGCGGCGGGGTCGGTCCGTTGTAAAACCTCGATGCTGCTGCCGCCCGCCCAGCGCCTGCTGCTGCCCGCCCGGCGCCTTGCTGAGCAATCCCCCGCCAGTGGAGTGCAGCACTGCAGAGGCCCCGCCCAGCGCCTGCTGCTGACTGCCCGGCGCCTGCTGCCGCCCGCCCAGCGCCTTGCTAAGTAGCCCCCGATCGGAGGGGAGCAGTGCGGCAGAAGCCCCGCCCAGCGCCTGCTGCTGCCCGCCCGGCGCCTGCTGCCGCCCGCCCAGCGCCTGCTGCTGCCCGCCCGGCGCCTGGCTGAGCAATCCCCCGCCAGTGGAGTGCAGCACTGCAGAGGCCCCGCCCAGCGCCTGCTGCTGACTGCCCGGCGCCTGCTGCCGCCCGCCCAGCGCCTGGCTAAGTAGCCCCCGATCGGAGGGGTGCAGTGCGGCAGAAGCCCCGCCCAGCGCCTGCTGCTGCCTGCCCGGCGCCTGCTGCTGCCCGCCCAGCGTGAGCTGCCGCCCGCCCAGCGCCTGGCTAAGTAGCCCCCGATCGGAGGGCTGCAGCGCGGCAGAGGCCCCACCCAGCACCTGCTGCTGCCCGCACAGCCCCTGGTAAGATGATCTTACTCCATAAAAAAGCTGCGGCGGCAACACGGCCGAAGCCCCGAGTGACACCTGCTGCTGCCGTGTGCCCGGCGCCTGCTGCGGCCCGCCAGGCGCCTCGCCGGGGAGCCCCCCTCCAGAGGACGTCAGTGCGGCCGAAGCCCCGAGTGACACCTGCTGCTGCGTGTCCAGCGCCTGCTGCTGCCCGCCTGGCGCCTCACCACCTGGAGATAGCATCTCGCCGCTGATGACAGCAGCAACAGAGGATGCCAGGCCGGGGTCCGCCAGCCCCATCGACACATGTGTCTGGTCTCCGAGGACTAGACGACATGGAAGGCGCGTGAGGGTGGCACCTGCGATAACGATGCAACACTTCATGACGCGTTTTTACTTGTGCTGACACAAATCTGTAGTGACTTACCAAGTTTATAATCACCACGTAGGTCCGCGGCACCTTCCAGCCACCACCCGTGCTTGAGTAGCTGACCAACAGCACGGTACTCGATATTCTCACTGATGCTGTCGAGCAATGGGAAGAGAGTCCTACACGTACCACGAACATATGTTTCCCGGCTTCAGCTATTATTGGGAAACGATACAACTGAATTCTTAACACTATCCCACCTGCGCACGTCCTCACGCATCACGAGCTCGGAGGCGGCGTCGAATTTTCCAGGCTTGACGAGCGTATAGGCAGTGCCAGTACGTACTGGTGCTCCAGCAGCGGCACCCATTGCCGACGGGCCTGCACCGTACCATGCAATCCAAGTAACAACACGGTGAAGCAAATATCCAGACAAAAGAGCCAGATCCTTACCCTTGGCGAAGGCCTCCAGCCCTCTCCACCCAAAGTGCATCGCTTCCTGGACGCTTGCCTGTCGCACGTTGGCCTCTGGGTACTTGGCGGAAAGCCCGATTTCTGCAGCCACCCTGTTAATCTTCTCCAACACGGTGTAATCGTACATACCGTAATCGGTCGCACCGTGCTTGTATGAGTGGTCACGGTTCCAGCGCCCCAGAAAAAGCGACATGATGGCTTCCGCTAGCTCTGGCGAGGTGTTGCTGCCCTGTAGCAGGTCGTGGAACTTGCTGTGAAAGCCCTCAACCGAGCTTGTGCCCCGCAGCACAAGCCACTTTGGTGGCTTAGAGTCGTCCTTCTCAAGGTTGATGTGCACCTGGCGCCCCTCCGGGTCTACACGTGTAGTGAGGACAAAGGCTAAGTCAGCAGTTGTATTGGCATGCCAGGACTGTCAAGCATCTTGCTTCTGCTAACATGCAAGCAGCACTGTCACGCAATCCTGCTTACCGCTGATGCGATCCGCTTTGATGAGTCCCAGGACAGCATCGAGCTGCTTCTCCACTGCCGAATCGAAGAGTGCTCGCCCAGTGTTGTTATCGATCATCTCCCTACCGGCCTTCCTGGACGCCTCCAGCCGGGGGACAAGGATCTCGGGACGAGGGATAATCGACCGGCAGTTGCTGTCGGAGGGCTCCACACCGTAACGGTCCTGAGCAGCTCGCACGTCCTCCACCAGGCGGTCCTTGAAAATTGCGCAGAATTCCTTAAACCACGGGGCTGCATGCCAACAAATGCCATGCATTGGTCTCGATTAAATAAGGCACTTGCTGATACCAGCAACAAGGTAGCGACAACAATTGCGCAGGCATAAAAAGACTGAGAACCCAATCACTCCAAACTTAATCACTAGGCAGGGTACTCACCCGCCATGCTGTGTCCCACTGGCAACGTGTCATGCACTCGCTGCAAAACGTGGAAGAGGTCCTCCTTGATTATTGCGGTCGGGAAGATACCCTTAAGCAATGGCGCGGTGGTGTGACTGTTGTCCACGTAAATGACGTCAGGGCCCACCTGAGAAATTGTATACAACGTCATTAGCAAGCCACGAATGGGATGGGAAGGTTACGTTCCAAACACACGCCTACCTGGCCCAATTCCTCGTTCCGTTCCCGCAAGCGCCTGAATGCGTCCTCCAGCTCCCTGAGCCCACCACCACCGTGGTAAATGGCGACGACCTGGTTCAACTCGTTTAAGACCGCCACAGTGCCCTCCATGGCCGGCGATCCATCTGTCATGCGAACTTTCTTGCTGTTCTTGTGCCCAGCGTCAATACGCAGCATCGTGAACGTCAGCGACTTCTGGTAGGCATCATGTGCCATGCACCTATCCGCAGCTCCATCAAGGAACAACTCTGTGGCGTACCCGACTGTGAGGTCAGCGCCACCGTACTGTGACGAGTCGAACATGAAGAACGGCTCGCTAGGCGGAACCGCTGGTGGCTGCGTGGCCTATTGGGGCAAGGGAGAGAACGGGCAGGCTCGTATAGCCAAAGCCACATGCGAGTCCTACATCCAGACAGGAAACCAGTGGAAGCATTTAGAACATACCTGCTGGTGCCTTGCAAGTGCTTCCCGCATCGTCTGCTGCCGCCCTTGCCGACCCCCTTGCTGCCCCCCTTGCAGCGCATTGCCCTTGATGATGGACAGGTACTCGAGCTCCAGCAGATTGTAATCTCTGTGAGCCACTTGATTGCGCAGGTCGGCAATAGCTGAGACACTGAAGCCGCGTGGCACAAGTGCCACAAAAATCTCCCGAAGCCGGCTGGTCATTCCGCTCCTGTGCGTCAGGATGCCAGGGAAGCGCAGCTGAACTTCTTCAGGAAGCTGTTTCATGATCTCAGGATCGGACCATGAGAAGCTGCAGGTCTTCGCCACCCCATCATGCACTCCTGCACTCCACGAAGGAAGGGGGAGGGGTGGGCTCACCAATAACATGTATGCGGTGTCCTTCTAAATCAATGTCCGACATGTCCGCAACCTTCAGGTGGTACAGGTGCCCCAGCTGCGGTTGCCAAACCCAACCACACCCCTCGGGCCATTTTGTCACCCCCCATGCAAATTTGACGCAACCCGAAACGTTGCCACCATGGGTTGCATTTACACCTCACCTTGGCACTTGCTGCGCTTCGACATGATGTATACCTCGCCGTGGATGTCCAAAAGCGGCCTTGCGTTAACCGCCCAGCCGTCGCCATGAATCTTCGCACCGTCTTCCGCGCACTTGCCGCAGCCAGGGCATTTGACATTTCGTTGTGCGGTGTCGCTGTAAAGTTCCGGGTTCCACACGTACACCTTGGTTTGCGTACACGCGATCTGCCATCTAACCACGGCGTTATCGCGACGGTGTGTGAAGTGTCCGCTGTGAATGCTACCAAATTCTACCCATTCAACTTTGTCGTTGCAATTCTTGACGCCCTTTCCAATAGCGTGTATGAAGTCACGCTTCGTCGGCGACCCTGATACGCGCGAAAGGTATACTTGGTTGTTAACTAAATTATATTCAAGCACGATGTCAGTAGAGTTGCTCTTAAACTTGGAAATGATGTGGTATCCTTCAAACGACACGACCGACGTAATATGCTCCATTCGCTCTGCCGAGGCGCGTTGGCAAATAAATACGCCGTTTACTGATGATCTGCAGCGTGCATCCCGTTGTAGCAAGTAAAATAATTTAAACGGCGTGGTTACTCAAACGGCTGTACGCTGGACTTCAAGACCGTACGCAGGAATTCCAGAAAGCCGTACAGCTGGAATTAGTGCGAATTAGCGCTAATTCCCATAGCGCGAATTCCCCCCATGCTACCGCCCTGAGCCCGCAATGTGTGAGCCCTCGTTTTCGTTTGTCGTTTTCGTTTCGACTCGAAAATCTGAAGATCTAATTGCGTGGTTGCAGTTCATAGCTGCGTGCATTTCCCTTGCTTGGGTGCGGAGCCGCGTCTCAGCTTTCGGCCAGGAAACCGCTAAAGCGCAACGCCATGACGAGAACCCCCGCCTGGGCACTCCGACATGGACATATGAATAGTATAGTTGCTGCGTATTATAATAGACGATATTTAACGGTTCCGGTGCTCCTCGCACCGCCGCCGTGCTTTCCTAATTATGAAGTCTAAAAGCGAACCTGCCGGACGTTTTAGACTCTGCGACCACAGCGACATCAAGAATTTTGATCCCTTAGACGCTGATGGATGGCACCGTGCGCACGTGGATGTTTTGCCTGCACACTTTGCGTTTGTCATGTGTCGCCTTGTATGCTTACAGACGATCTTGCACGTGGGCAGCGTTAGCGGAATTTCTGCCATGGCACGGTAACCTGATTACGAAGCAAAATGTGGCTGGACTGGAAGCAGTCCCTTGGCAAGTCGCTGAGCTTCCGGAAGTAGGATGTCTAGGGCTTCACAACGGGACGGGACAACTGCGAATGCACCGTTATAAACTCCACTATAACATAGACACGTTTTGTTTGAGCGCGCCTCAAGTCCATCGAACGGATAAGCGGGCTTGGGCAGGTGAATCACGTTCGGTTGTCTACAGTTCCGCCTTTCCGACGCGTCCTTCCTGCCTGCGAAAGCAATGCCTACGCCGACGCGGGTTAAATACCCACGTCTCCAGTCCTTTCTGAGTTCCGGCTGACCTGGGATGGCGAGGACTGCCCAGCCGCTGCCTGCCGGTCGATGCTGGTCGATGCTAACAGCTGCTTCGAGGCTCCGCCCGTGACCACCGCCCCAGGCGAGGCGCACCCACTTGCCCGAATCTGTCCCTCAACAACAACACATGCAGGCCGCCTTTGGCCCATGGAGTCTGGTTCCATAACGGCACCTCGCGCTCACCGAGCTCACCGCTTCGTCATGCCTCGTCTTCGCGTACTTCTGCATCCCGCTGTTCCGATCCCGAACCACCCACGTGCCCGTCGGCATCCCCCCTGCAATAAATTGGCTTAGCCAGTTTCGATGTTGATGGCCTACATAATCGGTTCTTCGGTGTCCGTACCATCGCGCGTTCCAGCCGTTCGGGTTTCTTGGGTTGTTGAAACATGCACTTCACATGCCGTGCAAGCCACCTCAAGATGGCAACGTGATTGCTGACGGCAACTGTGGATGACGACCAGAAATATGTCCCCGGCTGTCCCGGTCCTTTGTACACTGTGGAGAGAATGACGGTTACAGCATTCTCCGGTCGCCCTGGTGGCTCGCAAAACATGCGAAAGAACCCAACGCGTGTCGACTGCGTACTGAAAGAAGTGTTCCGGCGCCGACCCAGGCCAAATCCCGAGCGCGTGGGAAACTTTAGGCCCCGGATTGCGTCGACCCAAATCAGGCTGTGGCGGAAACACCTGCAGGCCCCCTACACCGCCGCTCCATGCGTTTGGACCGCCTCGCACTGCAGCCCGACCGTCTCCACCACAAGCACCAACACTCCCGGGTCCCTGCCGCTCTAGCCCATCCCCCAAGACCACTCGCTCTAGTCACCTTAGGCCACCACCACCACCACCGCCGACGCGCCGATAATCGCCATCCCCGCTACCGCCCCCGCTTCCCCCCTGCTGCTGCCTTACCATTCGTGCCCTGCTGCAGCTGCATCTGTTTCCCAGCCCCGACCTGCCCTTTGCCATTCATCAGCTGCGAGCGAGTCGCCGCCGCCGCCGCCGCCCCGCCTGCTGCGGCATTTCCACCCGGCCGCACCGCCGGCGGCGGCGCCTTGGCTGCCCCCAGCGCCTCCGCCACTTGCCGCTGCTGCAGGTGTATGTGGAAGCGCTTGAGCCGCTCCACCGCCAAAGCCTTCTCCAGCCTCAGCTGCCGGTTTTCATGAAACCGCCGTGATTCCAGGAACATACGCCGCAGCGCCGCCGCCGCCACCGCGTCGGACCCGCCGCCGCCGCCGCCACCGCCGCCGCCGCTGGTGCTGGCGGGCGCGTGACGCCGTCGACCGCTAGCATCCCAGCCGTCGTCGCAACCCTCATCATCGTCGTCGTCGTCGTCATCTTCCGAGTCCACCTCCATACCCTCCCAGCCGCCGGCGCCGTCAGTGCTGCCGTACTCCGCCGCCAGGCGCCCCACTTCTTCCAGGAACTCCGACGATAGCTCCGCGCCGGCACCGCCACGCCGCCGGCTGATGCCCCTCCGCACCGCCGAGGCGCGCGGCGGCTTCGGGACCGGGCGCATAAGGCCCCGCGACGCGTCGTACGCGTCCGCCAGCTCCGGGATCGTCGCGGGCGTGCCAAGCGGCCCCGTCAGCTGTACGGCGCTGCCACTGCCGCCTGCCCCCGCGCCCGGCCGCAAGGCCAAAAGCGACGCCGCGGCCTGAGCCAGGTGCGGGTGGTAGTGCGGCGGAGGGCCCGACGCGAGACATACCTCCCACAACGTGGTGGCCAGGGCGCCTGCCTCCGAGGGGTCGGAACAGAAGGCGTCGTACGTGCGGCCGCCGACGGTTGGCGCCTCGCCCTCGTGCTCCAGCATGCTGGCCAGCTTGGGGTAGCGGCGGAGCAGCCTGGCGGGCGAGCGGGGTGGAGCAAGAGCGGGGGGGAGGTTGCAAAAAAGAACCGGTTGCTCGACTTGGGAAGTGCAGCTGTGCATAGGCTACATAGGAGGGGGGGAAGTGAGGGTTCCAAAACTACAACAAGGGCGAGGTGGCCGTAGTCGTTGCAAATAGGGGGCCGGCTGCCCACGCCAGCGCCCCCCGCCCGGTCCTCACGGGCCCTCCCCACCGCACCTAGCCACCGCCGCCCACAGCGCCATCGCTTCGCCCGGCCCCGCCAGCAGCGCCGCCCCCGCCATGCGTTTCACGAACGCCGCCGTGCGTTGCATGTCCGCCATCTTGGGCTCGCACAGCAGCGACTCCAGCACGCCAGCCAGCAGCGCCGCAGGGCTGGTGGGCGGCCCCGACCCGTGGGTCGCGCCGTCGGAGCCGGCCGGCGGCGGCGGCGCCGCAGCCGCCGCTGCGGCCTGCTCGCACGCCGCCGCCATGGCGATGTCCTCGTCGTCGCCGTCGTCGCCGCCCTCATCGGCGTCCTGTCCGGCAGTGGACGCGGCGGCGCCGTCGGGTTGCTGCTTGTTGTTGTTGGCGGCGGCGGCCGTGTCGTCGCTGAGGAGGGAGTACAAGGGCACCTGAGGGAGGGGGTGCGGGGGGCGGGGTGTGGGGTGTGTGTTACTTAAAACCCAGGTGTGTGTGTAATTCGGGGCGGGTACAGTGGGCGATCTCAAGACACACACGGGTTTGTCCCACGCGCCAGGACCCGCCGGTAACCCAAACGTCGACAGCCTCCCCATTGCACCCGCCCCTCGAAGCATACAGGGGAAAGCAGGCGCAGCAGCCCTATACACCTCCCCCTCCCCACACACGGGTTTCCTTGCCAACCACCCACACCCACCGCAACCCTTCACCCTCCACAACCCCGCACCTGCAGCAGCATGTCGTACAGCTGCACGTACAGGTCCCTCCGATCCACGTTGAGCGCCTCCCCCTGCCCCCGCAGCAGCGCCGATACGGTGGCCAGCAGCCGCACCCGCTCGGGCAGTGGCAGCGCGGGGCCAGCCAGCATGTCGCCGAAGACCGCCAGAAGGTCGTTCATGTACTCCACGGAGATGAGGTGAGTGTACCTGGCGGTGGTTGGCGGTTAGCGGTTGGAAGGTTTGGACGGTTGGGACGTTTTGGACGGTTGGGAAGGTGGATGGAGGGATTCCGCAGCGGGGCTGGCGGTATCAGGGTTTTAAGGGACTTACCGAGTGAAGGCGGAAGCCGTGTACTACGCCGGACCTCCCCCTGCCGAACTCGCACACCTCATGCATCCAGGGAGGCCACAGAAAGGACATCCCGCCCCTTCCCGACAGCTCGCGACCACACACCCCACCTTGCCAGGCCGTCCAGGGCGGGGTGCAGCAGCGGGCACTTCTTCAGCAGCCGCGAGCGGCTCCAGGGAGATGCCAGGCTGGCGCTGGGGACCCGCGGGCCCGCGCCGTCGGCTGAGGCCGCCGCCGCCGCCGCCGCCGCCCCCCCGGGCGCTGCCAGGCCGGCAGCGCAGCAGTGCTTCAGCACCCGGAAGTAGATCTCGAACAGCGCCTCAAGCATGGCGCTCTTTGGGAGGGGCAGGGGGGGCGGGGGGGGGGCGCGGAGGGAGGGTAACCCGGGGAGGCGGGGGGAGGGGCGGGGGGAGGGGCGGAGGGAGGGTAACCCGGGGAGGCGGCGCAAATGGGGTTGCGTGGTTTCTTGCTAGGAGGAGGAGGAGGAGGAGGAGGAGGAGGAGGAGGAGGGATGGCTGGCGGGTCCAGATTGAGATGTGCGCTGGCTTCTACACCTGCTTTTGAAGCTACAAAGCCGTAACCGTACCTTACCGCCGTGGCTCCTTGACGCTTAGGAGTGCCCTGCCCCCTGGCCCCTGCTCCCCTGCTGCCCCCCTGCTGGGCCCCTGCTGGGCCCCTGCTGGGCCCCTGCTGGGCCCCTGCTGGGCCCCTGCTGCCCCCCTGCTGTCCCCCTGCTGCCCCCCTGCTGGGCCCCCTGCTGGGCCCCTGCTGCCCCCCTGCTGTCCCCCTGCTGCCCCCCTGCTGGGCCCCCTGCTGCCCCCCTGCTGGGCCCCCTGCTGCCCCCCTGCTGGGCCCCCTGCTGGGCCCCTGCTGCCCCCCTGCTGCCCCACCTACTCCCCCCCTGCTGGGCCCCCTGCTGCACCCCTGCTGCACCCCTGCTGCCCCCCTGCTGTCCCCCTGCTGCACCCCTGCTGCCCCACCTGCTGCCTCGCCAGCTCCTCCCTGTCCGGTCCCGCGGACGACTCCTTGAACGTGCGAGCCACGTCATCATCCTTCCGCCGCCGCTTCACGTCGCGCTTCTCCGCCTTCTTGCCTGCCGCGAAGGGGGGGGGCGGGTAAGCGAGGACGGAGAGCGAGGGCGGGAGGCGGGAGGCGCAGTCGTGCTGGATGCGGAGGAACCGCCGGAGGAACGAACCCCATATCCCAGCTCCAGGGGGGGAGGACAGCGCCTCCGTCCGTATCTCGGCGGGCAGACGGATCCGGCCAGGGACACGTGCAGCCTCCCCGAGAACGCATTGCCTCCCTTCAACATAGATGCCGGATGGTCCCACCAAAACACACACGGCGCAAGACCCCCTCCTCCCCCAACTTCTTACGGGTCTTCCTCGAACCCCCCAACTTCTTACGGCTCTCCCCCAACTCCTCCCCTCGTGGCCCCTACTTTTTCGCCTCCTGCCTTCCTCGTCGTCCTCCTCCCGCTTGGGCCTCGCCACGTCCCGGAAGCGCAGGCAGGTGAGGGTGCGGACCACCTCCGCCGGAGCCACACACTTGCGCTTGCGAACCTTGGGGGAGGGGGGTTTCGAGGAAGACCCGTGGATGCCAGAAAAAACCGTTGGGGGGAGGGAGAGGGAGAGGGAGGTGGGAGGAGGGCAGGAAGACAGAGGGTAAAACCTGGTGAACTGACTAAAAGGCATATCGCATTCAGCATCACACCACACCCGACAATCCACCGCTGCTGCTGCTGCTGCCGCTGCTACTCGCAGCTCTGCTGCTGTTGCTGCTGCTGCGCCAGGCGCTTGCTGCTGCTGTGCCAGGCGCTTGCTGCTGCTGTGCCAGGCGCTTGCTGCTGCTGCGCCAGGCGCTTGAGCCAAACAAGAACACACCACCAAGCTGCCGCCTCCCCGCACAGACACACACACATACGCATGACCCCTCTCGTAGCACCCTCCCGCCCTCAGCCCCCCGCCCCCTCCCACCATGTCCGCAATCAGCTGCACCGCCTCCAGCGCCGCTCTCCCGGCGCCGCCCTCGTCTCCTCCGTCGCCCCCCTCCAGCAGCGCCCGCACCGCCTCGCACGCCATGGCGCGGGTCTCCGCATCCGATGAGGCCATCCGGGGGACCACCGCCTGGCAGCCCCCGCGAGGGGCGAAAGGGCGTCAGGGTCTTAAGGGCCCTATGGCCTTATCACGTCCAGGACGGGGAAGGGGAGGGACGAGGAAGCCTGCTACAGCGTGAAGGGGCTCCCTAGGGAGGGCGCTTGGGGTGCGTGTGTGTTTAGAAGTACCGTATAACCACAGCTGAGTCTCGAAACTCCACGGGTGCCGCTTCCCCGCTAGCCCGCGATACGTTAAGCCGGGACACAACGGCCCAACGTTCACACCGTTAGGCCGGGACACAACGGCCTAACGTTCACCGTTAGGCCGCGATAACCCCACACGACATCAACAGAGCGCATGCGCGCGTATGTGGAGCTGTGCGGTGGTCCAGGGGGGGGGGCGCTACGCCGCGAGCACGAAGCGACACGACGCCGAGCGCGGCTCCGAAACCAAGCCCCCTCCCCCGCGCACAGCTCGCCCGCCTACTAAAAGCGTTTGTTCTGTTCTGCGCGCTGCCTACCCGGCCACGCAGCCCCCCGCCCCCCGCCCACCCCCGCCCACCCACCTGCAGTATGTCGGACGTGTAGTTGAAGTGCGGGTGCGCCGCCAGCAGGCCGCACAGGCAGCGCACCGCCACTCGTGCGTGCGACAGGGTGCCGGTGCCGCGCTGGACACAGTGGGCTGCGTCCAGCAGGGTGCGCAGGTAGGTCTGGGGCCGAGAGGGGGTGGGGTGGAGGGGAGGGTGGGGGTGGGGGTGGAGGAAGGGAGGGTGGGGGTAAGGAGGGAAGTGCGTGGAGCGAGAGGGGGCCGTGGCGTTGGTACGGTACGTAATCGGCGAGACCAGTCGCAGGTGCGTGTTGATGCCCGGCCCTCCTACACGCTCCTCTGCATGCCTTTGCGACCGTGATGTCCCAGCTGCTTACGCCATTTGCTGTCATGCTGGCAACGGCCGCCTGCCTCCTCCCCGCTGACCCCCTCCCGCTGCCCCCCCTCCCGCTGTCCCCCCTCCCGCTGTCCCCCCTCCCGCTGTCCCCCCTCCCGCTGTCCCCCCTCCCGCTGTCCCCCCTCCCGCTGCCCCCCCTCCCGCTGTCCCCCCTCCCGCTGTCCCCCCTCCCGCTGCCCCCCCTCCCGCTGTCCCCCCTCCCGCTGCCCCCCCTCCCCACCTGGTAGGCCTTGAGCAGCGCCTGCTCGTACTCTCGCGTCTTGGCCACCTCCTTGCTCACCTGGAGGGCGGGGGAAGGGGAGGAGGGCAGAGAAGGGTGGTTTCGGAGCGGGGGGAGGGGAGGAAGAGGAGGGTTGGTTATGAGCATGGAAAGGAGCGAGGTGCGGCTACTTGAGGGAGTCCGGGGTATGAGGTATACGTGTGTCGGCCTCAGTCCAACCTACCAACCCCCCCGGTAGCCAAAATAAGCCAATGGCCCTTCTCCGCAGCCTTCCTCCACCGCCTCCAGTTCCGGTTTGCGTCGTTCCCACGGGTGTCCTCACAACGCCCCCCAGTCTCGGTTCCAAATTATCAAACCCGACGATTCACCGCCGCTATCTGCCTCTCCCCAGTTACACGGACTTCCCCAGTCTCGATTCGCACCCCCCCCCTTCTCCACGGGTTTCCCTCGAAACCCCCTACTCCACCCCGCTCTTCCCCCCATCAGCCAGCCAGCCAGCCAGCAGGCCTCCCACCTTGACCTCCATCTCCTTCTCAGTGGGCGGGCGGATGCGGTAGCCGGGCAGGATGTCCTTGAACACCGCGAACAGCGACAGCAGAGCCAGGCGGGCGGTCTGGAGGGAAGGGGAGGGAAGTGAGGGGGGGGGGTGCTGGCTGGGAACGCGAAGCGATCTGGAGGATGCCTGTGCCCACATCACTGCACCCACCCCTCTCGCCACGTATACATGCCCACCCGACCCAACCCGCCGCCACCCCGCCCCTTCTCCTCGGGCGATTTACCGGGTTTCTCTCCCCCCCGGCCGCCGTGGATTCGAGGATCCTCTTATACACCCCCCCCCCTTCGCACGGTTTTTCTCGCATCCACGGGTCTTCCTCGTAACCCCTCCGCACCATGCTGTCCTCGTCCGCCACCAGCGCCTGCAGGGTGCGCAGCTCCCCCGCACTGCCCTCGGGGGCCGCCAGCAGCTTCTGGGCCGCCACCGCAATGGCCTCCTGCAGCTTGGCGCGCCGCTCGGCGGGCTCCAGGGAGGACAGGTTCAGGCCGCGGAGGGCGGGGGGCAGCATGGCATCTGCGGGAGGGGGAAGGGAGGGGGGTGATGCGGGCGGGCGAAGGTCCATGCGTGTTTGCCAGCAACCAAATGCTCCTCTGAAGGTCCATGCGTGTTTGCCGGCAACCAAATGCTCCTCTCCTTTGACAGGGTGTGAGGGCGTAACCCTCCGGCCCCCTCCCGGCCCCTCAGCCCTCACCCTCCGCCTTCTTTGCCGCCGCCGCCGCCTTCTTCTTCTCCTCCTTGGCCCTCCGCGTCTCCTCCTCCGCCGCCTTGCGCCGGGTCTCCGCCAGCGCCGCCTCCATGTCGTCTGTAATGGTCACACCCTCCACCTGCGGGGGAGAGGTGACAGACAGGGGGCGGGGTTAGGGCCTTAGGCGGGGGAGAGGAGGGGCGGGGCTAGGGCTTTAGGCGGGGGAGAGGAGGGGCGGGGTTAGGGCGTTAGGCGGGGGAGAGGCGGGGCGGGGTTAGGGCGTTAGGCGGGGGAGAGGAGGGTGACAGCGGTCGGGCGGTCGGGAAACCGGCGACGCCGGCCGCGGGAGCGGTTGTACATATGTACGGCACATCGATACGAACGCCCCTGGGTACGACACCACCTCGCGCCTCCTCCTCCGAGCAACCCGCCTTATCCAACCCCACCTGGATCGCCGCCGCCGCCGCGAGCGCCGCCTCCATCTCCGCCTCCTGCCTCCCCGCCGCTTGCTTGCCGCCGCGCCGCCGCGCCGCGGCGCCCTCCGCCGCCGCCGTCTTGTCGTACATGACGTCACCCGTGATGGTCTTGATCGGCAGCCCGGCAGACGACTTGTCTCTCAAGTCGTCCTGCGGGAGCGGCGGTTGGGGATGAGGGCCGCAATCCAGGGAGGGGAGGGGGCGGGTGTGTTTGCCGGGTGTCAAATTTCGCTGATCCATGGATGCGATGGGCTACGGCGGAGGTGCAGTTTCAGCAGTCACCCTAACCCCTGTAGGTGATGACCTACGGGTTCCCTCTCAACCCTCCCCGTGCCCCGATCCCTCCCCTGCCTCACCTCTTTTTCCTCCCTGCGGGTTTCCTCTCGCCTTGCCCCCCTCCCCCTCCCCTACCGTCGTCGCGTCCGTGTGTGTCGCATGCGCGCGTCTCCCGGTGTCCGAAGGCTATGCACACGCTACATTTCCCCAGTCGCGTTACCGGGTCTATAATTGTAATCCCCCTCCCCTCCCCCCTCCCCCTCCCCCCCACCCTCCTCCCCCGTCCGCCCCCTGCACACCTTGACCCGCCGAGGGGCCTTTTCGTACGCCGCCGCCGCCTCATCATCCGACCCCTCCCGCTCCCCATCCTCCTCCTCCTCGTCATCCTCCTCTCCCTCCTCGCTGCCGCCTCCCTCCGCCGCCTTCTTGCGCGCGTCCGCCGCCTCCTTGGCCTGCCGCTCCTGCTTGTCTCGAATGGACCTGCAGTCGAGGCAGGGCACAGGCGGGAGTTAGAGGCAGCATCGAGAGGAATGAGAGGGATGAGAGGAATGAGAGGAATGAGAGGGATGAGAGGAATGAGAGGAATAAGAGGAATGAGAGGAATGAGAGGAATGAGAGGGATGAGAGGGATGAGAGGAATGAGAGGAATGAGAGGAATGAGAGGAATGAGAGGAATGAGAGGGATGAGAGGAATGAGAGGAATGAGAGGGATGAGAGGAATGAGAGGAATGAGAGGAATGAGAGGAATGAGAGGAATGAGAGGAATGAGAGGAATGAGAGGGATGAGAGGAATGAGAGGGATGAGAGGGATGAGAGGAATGAGAGGAATGAGAGGAATGAGAGGGATGAGAGGAATGAGAGGGATGAGAGGAATGAGAGGGATGAGAGGAATGAGAGGAATGAGAGGAATGAGAGGAATGAGAGGAATGAGAGGAATGAGAGGAATGAGAGGGATGAGAGGAATGAGAGGGATGAGAGGAATGAGAGGGATGAGAGGAATGAGAGGGATGAGAGGAATGAGAGGAATGAGAGGGATGAGAGGAATGAGAGGAATGAGAGGAATGAGAGGAATGAGAGGAATGAGAGGAATGAGAGGAATGAGAGGAATGAGAGGGATGAGAGGAATGAGAGGGATGAGAGGAATGAGAGGAATGAGAGGGATGAGAGGAATGAGAGGAATGAGAGGAATGAGAGGAATGAGAGGAATGAGAGGAATGCAGAGGCAGGAGGGGCGCCAGCGCAGGAAAGGAGGTAAGGAGGGAGGAGATGCATCTCGGTGAGGGGAAAGCCCCCGCCCCACTCCACTTATTTCTTTCGTTTCTTTGTCGGCGCAATGGGTCGTCCTCTCTGCCTCGCTCCGCTTCCCCCCCCGCCCGCCAGAGACTCCGCACCCAACGGCAGGTCGGTTGCGGGGCTGGTGGAGGCTTGCAGCGACCGCAGCACAGCAGCAGGTGGGCTGTAGGTTTGCCTGGAGCTAACCCTTGGCTCCCTCGCCGGAGCTATCCCTTGGCTCCCTTCCTGGAGCTGCTCCTGTGGCTGTAGCTGCTGGAAGGCGGGCGGCGGAGGCCGCTCTGCTGCTGAGCTGGATCCGCGGCACGGCCACGCGCGCCGCTTGCTTCTCTCTTCCCCCCCTGGAGCAACCCTGCGCGCGTTGCTCCAGGGAGGGAAGAGGGATGCAGGCGGCCTCCTCCCCTCCGCTTCCCCCCAGCGTGCAAGCACACAGCCATCACCACGCTGCAGGGCAGCTCAGCTTCCCCAAGCGGCACGCAAGGACACGTCAGCAAGCTGTCGCGGAGGACGGCGGCACATTGTGGTGCGGCTGGAGGTGGCGGAGTGGCGGCGGAGGACGCCAGCGGAGAGGAGCGGAGTGGCAGCGGAGGGGAGCGGAGAGGAGCGCCGGTGCCCCCGGGTAGGGATAGGAGGGGAGGAGGGCGGCTCCGTCCCCCCCCCCGACGCTACCCGTAATGGCCCGCCCAATCACCTGACCGGCGACCCGCCCTTTGCACCCTTAAGTGCACCATCAGGTTTGAACCACCGGCTTTGCGAAGCAGACCCCGAGCCCCCGAACCGAAGCCCCGGGAGCAAGGGAAGTGGAGGAGCCCATGATGTCCACCTTTAGGGTTTTGGGTTTATTTTCCCGTGCTGTCCGCCAGCCGCCCTTCCCAAAGCGCTGGCCAGCCGCTGCTGCCCTCGCCCGGCGCCCTCCACCACCAACGCTGCCTTACACCTCTTTCTGTTTCATGTTGTTTACCGTTGAATAACAAACCGATGCGCCCACCCCGAGGATGGCCGCGGCTGCTTCGCCTCCTGTGTCGATTCATCGGTCCCCTCTACCCCTTCCACACCCAGTCCTCAGCCGCCGCGACCCATATCACGACGCACACGCCCCACCCGCTTGGCACCCTTCCTCCCCCGGTCCGCTCTCTCCCGTCCGTTGCCCCCAGCGCCAACGTCAGCAGCGTGCCATCTGATGCAAACACCCAGAAACCCAGATATATAGATATCCAGATACCCAGGTATCCAGATACCTAGATACCCCGATACCTAGATACCTAGATACCTAGATACCCAGATATCCAGGTATCGCAACTACCGTGGCCCCAACACATCCCTTGAGCCCTGCTGCAGGGCCCCCTAGCTGGAAGCCCCGAAAGCACAGCCACCCCCCGTGTCCTCCCAACGGGAACTACCCAATCGATTGCTTCTGGGAGGCCCCGTCCGGGCCGTGTTCGAGACGGGGTGCGGACTTACTTGTCGAGCTCTGCTTTGTTGAGCTTTTCCAGAAAGCCCAGCTGACGGCGATGCTCCTCCACAAACTCCAGGTCCTCGTCGCTGACATCTAAATCGGATGCGTCGCTGGCGTCGGCCTTGCCGATGAGCGGGACGTCCTGCAGCGCCGCGCCGCCGCCACCCTTCTTCTGCGACACATCGGCCAAGTAGAGACGGCGGACGGTCAGGAAACTGGGCATTCCGGTATGTGGGCGCCTTCCATAGACGACGTGTTTGCTGCGGAATTGACCCCGACTCAACGGTGTTCGGCTTCAGCTTCTTCTTCGGCCCATGCTTTTGCGCGCCGGCGCCGGCGCCACCTGGCCGAGCTCGCGGTTGCTGCCCTCCGTGAGGTTTCTGTTGTTGTTTCTTTTTGCTCATGCTAACAATTGGCGAGCAAATGCTTGGCCAAAGTCGACTGTCAACTCACAGTGGTTTCCAAATTAATTCAGAAGGATTAATGTTGGTGTTAAGCCACATAATAAACGTATTGTGCGAACGCTGACATGTTCGTCGTCCTACACAATCCGTTATAGAAAACGGCCACATTTGGCCTGACCATGCCAAACCTCTATGCGAAGCCCTTAGACTGTACGCGACCCAAGGAAGTAGTTATTGCAAAGAAATTACGGAACACCCCTTTGATAATGGGGGTGTAGAAGTTGACCGGTCGGCCGTCGGGAGGGGCAACCATCGCGCTCTGGGTAATGTTAAAGAGGCCGATTTAATACGACACACCTTGAATCCTGGCATACAGCTATAGTTGGTGCAAAACCACGATCCGTAAGACGGCTGTGTGCGCTCGCTCCGATAGGCCCTGGTATGCTGTGGTTTAAAATATGCTGTGGTATGCCGTGGGGGGAAGCACAGGCCTTCACAGGGGGGGAGATAGAGAGAGAGACAACCGTCCTCAGACGGGAGGTGGACAGATGAGGGTCAGAGGGGGATGAGGACAGCGGTGTCACCCATCACGTGACCAACGCGGCCAAGTCCGCAACGGACTGCACCGCCCTACACCTCCCCCTCCATCCCATTCAACCCTGGCATGTTTACCGGGGACCTTGCTTGCTGCTATCGCGCTCTGTCGTACCCATGCCCCATAAAAACGGTTGACAGGAAACGGCGAGGAACGGCAAGGATTCGCGCGACGGCGCAGGAAAGTGTTAGGACGGGCTTGAGAGGCGCATGAAGGCATGCCTTTTATGAACGTTCAGAGGCGGACGCTGTCACGGAGACCAGAGGCAGTGCCATCATGGAGGATCAGGAGTGTGGATTCGCAGCGGTGTTAGGGACGCTTTGTCTGGGCAGGTCTGGGCACACGGTGCCACACCTTCCTCAAGCGTACCCCCAAAGTAGACGCGAGAGGTCGGCCACCAGAGCTGGCCTTGGGGAGGTAGGTGACTCGCTATAAGGTGACTGCTTCTAAGGCAGGGGGGCATGCCAGAGTGTGCGTGGGCTTGTGTACGTGCATCTGCTGTCAGCTTTGGTCAGCGTTCACCAACGGTAGAGTTTTGCGCCATGGCCGCGTAAGGATCTTCCAGGAAGAATACAAACTTGATACGTATTCCTTCTGCTTGCATTTCGGAATGTGTTCACTTGCGTGGTGGGACGAGCACGCCGGCAAGGATTGCCTCAACGCGTGGCATGGCCGTAAGCGCCCGCCGGGCAGGGTGATGCCACAAAACGTGGAAGCGACAAAGGCAATGAATCTTATCCAGCATCAGTTTGCACCCAAATGGAACGCCCGTAACGCCGTAAGCGGTCTCTCGACATGGTATTGCCGTTACGTGAAGGTTCGTCAACATCATTTTTCGCGAACAATCTTGAACTGCGCTGGATGTAGACCCACAAACCTGGGCATTAAAGCGGTCAGCCAGTACAGGGTATGAAGCTATGAACGGGTGCGATACTACGACTGCTTGCGTGGAAGGCATGATACGCGCAGCAGCACATCTACAGAATAAACAGCACAGGCAGAGAGTTTGACTGAGCTCTTGTACTGGGCTGTGCTGACTTCGACAGAGGGAGATGCAACCAACGTCCGTGCCCAAACGGCCGCCGGGCCTGTCATGTGAGATAAAGCTATATAAATAGATGTCCTTTAAAATTCTGAATTTGTAGCTGCGAGTGGGTTTGTGCTGAGATGGACTTTTGTAAGGCCTGCGTCAGCTCACATGGGGGGGGCCTGGCCGTGGAAAGTGCCTCGACCAATTGGCATCTTCCCGCAGACCAATACCTTTCAGCAGGAACTCAATACCAATCTACTTCAAATATGAGTTAGGTAATGTTTCAACACTTTAGCACCTTTCTAGACGCTGAGCCAACACCACCCCCCGGGCGGCGCGTTGAACCGGATGGTGACCGTGGGCACCCAGCCTCCCATTTTTGGTGTCTCTGCGTCGTATGGTAGCCTCCTTGCTCTTGGTGCAGCGCCTATGGCTTCCGGCCGCAAACGGACAAAGGGCGACGTTTGCGAGACTTTTCTCGCGCGTCTTGCTGAGCGCGGTGACGTGGAGCTGGACGCCGCGCTTGTGGAGGGCATACGCCAGCATTTTGACCGCCTGCCCACACGCTATGCTTTAGATGTGAACGTGGATGGGCTAGACGTGCTGAGCCATAAGCGGCTACTCGATGAGGCTAGGGCGGACCCGACGACGGTGTCATTCGCCGTGCGCCCCGTGGAAATCGTAGCAATGCGCGCAGAAGCTCTTTCTTCTCCACATGAGGTATGCAGCACGTATTTGTATGACCTTGCGTGGCTTCAGGCTAAGCAGCGCGTCCGTGTTGCAGTTTACTCGGGCCAACTCCAAGAAACTGGGCCTCTGTCGGCCAGCCTTTGGCTCATCGCCGAATCTCCAGGTAGGCAGCTTTGTCCCGGTTGATGGAAAGCGGGTTGGGGAGCGGTATACAACGAGTACTGCGTTCTTCAGGCGCTGGCGCTCGAAGTCGGGGAGCGCGCAGAGTCCCTCGAGGCCGAGTCCGTAGCAGTCGGGACGGCCCGGTCAGGAGACGAGCACCCTGTGTTCTACGAGATTACAATCGCCTCGGTTGACCAACCGAAGTTGCTTAGCCGGCTTTCCGAGGCATTGGTAAGGAGTGCCTACTTCTGCACCTCGCGGTACCAGCCAGTCCCGCTGACAGCCGCATTCCTTGTTGCAGGGGGATTTGGGACTCAACATACGCGAAGCACACGCGTTCAACACGAACGACAGCTTCTCGTTAGATGTGTTCGTTGTAGATCAATGGCAACCACAGGTGCGCAAACCGCTTTGTCTTGCTCTGCGTCACAGCAGTCTAATAAGTTATACCCTTTCTGCGATTGACAGCCGGGTCAAAACTTGGAGGAGCTCCTGGGCCAGCGGCTTCTAATGATGCCGCCCCCGCCGCCGAAGGGGGGCGGGCCCCATCCGGCTCAGAGCGGGCTTGCGCCCACGCTCCGGTTACCTGTGGAGCCCCCGCCCAGCTTTCCCCAGGTGGGCTTATTTGTTAAGCGACAGAGTGTTGGGATGGGATGGGTATTGCGACGCCGATGTGTGTCTGTGTCTGGGTCGTTTTGTGCAAGCTCACGTGTTATGAAGACGCACGGGTTGTGTCGGAGTGCAGCCAGCATGGGCGCGTCGGGTGGCGGTTGAGCTTTGCACTACAAAGTATGTGCACGCGAGCGAACCACACCTTAATGTATACACCCGATGGCATTTTGGACGGGGCTTCTATCACAGTCACAACGAACATCGATGTGGGATCGGGTTGCTTCCTCCCACGCCACCAGCCATCATAGTCACCAGCACAGGCGCCCTGAGACGGGCGATGCAGTATGCGGTACTACACAACTACGTACCAACTTGCACGGGCAAATGAGTCTGGTTGTGTATACCAATCCTAAATGCGCCAATCGGCCGCATGGAACGTAGAGTTGGATGTTAACCGTGCGGATGTCCGGTTGAAACCCCGCAGGTTGCAGGGCCTCGGCCCGACTCGCCTTCCGTGGACGATTGGGAGATTGACATCACCCAGCTGCACATAGAGGCAAAGATTGCCTCGGGGGCATTTAGCAACTTGTACAAGGGGTCGTACTGCGGACAGGAGGTGGCGGTGAAGATCTTGAAGGACGTACACGACGACTCATCGCAATACCAGGAGTTTCTGCAGGTGGGTGGTTTCGCACGGATGCAGCGATAGGAGCAAATGGGGGGACGCATGCGACGTCACGTGTCAGCCCCGTACGATACACGCACGGGGGCTCCGGCTGCGGATGCTGGGGAATGGATGCAATCCTGAAAATATTGGATCGACACGGGAACCCCAACTTGCGTGTGTAAGATGGACGGGGCGGGGATGTCTGTAAGCCACGTACGACAGGGGCCGCAGGGCATTGAAATCAAGCCCGTGAGCACAATGTTTTGGGGGCTGACGGCGTTCGCATGGTGGGGAACGGGTCGTGTAGGTGGTGATCCGCCATGTACACGAAGGGCATTGCTAGGCTAGAATCGGCTATAACTGGGGCGCGCGACATGCCGGCGCTAAAATCGCTGGCAAAGACGTGTGTGGGACGTGCGCCATGGCGTATGGGAGGGATTCTTTCGGTCCTCATTTGCTTGCTTCACACCTGGCGGACAGTACGAACACGATGCCGCGGCATCCGGAACAAATGCATGTGTGAGCCCTATTCCATGTTCCATCCCAAACCTGAAGCACATAAAGCACACATGTCTGGGGTAGGCGGCATATGCGGCAGCAATGTGTCGCGGCAATTTCGGGGCCACTTGCGATGCGAGCAGAGGTTGAACAAGGCGGAAACCCCAAAACGGGACGGGTGGGACTAAACCGCACACAAAGTGCCGCACGACGGCCGCCGTCCACACGTGTATCGAGGCCCCTGCGTCCGCCTGAGAGCATGGGGATTGGTGCGTGTGTCTGTACCCACAGATGTGCCCCGTCAGCGGTGGTGTGGCGCCGTCCTGCCTCATCTGCTGCCTGTTCTATCCCACATTTACGCATTTGCGCCTCCCGGGGTGCGCGACTGACAAGAAACCGTCGTGTATGTATCGGTATGTGGTTTCAGGAGGTGGCCATCATGCGGAAGGTGCGCCACAAGAACGTGGTGCAGTTCATCGGCGCGTGCACTCGGAAGCCTAACCTGTGTATCGTCTTCGAATTCATGTCGGGCGGCAGCGTGTACGACTACATCCGACGGGTAAGAGCTGGCGACGGCGGCTCCTCTGTTTGGGTTGTGTCTGACTGTGTCGTTGGGTGAGGCTAATGCGTGGCATGGCGCTGTTGTAGCCAATGTGACGAGCGGGGTGATAACCGCCGTAGGTCACAACAGCTAGGTATGCGGCGGTATGGCCCCCCGCGGACTGCTGCGGTTTGCGCAATTAGTGTCACCAGCTTCATGTGGTTCCGGAGCGTGGACCTTGGACCCCGTCGGGCACAAGCATCTAGTTGGCGGCACGGCCATATGTTGCGCAGCAGGGCTTTGGCAGGACTACGTATATGAGGCGCGTTATGCGGGTACATAGGTCGAACGAGAAACATGCTTCTGGGCATATGCGACTCGCTCCGACTCGCTCTGACTCGTTGGGTCCTGAGATGCAGTGGTTCCGTTGCTCAGGATGCTGACTTCCGAATGTGGGTGAATCATATCGGAAAACGAACAGGCGCTGCATCTGTCGGATGCGTTTTCTTTACACCCAAATGGGCTCCCAATCTGCCGCATTCACGGCGCCCGTCAACACCTCAGGCTTGGCATCAATCGCTGACCATTGCCATGCTATGCAGGAGGGTCCGCTAAAGCTGTCCGCGATTCTGAAGCTGGCAGCGGATGTGGCTCGCGGGATGGACTACCTGCACCAACGGAAAATCATCCACCGCGACCTCAAGGCCGCGAACCTCCTCATGGACGACAACGCAATCGTGAAAATTGCCGATTTTGGTGAGTGTGCGGGGCGTCTGGTTCTTCCTATGGTCCTCGTCAGAGCTGTCGTCAACCACTTTTTTTGTCAGAAAGCGGCGCCGCACGCATCCGTCCCTGCCTTTCCGCCCCTCTGCCTCCGTGTCCCTGAATTTCCCCCGGCCATCGCGGCCCTCTACGGTTACACCCACCGAAGGCGTGGCGCGCGTCATCGAGGCCTCCGGCTGCATGACCGCGGAGACGGGGACGTACCGCTGGATGGCGCCCGAGGTGATTGAGCACAAGCCTTACGATGAGAAGGCGGATGTTTTCTCCTTCGGCATCGTCCTGTGGGAGCTGCTAACCTGCAAGGTGGGCGGGCGGGTGGATCAAAGGCTGTCCTAAGCATGCCGCTCGCTGCGGCTGAAAAACCGCAATGTCTGGCCACAATGTCTGGCCGGACACGGTCGTGTAGCAGGTTGCCTTGAAGCGTGGATCTGCTCAGATGTGCATCCCGCTTGCTTTGGAAAAGAAACAACTGCCGCCACTGCATTGTGCATACCACTTAACCACTTGCACGCCGCCCTTTGCTGGCCGCCTGCTTCGCGCCAGTGTGCGACCATCCCTCCGCGCCGCTTCGTGTCCCACCACAGGTGCCGTACTCGGACATGACGCCTCTCCAGGCCGCCGTGGGGGTCGTGCAGAAGGGGTTGCGGCCCGGCATCCCGCCCAACTGCCCCATGCCCATGGCTGAGGTGATGGAGGGCTGCTGGACCGGGAATCCAGCCCAGCGGCCTAGCTTCCGGGAGCTGGCGCCGCGACTGATGCAGCTCTGCGGAATGGCCCTCGAGGAGGAGAAGCGGCAGGAGGCCAAGCCAGTCGCAGCAAAGCAGGGGCTGCTGTCCAAGCTCCGCGGCAAATGAGCGAGCGAGGCCCGGTGCGCGGCAATATCTGGGCCGGGGCTCGGCCGCGATGCGCACGCACATGAATGCGCTGTAGGCGCGAATGTTGCGTCGGCCGGAGTGCAGTCCGGAGAATATTGCCAGGAGAGCTGCCTCACGGGCGGCCGGGCGTCTGCGTCGGCCCTGGTGGCCCTGCTCGTGCGCGGCTCGGTCACCAAGGGCCGTTAGAAGTCGATGATGCGTATTGAAGTGGTTCTGCACAAATTGCGTGCACCTTTGCTACGCATGTCGCTTGCTGCTTGGAGGCGCCTAGACCCCGGCAGCTCTGCATCCGCATTCGGGGAGCGTGGAAAGGCTTGCGGCTCGGTCGGGGGGAGGGGTAGGTGCAGCGCCACCGCTGACGGTCCGCCAGGCTTCCTTCCCTGCTCTTAGCAGTGCCGTTAGTGAGTTTTGTGCTCCAAATTATATTTGGTATTCTGACAATCCCGTGAATGCCCTTCAGGGGCGACATGCGGGGGGAAGGGAATGCTGTTGGCGGGAGGTCTGGGCAGAGCCGGCCGGGGAGCCGTCAGCGGCCCACTACGCTGCGCTATGGGACTTCAAGTTTCATGTCCAACGTGTGGCCGCCCAGACAGACCCGGCCTGCTAGTGATAGCGGCAGCCTGTTCCTCTCGTACACGGCATGCCCCAGCATATCGTCCTTTCTCTTGCCAAAAAAGAACGATGCACTTGCATGTATGCACACGGGGGCGCGCCTTCATGGCGCTATCCCCCAACCCGCCTTTGGTCGGCACCGCCAAAGGCGGCTCTTCGTACCCTGGGTGCACAGTTTTGCCTTCGTTGTTTTGTATTGTTGTGTAAATGTGCTGTGTGGCGGCGGCGATATGTGTGCGGTGGCATATTGCGGCGTCGCGCTCAACTAGGGCGGGGATTGCGAATCCGTTATGATGGGCGCTACGAGTCTGGGCGATTCTGCTGGATGAAGCTGCGACAGGTTGTCGCCTGACGTTGGTGGGTAGATCGGTGGGACGGAGCCGTCCTTCGGTTGCGCAGTCTGTAGGGTGAGGCAGGGCCGTCGCGACGGTGGGGTGAGCAACAGTAGCTGAGCAGTGCACTCCCAACGGTCCGACCTAAATCATAATGGAGTTCTGGTGCCGCGGTGCGAGGGGCGCGGCGTAGTGAGGACGGCGGGTGTGTTCGGAGTGCATGTGGGAGTTTGGGGGGAAGTAGGAATGGTGCTTCCTGTAGTACGTCAAATGTTGGCGGGGTGGTACATATGCGTTGGGGCAAAGCAGTACGAGTGTGGGGGTCACGGTCTACTAGCACATTGGTCGTGCTGCCCCGATATCATTCATCATCGTGTGTATAGGCTACCCGGCGTCACAATGGCTAGTGTCTGGATGCGCGCAGCCGTATCGGGTATGGGACTGGCGACATATGTGCTGCTTGGCCCATGATATCAGCATAGCGGCAGTGTGAGGTGGCCCCGTACTAGGGTGTTCGCACGCTTACTGGCGTCAGACATGTTGGGCGAGAGAGTGTGTGCAGCTAGCGTGGGGTTGCGCGAGGCTGGGCTGCTTTCCCTTTCCCGATGTACAAGCTCTGCTGAATAACATGTCCGGGTGAGCACATGGTACACGAGAGCCTTGGTTTGGTGGTGTGGTGTCGTGCCGGATATGTCACTGGCAGACAATCTCTGCTGGCTGACCGCCTCGCAGCTGTCGCAACGGACCGTAATAATCTGCATCCTGAAGGAATATCGGAAAGTACGGAGACGTGCTAGGTACAAGTAATTACTTACTTCGGCACTTCATTCGCAAGGGGGAATGGGAGGAAGGATTGCATGCCCACCTACACCCAAATAGCGCCGAATGTGCTTGGCAAAAATAGTAACCATCGCATGTCGTTTTGACCGAGTACATTGCTCATCCCGAAGCGCTCCCAAAGTCCGTCTTTCCCAGGGTCGTCTAACCGCACCATACTTTCGAGCGCAGCATGCTGTCTTCCCGTTGCCTCGGCCCCGCAGCTGTGACTCGGCAGCTGGCGAGTCACAGCTGCCGTTTGGTCTGTTTTCGTAATGCTCCCCGCCAGGATAGTGAGGGCTGGTGGTTGGGCTTCATGACGGACTGCCGCCAGTGTCACACCGAACAGCGACAGGATTGGCACATGCGATTACCAAACCGTGCATAGCGCCGTCATGACGCGTGTGTATCATCATCGTACATCAATGTGTGCATCACGACGGCAGGTCTATCACACGCTTGTGCATGTAGCTGCCGCAACCGCCCTAAACCCCATCACCACCACTTTTCATGCGTAGAATGTGGCGTACGTGAGCAATGGGTAACAGTAACGGGAAATCAATCCATATATTGTTTGTGACCAAAGAAAGCCTGCGTTGTAAACTGACAAACGTCTAAGATCTCGTCACGTCCCGGCTTCAGCTCAGGAGTCCATAGGGGCAGGCAATGCTCCGGAATCTTGCAGGCCATACACGCGCAACCCTCACCACCACCAGAAGAATGCAGTCCACGATCTGGTGCGACCTATACAACGCACCTGGTTCACCTGGCCTGCGGAGGCGTCTCACAGAGGCCCACGTGGCCTGTTCCAGGTATGCCCGTCCCACTTCCTGCCTCACAACACAGGATTGACTTATACTGCCTCGTGCCACTGCTGCTGTGCGCGCAACCCTGCTCTCCCTGCTCTCAACACGCAGCGCTCACCCAACGACGACATTCCAGACGATCAATCGAAACAAGTAATGGCGTCCTCGCGTCCTCGACAACCCAAAATGGAGGAAAATGGTAGACCACCGGGAGATGTACTGGAAGCATGGCCCGGGTCCCATTTGCTACAAGTCTCGCTAACTAAGGTGTCGTTGCACCTGTTCTCGCTATGCCCCATTGTCCCTGTTAGGTACAGCCCGCTGCCGGCAGGCGCCATGCCCGTTCGTAACCGCCGCTGCGACCAACGCAGTCAGCTCATTTCCGGCTGGAGAAGTAAAAGTTGAGGGCCAATGCTACCATGAGTATGAGGATGGGTAGGATGACGTGAAAGGCCCGCGTCGCGGCTCCCTTCTGCGCCTGCTGCGCACTTCGGCTTTGTGGTGGGACTTGGGCGACGGCTGGCGCACTATCGCCACCCTGCACCGTAGGCCAGCAAGGGAAAGCGATCACAAATCAGTAGCTGCAGCCATGTAAGTCATGGACACGGGAAGGGGGCTCGCGCCAGCGTCCCTGCTCACCCAACGTAGCTGACCGACCGTCAGCTAACAAACACAGCACGCGCCTAGACCCCACCAACACACTTTCCGTTCGTACGATCTGTGCGCACCTCATATTCGCCGATTATGTACTTGTCCAATAGCTTTTTGGCAGAGTTGCTGTGCCCGATTTCCTCGAAATCTTGCGTTGCATCCTTGCCTGCACGTGGGCGAAGGAATCCGCATCCAAAGCCATTACCATCTTTTTGGCCAGCAAGTATGTCCTGAACTGATTCAATTCACGGAAAGCCTCGTCGTGCTTGGCGGGAACCTGCCAGCCCGTGGGTGCAACGCATGCCACAGTCGTGCACGAAGTCCCCACAAGGTAGTTCCAAAAGCATGGACGGCTGATGCCTGCGTATCATTCATACCAAGGGCGATCACCTCCCTCCATACCTACCTGTTGAATGAACGATTATGTCATAGCCGCCCGGATGCTCCTCCAAGAATTCTGTCACATCGTAGACTTTGCCATGAACAACAATCCAGCATGACTTGTCATTGGTGTGGGCCTTGATGTCCGTGAGCGAGTAAATTTTGCTCGACATCTTTGCGCGCGGCGATCAGCTACTCAAGGTCGTGGGGAAATATGCTATTTATGGTGAAGTTGCACACGTTGTATGCTTTTGTAGTTGTAGCAAGATAAAACGTACAAAAGCAGTAAAGTTGCAGAATGGACGATGATACGCCTTGTACCGCCTTCAAACGCAAAGACCCAAATGCTTTGTTTTTCCCCGTCTTTTTATAATTTTTTTCGGCCATTGTGTGCATTAGCTTCCACAGCACTAGACTCGCATGCGTTTGGGACCCAAGGTGTTTATGAGCTTCGGCGGGTACCACGTTTGTCCGGGGCACCCAAGAATCCTGTATTGTGCCGCAGGTTGAGAGGATGCAGCATAAGATTGAAGAGGTCGTCAATGATTTTGTTATGTATGGCGTCAACCGGGCGTCGTGTTGTATTGGTTACTGCGGGGATCAGTGGGGATGCACACCCGCGTCGTCGGGACCCCAGCCGTTTGTGTTGCCTGACCGTTCGGACATGTAATTCCGCAAGCCGTGGGGTTGAGACCGCGGCGTACGACAGGCAAGCGTACGAGTCTCCGGAATAAACGCCTTGGTAACGCCGCGGGCCCGCCACACATAAAACGCAAGCCGCCAGGCACGCCTTTCCAAGCCGTGGGGTTGACGTCGCAGTGTACGTCATGCATATGTACGACCTCCAGATGTACGACGTTGGAGCGCGCCGCCGGGCGAACCCTCTGGGATGGTTTCCGCTGCTACACGTCGTGGGTCCGCAGGTGTTCAGTTCTGCCGTCGCGGAGCCGCCTTTCAGGTCCGCCCACTAGCCCTAGCAAGGACCGCCCGCCAAACCCTTCTCACAGGTCTTGCACAAGAAGGCCTGCGGGGAGAAGTTGTAGCAGGGGTAGGCGCCCCAGGTGCACTGGCCACCAGTAGCCGAGCAGTTCATCGCATAGCGCTTGCCCACAGGACGCCGCTTGTCGCCAGCAGCTCTGACTAGGCTGTGCGGTAACGCCTCCGACCGGGGTACGGCACCATCGACCGAGGTACCATGCCGGCCTCGAGTGAGACGTGCCGTGTTTCTCACTCGTCTAGCCGGGCTGTTGGAGGGCAGAACCGCTCCTGGCCGCCGTCGAGCCAGGTGGTGTTGCTGGTTGCATCCACACCAATCCATATCTGCACGCGGCTGTGGTGTGGGGACGATATGATGTTTCGTTGCGGGGATTCTGGCTGCCATCGATTGGAGTGTGATTTGGCTTTGGCCCGGACAGCGCTCATCATTAAAAATCTTCTTTGGAACACTGGCGTCTGTGCCGGCGAATCGTTGATCTCGGTCATGCATTGCGTCGCTGCCTTTTTTGCACAACTCGCGGGCGGACCTTGTAGGGATATGAGCGGCTGCACGGCAGAAGCTGAGGCGGGAATGGGACTCCACCCGGTGCCCTACTGCGGTCGGTTGCCGGGGGTCGGCCCCGTGCAAACGAGAGCAGCTGGGGAAACAGTGCGCGGCAGCGGACAAAGGAATTTTGGACGCAGGCGATGTGCCTCTTCCTCGTGCCCAAAACAGTAGTCGGGGACGGATCGGGTCCAGGCCGCGTCACCGCTGCCGGTGCGAACAGTGCTCTTGGCGAAGAGACTGCACGGCAGCGGCGGCGTCTCCTACGAGGTGGTTGCTGTGACGAGAAATTCGTGTGACGCTTTGGGGTGGGAGGAGATGTAATAGGTGGTCTAGGTCGTGTGCACTTGCTCGAGAGGTTAGAACTCGGGCACAAGTTTGTGCATTCAATTGTCGAAATTTTACAGCTTAATACATTTCTCCGGCTCCTGATCGTTCTATTGGTGCCACCTGATCCTCCCGTTGCTCAAGGCCGACGTCTCCTGGTCTTCCCATTGGTAACTGACACCGGCTCAAGGCCAATGCGCAATGCCACCTGATCCTCCCAGGAGTTGGCTCAGCGCCGACACCATAAGGATCTCGCGTCGATACTAACTGACTCCAACTCACAATTGCTACAACTCCATCGCCCCGGATCCATCGCCCATACGGCCGGGCGGGGCTGTAAAGCTTTCTCAGGTACATGGTACGGCAGTTGTGGCCGAAAAGCCAGTAGTGGGCCAGCTGGCAAGCTGCATAATGCACTATGCCTAGAAAACATGAACAATTGAACCATTGTAGGTGCACACGCTGGTTGGCCAGCTGAGAATCAGTCACATCAATTCTGGGCAGTTGATTGCGACTGCACGCGATATATCTTTGCGCTCAGCCACAAGCCTGATGGCGCCATCTATCCGAACGCCTCCACCTGGACAGCCCGGCGCTGCCCAGCGACAAATACCTGGTCCAGCCGGCCTTCCATGGATTGGACAGTTGCCTGCCTTTCTACGTAGCAAATTTTTCCCGAAGCAAATGCTCGCATGGGCAGAGGAGTTCAAAGGAGGTGGGTTTGAACGCGCTGGGTTAGCGCATCTCGAGTTGCTAGGGTTCGTGTGAACCAGTGGGCGGGCTAGGGCTCTGCAAGCCCAAACGCGCCACAGTTCGGTCGAGCGCTTCAACGCCTACCTTGACGAGGCACCTGCAGCTTCTGCCTACGTGGCAGCGTCCAGGTGCTCTGCCTCTGCGCGTTGACGGCCTGCTCGGTGTCTTCAGCGGGCCACGCCCCCAACCCTCGCGCAGTCCGTTCACGTTTTGTGCGTTCACTGCTTGTCTTACTGAACCCTAAACCCTAATTGCCTCCTCGCAGTGTACCAATTGGAGATTGTGGGGAAGAAGTACCTGGTGGTGACGGGTGAGTGAGGTGGAGGGCATGGCGAGGTGGCGGGGAGGGGAGGTGACGGGGAGGTGGCGAGGGAGGGAGGTGCTGAGGAGGGGAGGCGTCGCCTGGGGGCCGGAGCATGAGTGCAGGAGTGGAAGAAGGAGTGGAAGGACTGATCCCGGGGGGAAGAAAGGTAAGGGGGAATCTGTGGGGTAAGATGTGTGTATGACACGAGGCGCGCGCTGATCCAGGTGGGAGGTCTGCACCAGCGCCGAAACAGGCTGCGGATACAGCACTGCGCAACTTTCCGCCCCATATACAACATATCGACCTCCCCCTCCCGCTTTGGCCCCCCGCCCGCCTTCCCCGCAGACCCCACCCTCATGCCCCCCATCGTGGGGCGCGGCACCCAGGGACTGCCCAAATCAGAGGGGTACGGCATGTGGGACCCAGTCATCAGGTGGGTTGTTGGGCGGGTTTGTTCGTTGATGGTTGGAAGAAGCCGCCGATTACGGGGTTGAGTAGTTCGTACGCACGGTGCGGCAGGTGCTTGCAGCGGCTGGATCCCTTCGTGTTGCTGCAATCCAAGATCCACAATTTCCTCTGCCCGCCCGCCCGACGTCACCTCACAGTCGGTGCCCAGATGCTGCCCTCTAGCTACGGCCTCCATCAGCCGACACTAACTTGCTAACTCCCCCCCCTTTTTGTCTACTCGCCTGCCTGCCTGCTGGCCCTTCCCTACCCTCATCCCATGGTTTTACTTAGTTAAGAGCCGACCTTTCCTCTCGTACCCCCATACCGCTTCAGCCCCCACCCTGGAGTGCAAGGTTTGTTCACGGTGCCGGACAACAACGCCACATGGCGTACGATTCGCCGTGCGTACGGACCTGCCATGGGGCCGGGAACCATGGGGTGAGCGCGTGAGAGGGGAGGGGTGGAGAGGGAGGCAGGCGATGGACGTGGAGACACGGTTTTGCGTGTCTGTTGATCCTGGCGGAAACGGGCCAACTCCTATGTAACCACCCATGCCATCCGCTGGCCTACCAAAGAGGCAACACCGCCACCACCACCACCACCATCACCACCACCACCACCACCACCACCACCGCCACCACCACCACCACCGCCGCCACCACCACCACCACCACCGACCGCAGCGTCCTTGTGCTCTCATGTCCCCTCGCAACATCCCCCTCGGGGGGGATTCGCGGAATCTCTTATACCCCCACCGGCTCCGACCCCTCCCTTCCGGGCAGCCACCATTACCCCATCGTCCTGCGCTGCGCCGTCAAGCTGGGGGACTACATGGAGGCCGCGGGCTCCAGGGGGGCCACCTCCCTGGAGCTCAACAGCCTGCTCAAGAGCCTCACGCTGGACATGCTGGGGCTGAGCGCCTTCGACGTGGACTTCCGCTGCCTGGACGACCCACGGAACGGGCCGCTGCCTCACAACCTGGAGCGGGTGGGTCGGGGATCCGGGATCGTACGTCCGTACGAGGAGCGTGCGAGAGCTCGTTCGTCGAGAAACCCACGCCCGTCCCAGGTCGGGGGGGCCCATAAAAACCGTTGACGCGACGGGACAGGATAATGGGCGCAGGGTCGTCGTACACCGATTCTGTGGGCGCATGCCCCAGGCCGGGGGGGGGGTATAAGATAATCCGCTATTGAAGCTTAGGGCTTGGGAGCTGAGGGGCTTGGGGCCCTGCGTCCTATGGTGCGCTGCGCCCTTAGGGCCCTGCCTTGAGAGGCTGACGGCCTCGCCACCTGTCCGCATCTCCTCCCCACGCCCTCGCGCCTCACCAGGCCCTCCCCTTGCCCTCCCCTCTCCCCCCTCCCGTGTTTGACCCTCCCCGCCATCATCACCGCCACCACCGCCACCTCCTAGTCGATGCTCGAATGCGGAGAGCGCGGTCGCAGCGTGGGTCGCCGCCTGCTGCCCTGGCTGTTCGAGGAGGAGCGGCGGGAGGGGGAGGCGGCCATGGCGGCCATACACGCGGTGGCGGAGGTGGGGTAGCGGAGGAGCGCGTAGGAACGCGAGGCGAGGCGGGTTTGCGAGGAAAACCCGTGTACGACAGGAACACCGTGGCGGGGTGGGGTGGGGTGGGGCCTATTTAGGCACTGCATGGTAATACAGCCTCAGAACCAAACACCAGGGCCTTGCTTCAGCCTTGGAAGGATCCAGCCTTGGAAGGATCCCTACGCCGGAGTGGACCCCCTCGCCGCCGCGACCTGGTGAGGTAGCTGCCGCTGCCAGCTTGCCCCCAGCCTGCTTTACTTCCCCTTCTTGGACTCACCGCCCTTCGTTAGGTGCACCGGTTGGTTATGTTATGATGACGTGGGATCACTGTCCTGCCTCCCATTGTAATCCGTCATGTCGTGTAATCCCCGCTGCTCGCTCCCCCATCCTCCCCCTGCCTCCTCCTCCCTCCCCCTCCCGCTCCCTGCTTCCCCCTTCCCCGGGTCAGTCTGTGTGGCAGGACATCAAGGCTCGCGGGCCCCCCGCGGATGACGATACCAGCATGGGGGCGCAGTTCCTGCGGCTGGCGAGTCCCCCGGCGGGATCTGCCGCCGTCAGCGAGGATCAGATCCGCGCCGAGATTGCAACCGTCGTACTGGCAGGCTACGAAACCACCGCAAAGTGAGTGCGGCGGCTGCACGACCTCCCCCCCCCGGCCCCATGCTGTGCACCAGCAACACTTCCCATGTCGAGTAACCGGCCCTTTTCTGTAACCCCCCTCATCCTTACCACGGGCTCCTTGCGTACCCACCATCCCCTTCCCTCAGTCGGGGATAATGAGGTACAGGGCGGAAGGAGCGGAACGTGGCCAGGGTGCGGGGCGCGCCAGCGGATCACATTTGGATTTTGGAACCTGCCGTACACACGTCGTTCGGGCCCCAACCCTAGCCCCATCATCTCCGCCTCCCTGTTTCCCCCCCCCCCAGCACCCTCACGTGGATGCTCTTCGGCCTGTACGCGCACCCGGAGGCGGCCGCCAAGGTGGAGCAGGAGCTGAAGCTGGCGGGTATGTCGTACTACCTCGCGCCCTCCCTAGAGCGCTGCGCCTTCCTAGTCCTCCCTCATCACCTCACTCGCCGCGCAGCGACCCTTGACAGCGCCGCTCCTTAATGCTTGCGCCCTTCCATATGCACGCCCGTGTCACCCTTGAATACCCGCCTCCCCCGCTCCCTTCCCGCATTCTCGCATCCACGGGTCTTCCTCGAAATCTCCCGCCTTTTGAACGACGCCATCCGACCCCGACCCCAACCTTACTTCTCCCCCTCGCTCGCTCGCTCCATCCCCCCCCCTGCTTCATATCCCCAACCAGTCCTCCAGCTTGCATCTTAAAACGTCTGTTCTAAACGGTTTTTTCTGACATTCACGGGTCTTCCTCGACCCCCCCCCCCTGCGGCGCAGGTCTTATCCTGCCGGCTGACACGTCCACCTCCTCAGCCCCAGGGTCCGACCCCGTCGCCGACGCCTTCCTGGCCCTCCCTGGAGGCCACGAGGCGCTGTCCTCCCTGCCGTACCTCGATGCTTACGTACGGGAGTGTCTCCGCATGTACAGCACCGCGCCCAACGGTCTCATCAAGGCGGTGCCCCGTAACGGCCCGCCGGCGCGCATAGGGCCCTATGAGGCCCCTCCCGGGAGCACTGTGTGGGTGCCGTTCTGGAGCCTTCACCTGTCGGAGCTCAACTGGGAGCGGCCGTTGGAGTTTGAGCTGGTGGGTTGGGGTGGTTGGGAAGTGGTTGGTGGCTTGCGGATGGTTGTTCGGACTGGGATTGGGTTTTTGAGCTGCTGCAGGTGGCGGGCGAGGGGAGGAGAAGCACCCAGCCGGCTCGGGGTTCCTTGCCGCCTCCCAGTCGGCCCCTCCGCCTTCCTCTCCCTGGTTCCTCGCCCCACCACCGACCCAAGGGTCCTTTTGTTGTCCATCCGGGGCTTCTCGCGACTGTCAGCTCTTACCAGTGCTCACGTACCCCGTCCCCGCACCCGCATGCCGCATGCCGCATGCCGCATGCCGCATGCCGCATGCCGCAGGAGCGGTGGGTCGGTCAGGACCCCCGGGCAAGTCGCACCCGGGTCGCCTCCCGCTGCCCCGTGGCGACGGCAGTGGGCGCCATACGCGTCGCGACCGGGCAACCCGGCGTCAGCGGCAGCGACAGCGACAGCGGCGGCGAGGGCGCTGACGCCGCTCCTGGCGGGACCGCCAGCGGCGCCAGGGGGGCCAAGGAGATCCGCTACATGCCATTCGGCGACGGCAGCCGCAACTGCGTGGGCCAGCACCTGGCGACGCTGCAGCTCAAGGTCGCGCTGGCGTACATCGCCAGCCGTTTTCGGTTGCGGTTGGACGAGCGAGAGATGGGCGGCGTGGCGGGCGCGTTGGACCGGCAGCGGGTGAACCTGACGCTCGAGGTGGATGGAGGCATGTGGATGTTCGCGGAGCCCCGGCAGTAGCAGTGGCGGTAGCAGCGGCAGTAGCAGTGGCGGTAGCAGTGGCAGTGGTAGTGGCAGTAGTAGTGGCAGCAGCCGTGGCGGTAGAAGTGGCAGCAGCAGCGGTAGCAGCGGTGCGGGTCAGGGGGGCCAGGCAGGAGTAGGCCTAGGAGGGGGTGTCGTCGATGCTCGGCGGCTGTGGCTCAAGGACCTTGTTGGATTACTTCTCGTCAAATAGAAGCTGGCCGTCGATGCTGGGGAGGCGCCCCCGAAAGGAATATGCGATATGCGTGCCAGCGGTCTACCTGTACGCCGATGCGCACAGTCTTGCTTAATTTTATTTTAGTTAACCTCGTACGTGTACAGCACCCACCCTGTCGGAGGCTGCGACGGCCCATACCTAGGGTGCCGGTCGATTTTATTTTGTCCGTTTGCAAGGGAGAGACGTGAGAGGCGTGAAACAAAAAAGAGCGATGGAGCGATGTACCCGAGAAGGCGCGCCACCGCAGAATGAGTGGAGCAGCGGCTCCGAAGATAATAGAGCGGCGGGGCAGGGCGCGTGTGTGTGGCTCACGCGCCTTTGCAGTGCAATCAAGGAAAGGGTATCCATACCTATGAAACGTGTACGGCATAGGGTGGGAGGGGGAGTTCAAAGCTTCGAGACTGGCCCTCATCGGGGACGGAGTCGGCACTCGCGCAAGGTGCCCATCCTGTGGTGCGGCTGGCGTCATGGGGGGAGCTGCGGGGTGGCGGGTTGCAAGGAAGACCCGTGTACGAGAGAGAAAACCGTTTAGAATATTGGCCGTTTGGAGATGCATGCTGGAGAACTTGGTGGGTGGCGGGTGGAGGCGCTTGGTCTCGGAGCTTGGGGGCATCTGCAGCGGTATACGGTGTCGTACCGGTTGTCTCGGGAGGTTGCGGCGTGTACGGCCGCCGCTGCTCCCCCCGTCGGCGTTTGCGGTTTAGGCGTGAGTGAGCTGCCTGGTACGACCCCTAGTACATGCGGTGTGCCGTAAACAAGAGACGGATCTCGCCCAGGCACCTTCATTCCCTGACCTCACCTTCTTTGCCTTCCTCCTCTTACCTTCCCGCCTTTTGTCGCCTCCCAGCATCGCACCTGCCCGCTGGCCCCCTCCCAGCATCGCACCTGCCCGCTGGCCCCCTCCCAGCATCGCAACTGCCCGCTGGCCCCCTCCCAGCATCGCACCTGCCCGCTGGCCCCCTCCCAGCATCGCAACTGCCCGCTGGCCCCCTCCCAGCGTGCATGTTCCTCGGCTGAAGCCAGTCACCCCCATAGACTGACCCAGAACTGCAGTCCCGTGTTCACCAGGGAAGATCCCCTGGAGCCAACCCTCAAAAGGGGCGCTGGACAAGGGCTGAGAGCTACACTGTAGCCTCACCTCGGATGGCAGGCGACCCGCCGCACCTGCCCCCTCTGGCTGTCCGCTCGTAGAGCGCACTCCACCACCGCTTGAGGAGACGACCTGGTTGATGCCGCAACCGCAAAAACGGCCACGACAACCACTCCACCCGCAATCCACGAACGGCCTTTCCTCACTGCCGTATCAACTGACACGTCCCCCCCGCCAATCACATCAATACTAGGATATTTGCCGGACACCCAACCCCTCCGCCTGCGCAGCGGAAGATAGCGATTGTGCCGACTGGCCGCCTACAGCACCCGCGAAATTGGAACGTCTCCTCAGCGGTCACGCAGTTAAACCCTAGAGCACCGCTTGTCCAAGCATCGTTACGCGCCCGCTTGTATCGTTGTGTTCTGTCGCCAAACAACGCATCCCGGCGCCTCTTGGTCGGATCACCATGCTTGTCCGAGTCCCAGCTTTTGCCGCCCCAGTCCCATGGCACTACCGACTTCCTTCTCCCACGTCAGCAACGCCCTCCTGCGCCGTCACCCTAACCCCGGCCTCGACCCCGACCCCGGCCCCGGCCGCCGCCACGACCCCGGCTCGGACCGCCGCGGCCGCCTCCGCCGTCCCTGCCCCCAAACCCGCCACGTCCACTGCCGCCTCCGCCATCCCTGCCCCCAAACCCGCCACGGCCCCGGCCGCCGCCGCCACGGCCCCGGCCTGCGCTGAAACCGCCGTCGCCGCCATCCCTGCTAGCGCCCACGAACCCGCCGCGGCCGCGGCCGCGGCCGCCACCACGGCCAGGGCTGAAGCCGCCGTCACCGCCGTCCCTGCTCGCAAAGCCGCCGCGGCTGCGGCCGCGGCCGCCGCCGTCCCTTCCCCCAAACCCACCGCGGCCGCGGCCGCCACCACGGCCAGGGCTGAAGCCGCCATCACCGCCGTCCCTGCTCGCAAAGCCGCCGCGGCTGCGGCCGCGGCCGCCGCCGTCCCTTCCCCCACCGCGGCCGCGGCCGCCACCACGGCCAGGGCTGAAGCCGCCGTCACCGCTGTCTCTGCTAGCAAAGCCGCCGCGGCCGCGGCCGCCACCACGGCCAGGGCTGAAGCCGCCGTCACCGCTGTCTCTGCTAGCAAAGCCGCCCCGGCCGCGGCCGCCGCCACGGCCAGGGCTGAAGCCGCCGTCACCGCTGTCTCTGCTAGCAAAGCCGCCGCGGCCGCGGCCGCCACCACGGCCAGGGCTGAAGCCGCCGTCACCGCTGTCTCTGCTAGCAAAGCCGCCCCGGCCGCGGCCGCCGCCACGGCCAGGGCTGAAGCCGCCGTCACCGCTGTCTCTGCTAGCAAAGCCGCCGCGGCCGCGGCCGCGGCCCAGGCTGCTGCTGCCGCCTCGCCCGCCCCCACCCCTACCGAAGCGCCCACCCTCCGGCCTGTCTCCATCCCTGCCCTCGCTCCGCCCTCGGCCCCGACCCGCAAAGCCCCTTCCGCCGCCGTCATCGGACACCCGCGCTGGCGCCGCGGCCGCCGCCGGCCTGGCGGCGACCGCCTCCTCGGCCGCCGCCGCCGCCTTGCGCGCCGCCACCGCCGGCCGCTTATCCGTACGGGTGCGCGCGGCGGCGGCGACGGTGTCGTCGCCGCTGCGGCCCGCTGGCCTGGGCCCCATCAGCGCCTTCACCTTGCCCTTCGTCTGCACGCCCTTCCACGTGGTGGGGTCGGCGACGGAGGCGCCGCGGGCACCGCGGCCGCGGCCGGCGGGGCCCGCGCGCCCGCCACGGCCGGCGCCCCTGCCGGCGGCGGCGCCGCCGCCGCTTGCCGCCGCCGCTGCCACGGCGCTGCTGGCTCGCGTCACTCTGATCGGGCGCTTGGATAGCAGCTCGCCATTGAGCGACAGGGCGGCGCGAGCGGCGCTCTTGGTCTTGAACAGCACGAACCCAAAACCCTGATGGCAGTGGTGACGAGGTGTTAGCGATACGGCGGTGGTGTTGGTGGTGGTGGTGGCGGTGAGAGGCGGGTTGTTGTTGGCGGTGGTGGACGGTCGGTGTGGGCGTGGAAGGACAGGTCCGTGGGCAGGTGGGCGGGCTGGTGTAAGGCGGCGGGGGTTCAGGGCCCAGCAACAGTAACACGAAACCCCGTTTCTCTGATCCCGCGTAGCTCGCAGCCGTACGGACTCCATCATCCCACCACCACCGCCACGACCGCCGCGAGATTGGCTTCGGAGCTGCAAAGCCCCCCGCAACCTCACGCAACAAAACCCTAAAACCCACGCAGCGCCCCACCCAACACCACGATGCCAGCACCCCACCCAGCACCCCAACAGCACCCCACCCAGCACCCCACCCAGCACCCCAACAGCACCCCCCCCACACACCCGCTCACCTTGCCAACGTTGGTGGCACGATCCCGCACCACCCGCACTGCCTCAACCGCGCCTCGGAGCTCGGGCTGCGTCGCGGCGTGGCCCAACATGAACCCGATCAGCTCCTCGTCAGTCGTCTGGAAGTTCATGTTGCCAACAAACACGCTGCGAGTCGGGTCGTACACGCCGCCGCCGGCGTCGCCCGCCGCGCCCGCCGCAGCGGAGCCCTTGCCGCGCGTCTTGCCGTCAGCGGCGGCGGCGGCGGAGCTGGGCCGAGCCGCCAGATCCACCCGGATGTGGTGGCCCTCCACCTCCTGCATGTTGGCACCCAGAGCTGCGCGCGCCGCCTTGGCGTCCGTGAAGACTACGAAGGCGGTGCAGGGGCCGCGCTCCTTGTCGACCTTGCCGGCCAGGATGGCCGAGCGACGGGGAAGCTTGGTGTCCATCTGGGGACCGGAATAGACGGAAGGGAGGGTGCGCTGGTGGCTTGGGACAGGAGCAGCAGATGGCAGGACCGCGGGGACAGTGGGTGGAAAGAGATAGCGCACATTTGCCTGCGTTTCCGCTTTCGCGCACCGGACGTCATTAACACGAGGGCTGCCCAACTGCCCATCCAACACATCCAAAACATCCAGCAACCAGCAGCGGCACAGCGCCGTCGCCGCCACCACCACCACCACCACCGCCAACGCCAACGCGAGCGTGTCGAAGTCGCGTCTCATCCAGTCAGTGCGTCTCAACTACAGCACCCACCTGGACTGGTACGGTGCGCAGCCGGACGGACTCCACGGCTCCGAAACCCGCGAACAGCCGCTTGACCTGCTTGCGCGCCGTGGCGAAGGAAGGTGGCAGGTTGCCAACGAAGATGGTGCGAGCGAGCTTGGCGGCCTCCTCCTCCGGGCTCAGGCGCCGCTTCTTAGCAACGGGCGCGCCGCCGTCGTCGCCGTCCGCCGCAGCCGCAGCGCCGGCGGCGGCCTCTCCGGCGTCCTCGTCATCGGTGTCCTCCTCCTCCTCCTCCTCCTCGCCCTCACCCACGCCTTCATCCCCGTCCTCCTCCATCTCCTCCCCATCTGCATCGCTGCCGCCGCCGACAACCTCATCCACGTCATCGACATCGACATCGCTGTCATCCTCATCATCATCATCATCGCTGCTATCGACGTCATCGGATTTCGGCACTGGTAGGCGTCGCTCCGGGGCCTTACGCTTCTTGCCGCTATCCTTGGCGCCTGCCGCACCACCCGCTGCAGCCTTGGCCCCCGCCTGCTGCTGCTGCTGCTGCTTGGTCGGAGCCACAGCAGCGCCCTTGCGCTGCCTCATGCCTCGGGTCGTGGGTACGGCGGCGGCGGCATCATCAACAGCGGCGGAAGCTTCCAGTGACTCTTGGAGTGCGCGACTAGCGCGGGCGGCTGCAGCCGCCTTCCTGTTTGTGGGCGGGACGGACTCTTGCGTCGCTCGGGCTGGGGCTGCCACCGCCTTCAGCTTCTTGCCGGGGCGGCTCGCCTCCGCAACGGGCTCCTCCGCCGCCGTCTCAGTGTCGCCGGCCGCTGAGCGTTTTTTTTTCCCTCCCTTGCCGCTGGCTTCGCCACCGTCGCCAAACTTGGCGGCGGATGGCGAGGTCGGCTGAGATTTCTTGCCGCTTGCGCCAGGCGCGGTCACGACTGCTGCAGCAGCGGCATCGCCAGTCCCACTTCGGGCTTTCGCCTTGCGGGCCTTTGCCTTGGGCGAGTCTGTCGGAAAGACACTGCCGGCGGCTGCGTCGGCCTTCTGCTTCTGCTTCTTCGCAACCTTACCAGTCTTCTGGGTCGTGTCACGGTCTTGCTCATTAGCTGGCTCAACCACCGGCAACGACGAAGGCTGTTCTGGCGCCTTGAACTTGCTGCTCTGACTGAAGATGCCACCAATGCCACCGGCGCCGCCAAACAAGTTCTCAAATAGTGATGACATTGACACAAAAAGGAATTTTCGCAATAGCTATCTTAAGGAGCAGCCTAACGGGCGGCGCCGGTCGCGCTCATACTACCGACACGCAAAACCATCCCAAGGGCAAAGCAAGTACCGATACTCCCTTCTGCGAAAAATAAACCATGGGGCCTGCTTTTCCCAATAAGTGCCGTCACCAGGTTCCAAGGATCCGGTACCCAAACCGCTGGGCTGTCGACCTATCGCAGCCCTGGCCGTATTGCGCTGTCGGACAGGAAACATGGCGCCCAACCACCGCAACGTTGAATTGACACCCTCCAATGCTATTGGTATGATATGGGATTTTCACGAGTGGGACTTGCAGAGCATAAACGCGCCAACAGTGTTGCGCGCTTGCGCGAGCCTTACGGTCCAACCGGCTTGGCGACACACAGTGACGCGGCGTCATCACGTTGGGCCTATCCGCCTTTAGAGTTCCTTTCGATGGGCGGGCTTGCGGCACTGATGATGGAGACGATGCGAAAACCTAAAGAATCGCAAAGATCCCTTGTAATTGTAAAGATCCCCTGCTTCGGAAGCAAGCCATAGACCTGCTCCTTAAAGGCACACGCGGCGTCGGGTGGGCGCAACTGGGTGCCACAGGGTTGCCGCAAGCGCCCTCTTTCCGCTTTATGCCTGCCCCAAGCTCCCCCGCTTGGGGCCCGTATTACGGAATTTTCTGTTCTCACGACATAATAGCCAAAAGAAACCCGCAGATTTTGACCCGGGTGGTTAGGGCCAGGTGCCGAGAAGCTGCATCTGTAAAATGTGTCCCATACTACCGATGTGATGTACGGTTTAACACGTGCACCTGGGTGGACGACTGAGTGCCAGGGGCTGTGACGGGTTTGGGAACAGCCCTAGTCCCAGGCGCACATTGCTGACCTGGTTGTTGGTGCGTCGTGCGTGCGTGACATGTGAATTAGTTGGTTGCTGCCGTTGGGTCGGAGCGTGAACAGGTTTGAACTTCCCATACAACGCCGAAGTGCGCGGCGCCATCGCTCACTGCTTGTGCGCGACTTCTTGGACAGGCGGCTGGAGCAGATGTGACGGTTGGTTCGTTGGTTCGTTAGCTGCGGAAGGCAACAGGCATGTGCACAGTGTGGGAAGGTGGGAGGGGCTGGGTTGGGGTAGCGAAGAAACGCGTGCTTGCCACTTGAGACAGGGAAGCCGAAGGCAGCAACTATGTTTTCGTACCAGTTATCGCTGAGCGACAATTCCTGATCAGGTGCAGCTGTTTCTCGATACTCGATGACATGCAAGAACTTGTGTGCTGATGTCCAGCTGCCAGGGGGCCTGTAGCTGCGTTGATTAGAAGTCGCCTACGGTGTGTCACATCCAGTTGGGGACTGCTACGTATGGCTCGCATGTTTAATGGCAGGTAGAGAGCGGCGCCGGAGGGCGTACGACGTGGACGAGCATCCTTACACAGACGGAGTCCATCGCAGGCGGCAGAGCACGAACTGCGCCCTTCAACTGCCACAACAGACAACACGGTTATAGTATTCGTTACAGTGCGCTCCAGACCTTCAGGAAAGGTAGGGCTATCGGGGGGTCACCTTACACAGAAAGAAACGCAGGGATAACGAAAAAAAATTCAACCAACCGATTGCCGCACCCGCACAACCGAGTTTACAGTTTGTCAAGACACAAATGCCAGATCAACGTCCTCGAGCAAACGCTAGCTTTTGCCGGACCGTGGAGTCGCGAAACCTTCCTCCGTGTCATCCTTCTACCTCGCTCTTACAAAGCTTAGCCGTGCAGGCATTCCGTCCATAGCTTAGACCTGTTCAGAATGCCGAGGGTAGAGGGGTTTAGGCCATGTTGAAACGACTGCGCGTTACCAGCAGGGAGCAGGGCAGGATGAAAAAACTAAACGGCTCTGCACGTATCTACAAGGCTTCCAGCCAGATAACTAGCATGCGCGGTGTTGTCATTAAGGAAGGGTAGCGGAAGGAAGATGCGAGAGCGGCATCCTGCCCTGACGCACCGGTACCTGTCAGCGGGAAGGTGCTGCCACAGGTCGTGCCCGGACATACCTGTCAGCGGAAGGTTTTGTCATATGCACAATTATGGTGTTGGGGCAAAGCCAGCTGCCACACAGGCCGCCATGCAAGTTCCTAGGCCCGCATTACAGCCCAACACAGCGACCGGTGCACCAATACCTGCACAAGATGAGCGAGCAAGGATCATATCAGTGAGGCTGGGGGAAAACTATGTGCCGTGATTACGCGTGCAGTTAGGAGACATGCATGGTGCGGCACTTGCAAATGTTGCCTAATTAGCGCTAGTCCCAGCCGGCTACATGCAGAAGACGAACACATTCCAGTCCTCACCGGCGGTAATGGTGCCGAAAGTAACGCCAGCAGCGGCGTAGCAGGCGACGACCACCGCGTTGCAACCCGTCTGGCAGATCCCGTAGGCCAGCGGACCAGCGGACGCGGTGCCGATGGCCGTAGCGATGACCGCGAAGCAAAGGAATGTCGCGAAAAGCTTGCAGGCCATTGGTCTACGGTCCCTTGTGTCTTTAACGACGCGACGAAGGTAGTGACCAAGGACGAAGTCGCAGGTGAGCAGCAGGGGTGAGCCGACTGTCTTACACAGGCCTATGTGGAAATCAGTACACTTGGTAGCTTACAGTCGAGCAGAGCGTTTGGATTTATGCTGCCATCCTCATTGTACACGCCCAAGGACCTTGGGGACCAAGGTCGTCAAGGGAGCGCTCACGGGGAGGCTCACGGGGAGAGCTCACGGGGAGAGCTCACAGGAGTGCAATTTGCACGCATCCGGCCTGAATTTGTAAACGTGCACTTATTTTCGCTCACGTATCATGGGCGGTGCTCCGTCGCTTCCTTTCTCGAACAAGTCCGTACGCCTCGACAGCAGGAAATGCATTCTGTTGCCAGCCCAGTACCGGAACTTCAGTTCAATTTACTTTTTATGTAGCAATTTGTTTTGAGGAGACGCAGCTCAACGTACAAAGCAGCAGCAGCAGTACAGTATAGCAGTGTAAGCAGCACTGCTGTACTGTACTCACGCACTTCAGCTATTAAAGCGCTTTGAAGAGTACTGCACCTCCTTCCGAATGCGCGAGCAACCGGTGGATCCGCCTGACCGCTCTTGTGCGTGCCCCTTGCGGTTAACTGACTGCTGCGCCCACACCAGATGGAGTGGATTGACGGGCTCGGGCGGGTCCGGGTTCGCGCTCTAGAATGTCCAGCAACCACACCAAGTTCTGCACCATGCACCCAAAATGGGCGCTCAGAACGTTTGCTCGTGGTCGTTGTTGGAGTTCGTTAAGACGTAACAGCAGGGGGCGACACTCAACGTCCAACTTGTTACACCTAAACCAAGTCGTCCAGCGTGCGATTCCAAACGAGTGTACTAAACGTTTCCTACTCGGTTTTACTTATCGATGCCCGCCTACGGGGTTCCTCTCATCCCCTCACCGCGTTCAACCGCCTCGGTGCTCGGTTGGGTACCGTCGTACCAAGACGTACCGCGCCCCCGCCGTCGTGTTGCACCCCGCTGCCGGCCCTGTTGTGCCTGCTGCGTGCTCTAGCAGCCGTCAACCAGGCCTGCGCGGCATCCGACAGCCCCCCGGTAGCCGCCTGGTGTCATGACTATTCCGCCCTCTGCCCCCTGACCATCAAGGTTTCCGTGAAGCCCCAATTTGCAGCTCTGGACTGACCTACCGCCTGCGCAAACATTTATAGACCGCCGGTGTATGTGACGGAGACATGTCACAGCTTTCGGCGTGGCGCCCTGCAGCACGCGGAGGACAAAGTTGCCAACCTTGATGCTCCGCTGACCCTCAGTCAGCTACATTGCCCCAGCATACTGAAACAGTACCTACATGGATGCCCACCGCCACAAAGGTCCAGATACCTCCCCCCCGCTCCTATCTAGCTGTGTGCGGATCTCTCGGCTACAGGTCCCTGTACCCTGGATCCCCTGAGACGGGGTGGGCGGGTGGAGCGAGCATAGTCTGGATGTACCAGCCCTTCGGGAATGCCCACCTCTGATGTCCCTCCATCGTCGGTTGATCTAACGCAGACCATTCCGACCGATTTGCCTGCATGCCGTCCCGCTCACTCCCTTCGCGGCCAAGTAAACAAGAGCCATTTGCGCGAGGTGCCACTCCCCTCACCAAGGTATCTTCTCTCGCAACGTTGCATGAGCCCTACACCCAACAATTCCGCAACCAAACCTTCGCAGGAGGCCTGCCGCCGCACGATATGCGGGGCACCGACGATGTACGGGCTGCTGGCCAGAGCGATCATCAACCGCTGTTGTGTGCCTTTGCGTCATTGTACGACGGTCATAGCAGCACGTCCGGTCCCATCACCAGTCCCTCTCCCGCCCCCAAACCCCCGCAACCCCACCTATCCCCTCGCACCACCACGTGTTCCTACGCTACCCCCTATCCCCCCTTACGCCATGCGCGCCTGTATGCCACCCCTCTACCCTGCATACACGCTAGTACAGGGCGGCCGCGCTGTGCCTCCCCGACGCCAGCCATGGGGGACACAGCATTGCAGCTGCCGCCTGCGCTTATACTCCTTTTGAAACCTTAACTAACCGCCATGGACAACCCAGTTCTTTAGCAAGCCGATAAGATCGCGCATAACCGACTGCTTCGCCACAATAGCTAGCCGACGGCATAAACTGAACACTACAGGGTTATAGTAGCTTTTGCGAAAATACCATGCAGTTGGGATCGTGACCACGGCCGTCTATAGCGCCATGCGGATCCGCAGCCGCCAGTGTTCGTCGGTCTTCATGTCGGCCTTCATCTTAGGTGACCGCTTTCTTTTTTTCGAACCGTTGACTGACTCGGTCCACGTGGGCATCCGGTCAAAGGAGATGGGTGTGTTGGGATCCTCCCCCAGGAAGCTGAGCAGCCGCCGCGCCAGGGTGGCGTTCTTCTGTGGAACCACATCGTGGGTTGAAAGGTGGACGGGTGGCGAGGTTTAAGAGAGCAGGAGGCCTGTTCTTATACCCCAGCGCGGGAGATTGACGGCAATGCCCCTGAGTTAACACCAACGCGGTTAAGCCAATAACGATTGGTCCGTGAGAGGAGTGAGGCCGCTCAGCAGCTTGCCGACGCGATTGGTGTCGTATCCGTATGTTCGAACCGCTGAACTTGGCGCACTGCTCCGCGAAACGCTGCAAGTCATTGCGCAAGCCGTGGATTGGAGCCACCGCTATCTGCACCGCTGCCTAACAGCCTTGAACGGGGAGCCTCCACGCAGCTTCCGAACGTAAGCAGCAAGGCGCATTCCCGGACCGTGACAGACTCAACTGCTGCCACCACCACCTCATCCACCACCACCCCAATCACCTCAACCACCCGCGTACCTGCGCATCAAACATGTCCTCCATTAGGACCCGGAACGCGTGGTCTCGGTGATGGGATACGTACCTAGCGGTACGGCAAGGGACGAGAAGACGGATGGGGTCTTGTAAGGGGGACGATGGGGCAGGCGGGGCACAACTCCAAGGCTGCTCGCAAGGTGCGATGCAGTACGGTAAGGCGAGGTCGTTGGGAGAGCATTGTCAGGGTAGACTGCTGCCACCGGGACGGTTTCGCCACCTTGGCGCCCCAGATTGCTGTACGGCGAGGCGCGCTGATCATGCGGTCAGTGCTGCTCGTACCTATTGTACCACTGATGCGTGATCTCCAGATCCTCCTGAAACTTGTCTGCGCTCCTCACGATGCCGTTCCGCGTCAGCATGTTGCTGAGCTTCAGGTTATTCTCGGCCGCCTGGGAGGCCCGGGAGTTCAGCAGCACCTGGCGGCGCATGCAGGACGACGGCGGAGACAGCCACCAGTAGCACTAGCATCAGCATCGCGCGTGGTTGGCTCCAGGGAGGGCGCCGCGCAAAGGCGCGACCATACTAATACCGGTAACGGCTTTGCTGGCTCATAATGTTGGAAACGCGCGATAGACGAGGTGTGCAGGTTAAACAGGCGCCAACAGCCGCGGCTAGCACGTCTACCATTGATGCCCGCTTGCGCAGAGAGGTTTAGGGTTTAAAGGCATTCAGGCTTCAAGGTTATTTCGTGAGGAATCGGTGTCTTTGAACTTTAGCGGCACCTTCCGTCCGACATCCCCACCCGGTCGGCGTCCGACCCGTGCTGCTGCTACCCAGCCCACAAGGTACGGAACACTCGCGGCGGGCTGTGCGTGTACGACATCACACCTTGACGTCATCGCACATGAGTCGCAGGAACTCCACGAAGTCGCTAAAGTCCTGGTAGGTCGAGCCGGGTGAGGGGAAGGCGCGTCCTCGAACGTAGCGGATCTCCTTGAAGCCACTGACGTAGCCTGCAGCGCGCAGGGATGTGACTCACCGGGTTGAGAGGAAACCCGTGGGTCGACGCATAGAGAGAAATCAAACCTAGGCGAGAAACGGAGGGAGGGGCAGAAAAGCACACGGGGGCAGCGAGGTGGGCCCTCGACAGGCGGGCCCAAGAGGTGGAGCGGGAAAGAATTCATCGCCGCTTGAAGGCCTTTCGAACAATCGCCGTACACACCGGTCACTCATCACGACGCTGTCCCGTCGCCGATCTACCATCCCCCACCGCCGTACACGCCATATACAGCGCCATACACACCGGTGTATACACCACGATCCGCATGACTGTACATGAGTGCCAGACGATGTGCCTGATGGCTCTATCTTCATGTCTGGAGCCCACTGCCATGGCAACTTCTACCACCATCCACACCACCAGGCACAACGCCACTGTACACCACCACCACCACATACACCGCCGTACACACTACCACCACATACACCGCCGTGCATACTACCACCACATACGCCGCCGTACACACTACCGCTCATACACCGCACACCCCACCACCCATACGCCGCACACCCTACCACCACCCACACCGCCGTACCTGGTCCGTGGTGGCCGTACGTGAGCGAGTAAGTCGCCCGCACAGCGTCACGCACCCGGCTGGGGTGCAGGTCGTTGAACCAGGGCAGCTTCTTCTGCACGGCATATCTGCCGTACATCTCTTTGACGGAGGCGAAGCCGATGTGCCCGGCGGCGTGCGTGCCGTGGTGCTTGTCGATATCGCGCACGTGGTGTCGGATGTCGGTGGCGTGTTTCCAGGAGGCCCCCATCATTCTGCATCACATCGCATCGTGGAGGGGTCGAGGTGTGTGTGCTGGAGGTTTTGGATTAACGGCCGGAAGCTGAACAGCCCGAACGGGCAACGGCAGACCTCCCCGCAAGGCACAGGGAGCACAGAGCCGCGCGGGAGTGCGGGGGCAACCCTGCCCAACACCCAGTCACTGCCGCTCCTGTCTCTCACCGCCACATGAGGTAGAGGTGCCAGAAGGCCCCCGCCTGCTCCCCTCGGATGAAGTAGCGGGGCAGCTGGTTCAGCGCGTCCACGAGCTGCGTGGAGCCGGAGCGCCCGGTGCCCAGCACGAACACGCAGCGCTCCGAAGCCTTGACCTAAGGCCAGGGCGAGTTGCAGGACAGGGTTTCAGGGCGGTTTCCGGAGCGGTTTCCGGAGGGCTCGCGTCGCATCCCATTCAGCAACTGGGTCAGCGTCCCCGATTTGCAGCTGATAACCGCTTAGACACAGCCAATCACTTGCCAACCGTACTGACTTGCTGGTCCGTCGGAGTGCTGAGCGTCAGCGGCGACAGAGGTGGAAACGGTGGCTGCGTGCCGCGGAAGGCGGCCGTGCCGCTTTCTCCTCCTCCTTCCCCCTCTCCATCCTCCTCTCCTGCCGCTGTCGCATCGTCGCCGTCTGCATCGCCGTCTATTGCGCCCCAGCCGACGCCGCCGCCATCGCCGCCGTCAGGTCTGCCGTCGGCGTCACCCCCCTCGTAGTCGCCACTGCTGTCGCCGCTAGCCTTGTCGCCAGGGGCCCCACGGCCTTCCCCCTCCTCCTCCTGCTGCTGCTGTTGCTCCTCCTCCGGCTGCTGCAAGGTCCGCCAGCTGACGGCTGCCTGAGGAACCGCCAGCCGTACACGCCGTCGAGCGTCAGTTGTCGACCAACCCGGGTGCGCGTACCCACAATCGACACATAGAACACAGACCCACCTGCCCGCCCTAGGCTGGCGCTTTTCCTGGGCTGTGCCGTACACGGGGTTCGTGGATCCGTGGGTTTCAAACGGTGTGAGGACGGTTGCAACGTGGCGAGTGGCTGGGCTGCATCGGGGGTTACGGCGAGACCTCTCTGCCGCTGTTGCGGAGTGCGAGTGGTGTACACGAGTGTTTCAACCGCAAATACCCGGCCTGTTTTCAACCGCCAATACCCAAGCCCAAACTTGCCCAAACCCAACCACCCGACTAGATCCCAAGCTAATTGTTTCTCCCAACCCTAACCCCACACCGGAATCCACTCCTTAATACACGAAATTTGCGCTTAACAAGTTAATGCAGGCACCCGTCATGTGTGCAACATACCAAGGACTCTGCCTGGACAGCAACTGTCGCAGCCAAAGCGGGCAGCGCAGATCCCATTGCCTGTCGCGAAGCCATGGCTGCCGCGACTGCTGATACTGGGCCGCGGTGAGACAGCAGCGCAAGCAGGACTGCGCACAGTACGACCCGAAGCATGTGACTCGACACGTGGCCGCCAACGGGGTCTCCACTGAAACGTCCAATTTATTCAGTAAGGCATTGCAGCTATAGATCCGAGGAGCTGCTAATCTAGTCGGGAGCCAAGATTGCCTCTGTAGCGATGCGTGCTGCTGTGAAGGCAGGTGGCCAGCCAAGAGACATAGAAATCGCTTTCTGGTACAATTAGTTACCAATTCAATATCATGGCCTGTCGGTCGGCTGTCATGCCGGACAACTGCAGAGTTGTGCAGGCTTTACTACCTATATGCTTCATGGTAACACCGATCTAATTCCGTGAAATATTACATCTCGTCCCGTGGGAAAGAGAGGGCAGACTTCGGAAATGGCCGAACTCCCGCAACTCCCAGTTTCAAACTCAGGGAAGGGCCTTGCGGGGCCTTACTTTACATGGCGCGCCCGCCTGTTAACACAGCGGTAATCCTTTGTATTATTAGGCTTAGCTGTTAACTTTGAAATTACATGCTGTAGAAGCTACAGGGTTCAGGCACGCTGGGGGGATCTTGCGAGTGACGTACTTGAACGATGCGTGAGAGAGTCTTCGTTGTCTTCCTCAGCGTTGTGCCCATAATGCGTATTTATACGCAAAGAATACGCACGTATTAATACGCGGAATACGCTCCGAGGCCGGACTGCGCCCCTCGCCAGTTTCGCCCGGAGCCACGAAACTCGCTGCGCTCTCGTATTGCTCAAGTCGTGCCGCCTGCATTGCGACTCACGTCACTGACCGGACCCGAGGTCTATGAACCGGTCAAAGCAACCAGTAAGGGCTTCCAACGGGTTTCCGTGGAAAGTGTGCTCTGGAGCACTTTGAATTTCCAATAGGTTCTCGTGTAAAACGTGCTCCAGAGCACACGTTATTTTTGCTCGCTAAGCACATCCTCCCTAAGCACGACAAGTGGATAGCGTCTGGACGAGGACGCGGGCGCCGCAGCATCTGGACGAGGACGCGCGTGGAAATAAGCAACGTAATTTTGGTCTCTAGGGAGACCATTTAGGTACTTGAACTGGGAGGCAATTACTGGTCTCTGGGGAGACCATTTAGGGACTTGAACTGGCTGGGAGGCAGCAGCAGTTACTGGTCTCTGGGGAGACCATTTCGGTATTGAACTGGCTGAGAGGCTGTTGTGATATGCATCCCTAGCGCTAGGGATGCATATCACAACGCTAGGGATGCATATCACAACAGAGGCGAATTTTGGTCTCTGGGGGGACCATTTAGGGACTTGAATTGTGAGGCGATTTTTGGCTCTCCAGGGAGACCGTTTACGGACTTGAACTGGGAGGTAGATTATGGTCTCTAGGGAGACCATTTCGGGACTGGCTGGGAGGCAGATTTTGGTCTCTGTAGAGACCGTTTGGGCCCTTGAACTGAGAAGCAGATTTTGGTCTCGGGAGAGACCATTTCATGGATTATTCTATCCATTAATAAAGCAGTGTAACAAATCATAAATATTGATCCCAGCTGCCGCAAATGCATGCAAACAACCAAGGGAATAACCGGGCATAACAAGGAATGGGTAACCGGCCTACCCCGATCACTGGCTGCCCCAGCAAACTGGCCGGTAACCGGCCTGCCCGGTTACCGCTTTTACGGGAACGAGCTCCTGGCCGATAACCGGCCTGCCCGGTTACCGCTTTTATGGAACGAGCTACTGGCCGATAACCGGCCTGCCCGGTTACCGGTTTATGGGTAACCGGCCTGCCCGGTTACGCACCGTTTTATGGAACGAGCTGACCGGCGGGTTACCGGGAAAGTCGGTACCCCCCCGGTTTGGTGCCGGTTAGATAAGACCCGGTTACCGGTCGCAAACAGTGTTTTTTTTTTAAGTAATATATTACTTAAAAGGAATAAATGGGGGTTTGGGGCTTGGAAAAAATGGAACAGATCGAGGCCGACCCGTACATTTTTATTACTTCAGCCACACGTGCAGGACCCCACACGCAACCGCCTGGACGAGCACCTGGCGGCGCTGTGCGTGCGCATGTTCACGCAGGACTTGTTCGACCTGCACACATTCCCGTTTGGTGACGCACTGCGGAAGTGGCTGGCCAGCAGCAGCAGGGGGCGGTACATGATGAACGGGTAGAGACCCAGCGCTACTGTGCTGCGGTTTGCCCTAACAAATGACACTAAGAAACACACCGACTGTATGTGGCTCTGGGTCTGTGAAAGGACTTGTAACTTATCGGGGGGGTCTGGGGGGGCGGAGCCCCCCCCAGCGCCGCACGCTATGGAACAAATATGGAACAAATATCAAACACCCCTGAAATTTTATTACTTAAGATGGAATAAATCGAGACCCCCCTAAAACGAAAAAAAAAACACTGGTCGCAAAACCGGCCCTCAACCGGCCCGTAACCGGGGCAAGTACTCCCATAGGGACACGGGTGATATTGGTTGTTGTTGTTGTAATCGTTACAGTGGGCTCCAGACCTGAAAAGGTAGAGCCATCGGGCGCATCGCCTGACACTGAACAAGACGGAGGAAACAAATACCGACATGCACCGAACGAAACAAAGGCAAACCACCAGAACACCAAATTGACAGGCCGTAGGCATACAGAGCATATTGGTGGGAACACGGTGTGTGTCATAACCCTGTTCCCAGCGTTAGTTTTAGGCCGTTTTCCCACCGCTGCGAGTTATCCGGACATACTAAATAGTCCTTATACGTCATACTAAGGGGTGCCATAAGCTTGGAGTGATTTTTGGCTGTATTGTATGGGGACGTAATGCGGGAACAAGGGAACACGCACGGCCATGACCGGCTAGCTAGTCATTCTTGGGAACATGGGAACACGGTCATGACAGGGTAGCCGGTCGAGTTGCTTACTGTACCGGTAGGAGCATGCACGAGCGCCAAACAGCCCGCAGACAGCTGTTCCGGGTCCCTGTATGTACCTCTATGCAGGTCGTTCACTCATGATTCCGGGTGTGCGACGCACGTATGCCTATATATTTGCGGCCCGTGCATCGCTCCGTCCATGCCTCCATCAGCCTCCGTGCACGGTACAGTACCGGTAAAAAGCGTGCAGGAGCTCCGATCAGCCTGCAGACACGTAGTAGTAACTGTTACAATCCCTAGCATTCCAGCCGCCAGTACACATAAAACCATGGTGCATTTACAGGGCGTTTTACAGATCTGACCGAAGTCCAGAAAGTGGAAATTTGTATTAAACATACCTTGAAGAGTCCACAGTAAAAGGGTGGTGACCTTTGGCGAAGTCCATGTGCATGTAGTAGTAACTGTTACAATCCCTAGCATTCCAGCCCCCAGTACACGTAAAACCATGGTGCATGTACAGGGTGTTTCACAGATCTGTGATACATGGTTTGGTGACAGCTTAAACAGCATATCCATAACATGGCACAAAACACTAGGGATGTGGACGCCCTCAATACTGTATGATGAATGAGCCCGAGTCTCTAACCTCTGGGGCCATGTCAGGAATTTGATGAAACATGGATTGGTGATAGCTTCAACAGCATATCCATAACATGGCCCAAAAAGCTAGGGATGTGGACGCCCTCATTACTGTATGATGGATGAGCCCGAGTCTCTAACCTCTGGGGCCATGTCAGGAATTTGATGAAACATGGATTGGCGACAGCTTCAACAGCATATCCATAACATGGCCCAAAAAGCTAGGGATGTGGACGCCTTTATTACTATGTGATGAATGAGCCCGAGTCTCTAACCTCTGGGGCCATGTCAGGAATGTGATGAAACATGGATTGGCGACAGCTTAAACAGCATATCCATAACATGGCCCAAAAAGCTAGGGATGTGGACGCCTTTATTACTATGTGATGAATGAGCCCGAGTCTCTAACCTCTGGGGCCATGTCAGGAATTTGATGAAACATGGTTTGGTGACAGCTTAAACAGCATATCCATAACATGGCCCAAAAAGCTAGGGATGTGGACGCCCTCATTACTGTATGATGAATGAGCCCGAGTCTCTAACCTTTGGGGCCATGTCAGGAATGTGGTGATACATGGTTTGGCAACAGCTTAAACAGCATATCCATAACATGGCCCAAAAAGCTAGGGATGTGGACGCCTTTATTACTATGTGATGAATGAGCCCGAGTCTCTAACCTTTATTACTATGTGATGAATGAGCCCGAGTCTAGTTCATGTGAAGTACTAACGCCCACAACTCAGCGACAGTTGGCTGGTCACTCGACGGACATGTCACATGATCTGTCGCGTCATCCTGCTTCGCTTCCTTGGGAGACTTGGCATCATCTGGCTCGTCGGCGGATAATGTGCATTGCAACGGCAATATTGCTGATTCTTGGGTGCTGCTTTCTGGTTGCGGGTCTAGTCTGCGCCGGCTGGGCTATCAAGTCTGGGTTGTCAGGGCTGATCATCGTGCATCCAAGTGCGCGAACTCGCATGATCGGTTCGAAATGCACGAAATGCACAGGTCTCGCGTATATTGTCCTGTACCTGTCACTTTATGCACTGCGAGTTCCGTCGAGGGCTTGCTAAGTCCATGGGTTAACGTGTTCCACACTAAACGTTTGGTGGTGTATGGAATTGGGCCGCCAGTGCTACATGACGCTCAACCACACCACGCACCGCCGCACCACGCTGCACCACGCACCGCCACATCGGCCCAGGCCGCCACAAGGCCGCCATGCGCCACAATCAACATTTTAAATCCTGTTGCAATTCTGACCAACAATGCGTGCGTGGTAACAAATTATATCGGCGGACCCAAAGCACCTGTGACGCCGAGCGGCGACTCGAAATATTCGGTACCACAGTGACAGTTCGTAAATTGTAACAACTTCTTACTGGAACATGTGATATTTTGCCTCCCAGAACCGTGTCTGTTCAGCGCATTCATGCGGTGTGGATCCAGCGCTCGCGCACGAGATCCGCCGACCGCCGTCGGCCCAGTAGGAAACATAGCTTACATACTAACCAATAAGCAATTCTTACCTATCACTTAGCGTAGGCTGATCTGTTCGGTTGCATTTCGTCTGCGATTACGCTTTCGGTCCAGCAATCTACTACTTTTCGGGGGTACAAGGCTTAACTACTTTATACTATATTAGAAAACTTCAATTGGCTTTGATGGTGCTGGTAACGTGTGTCGTCGACGAGCCGCAGTGAGCCCCACAAGCAAAGGCCGTTCCAAGGAAGCCTTTCCACGATTTGACTGCTTGTGAATAAGCACGGCTTATGGGATGAAAGCGGGCCCGGGCATTTGTCAGCTTTTCGCATATGTCGCACTTGCACGATGCATGGGACTAATGCTGAAGAAAAGCTGCATTAGCGTCGCTGTTGGACCCCGGACTGGCGCGTCAGGTGGGGGACTGTCGGGAGGGTTGCAAGGAGGGGACCTGGGGGGGGTGAGGAGGAGTGCTGTGGAGGGGGGCCCGGGATAGCGAGCAACGGAGGGATGTGTTTTCCTGCCGTACACCCTGACATCATTGACGTGACGTCACCCCGCTGCCGTACGCAGGAGTACCTGACGCACGGCCAGCAGGGGCTGGACGACCTGCTCGCGGCGATGACGTTGTCCGCGTCAGCATCACGTCAGCAGGTCGATGGCGACGTCGGCGACGGCCTGGACGTCCGAGACCTCATCGACGGCAAGGTGACGGTTTCGGAGCTGGCGCAAGCCGGCGGCGGCGGCGCAGCCACCGCCGCTGCCGCGGCGCTGGCGCCTGGCGGCGCAGCCGCCGCCGCCGCTGCGGCGTTTGGTGCTGACGGGGCGTTGGCGTCGGCGGCGGCAGAAGAGGAGGACGAGGAGGAGGAGGGCCTCAGCAAGGTTGTGATGGCGCGGCGTACGACGACGCAGGTCGAGGGGCCGCTCGACCCGCTGCACGTGCTGCTGGTGGGTGTGGTTTCGGGGCGCGAGGGTCTCCCGGCGGCCCCGACGGCCGCGTGATGTCGGACATGCAGTTGTGCGGCTAGTGGGCATGCCACTGCTAGGCGGAACGCAACCCCACCCCTTCCCCACCTTCCGAAAACCCTAAAACCCTGAAAACCCCTAAACCCCCACCGAGCAGAGCCTACAAGAGCGGGATCCCCGCGCCTACCAGCTCTACTTTGCCCCGGGTGCCACTGCTACTGCTGCCGCTGCTATAACTAATACTGCTGCTGGCGGTGCTGGCGGTGATGCTACTGCCGGCCCCGGCCCCGTGTTCCTGGCGTGCACCCCCGAGCGCCTCTACGCGCGCACCGGCCGCTTCGTGGCCAGCGAGGCTGTGGCGGACACCCGGCCGAGGGGCAGGGGGGGAGACGTGGAGCAGGTGGGGAGGGGGTGGCTGAGGGTGGGAAGGGTTTGGGGGCTGAGGATGGGAATGTGGGGGAGATGTGGAGCAAGTGGCGAGAAGACCCGGTGACACGGAAACGGAGGGCAGAAGCTAGCGGGCGGATAGTCTCTTCGGACACGCGTTTGAAGGCGCACACCGGAGAATTTGGGTTGGCCTATCGGAAACCCTGTGGATGCGGATCGTCGAGAGGGTGGTGGGGTGTGTGTGTAAAAACCGTTTTACGCAACGGGGGGGGGGGTGACACCACGTGGCAGCGATGGTGGACGGTGCTGCCAACCAACTAACTAACTAGCCGACTAACTGACTACCGGGGGTCGCTCACGCGCCGCTCCCCTCCCGCCCCTCCCGCCCCTCAGGACTTTTGGTTGTCGCTGGACCTGCTTCGCTCCGCCAAGGACCATGCGGAGTTCTGCACAGTGAGGGATTGGATCGCGGTGCAGCTGGCGGGTGAGAGGCGGGGGAAGGGAAGGGGAGGGGAGGGGAGGGGGCAGCAGGGGAGGCGGAAGGAGGAGGGTCGGGGGCAGCGGCGGGGGTGGAGGAGGAGGAAGGTCGGGGGCAGTGAGGAGGAGGGTCGGGGGCAGCGGGGGGAAAGGGGGGAAGGGTGCGTGTTGGCTTACTGCTAAGCTGCGAGTGGGTGTAAGTGTTTGCGGGGCAGCGGTGCAACAGCAGCTACCGGGGCCGACCTAGTGCCAACTACGGGTATCCCTATCCTCGCAACCCCTCTCCGCTCCCGAGCTCGACCCGCTCCTCTCCGCTCCACAGCTCGACCCTCCTCACCCCACCCCACCCCACGCTGGGTCTTCCTCGGAACCCCAACCCACGCTTCCGATCGCCGCCGCCGCCTCCCTGCTCCCTGCTTTGCCCCTTTGCCCACATAAGGCCCCTGCGAGGACGTGGCGGTTGAGATCCACAAGTCGGTGCTGAAGCAGGGCAGCGTGCAGCACCTGTTCGGGCGGGTGGCGGCGCGGCTGCGGCGGGGGCGCAACGATGCGCACCTGCTGGAGGCGCTGCACCCCACACCGGCGGTGTGCGGCAGGCCGAGGGAGGCGGCGCTGGGGTAAGTGGGGTCGGGGGGGTGAGGACTGCTTTCGGCCGTCGGTTTAGGTGTCCTTCACTGTTATGCCGAAGCTGCTGTTCATCGTGTTGGGAACTGATGCGTCCTGGGTGTGCGCTTGGGGCGGCATCCAGTAAGGACACACACCGGCTGGCTAGCCGGTTACCTGCATGCACAAGTGAATTGCCCGCTGGCCGGTTACATGCATGCACGGCAAAAAAGGCCATGAAACAGGCTTCTAACAAGCTGACATAGTATAAATATGTATATGTGAAGTGTTCCATCTATGGGCGTGGGCGTCGGCGTGCGCTGCCTCTGCGTGCATCGCTACCGGTAGGAGCATGCACGAGTGCCAATCAGCCCGCAGACAGCTATTCACTGCCCGTGCATCGCTCCAGGCCTCGTGCAGGTAGGGAGTATGCACGAGCGCCGACAAGCTCGTGGACAGCTGATCCGGGTCACAGTACCGCACGAAAATGTTCATTATACATGTACTCAAGTATTTCATTCGTGATTTCGATCGTGCGACGCCTATTCACTGTCCGGGCATGCCTTCAGGCCTCCGTGCACGTATGGTACTGTTATTGAGCATGCACGTGCATGCACGAGCGCCGATCAGCCCCCAGACAGCTGATCCGGATCACTGTACCGCGTCAAAATATTTAGAACACTTAAACGCATATCTTTCATCTGTGATTGTGAGCGTGCGACGCCTAGTCACTGCCATGCATCGCTCCATGCCTCCGTGCACGGTAGAAGCATGCACGAGCGCCAATCAGCCCGCAGACAGCTGATCTGGGTCACTGTACCGCGTCAGAATGTTCATTGTACATGTACGCAAGTCGTACACCTCTGATTGCGAGCGTGCGACGCCTATTCAGTGGCCGTGCATCGCTTCATGCCTCCGTGCACGGTACCGGTCGGAGCATGGGGGCCAGCCCGCCGCTGGTTCGTTTGTTTCTTAACTTTAAATGTCGGCCCTTTGGCATACATACGAAATAGATACAAATGTTGCACGGGAGCGGGAGGTTACAAACAGCGAGCGAGGTCGCAATAATGCGAGAGGTTTCTTCGGGCTGCATAAGTAGTTCATTATCAGATTCTGGTTCAGCTTGCAAGTTGCCATCCGTTGACCCCCCACGAATTCGCCTGGCTCAATAAAGCGCAATCGACCAATGGCAGGCACCTCTAATTCATTGTTAAGCATAACGACAACAAATCATAACAGCTTTGGCCTCGCTGATTTGCGAAATGGCCGCAATGCGCAAGTTGCTCACGTACGCGTTGCGTGCCGTGTCGCTACTAACGCTGCAAGAGGGGCCACATACAGCCCTAAGCAATGCGTTAGCCGAAGCGCTTGTGGGTGGTGAATGGCTTATGGGCGAACCAGCAGCGGCACTAGGGTCATCCAGTATCCCAGGTGAGCAGTGGGAGGGGAGACTGCACTGGTGCGCACCCCGTTGTTCGCCGCCCTTCTACTGCGTGTCATGTCGTATCTCCTAATGCTACAATAGCGGCCAAATACAGGCCTAAGCAATTCCGCTGCCAAAGCGCTTGTGGGCGGTGAGTGGCTTATGGGTGGACCAATAGCGACGCCAGGGGCATCACATATCCCAGGTGAGCAGTGGGTGGGGACATTCCTTTCAAGGTTGTGTCAATACACTCTCACCGTGCTCTAAGTCCTGATTGGGCCTCAAACTGATGGTATAGGAGCAAAGCATAATTCCGCTAACCGAGCACACACCCTTACACTAAAACGAACTATCTATCACTTGCATTTGTAGACAATTCACACTTCTGACCCCACCGACATTCTCATCATTGTCCATGGCAGGGTCCCTCACCCTTGCAGTGCAATCCAGCAAGTCCCCTGTGCGCCCCTCCTGCTACACTACCTGGTGCTGGTGTGCGCTGGCGACGACCACACACCTTCACCATGCACCATCAAACATCCATGCTGCACACTTCTTGCCTTCCAAGCATGTGTCGTAGTTTCCTGCCCTGTATGCGGCACTTGGCCTGTTCACACAACATCAGCTACAGATCACACTCTCTTCGGATTGTCATTCTGAGACAAAATCTAACTTACACGCCCACATTGGTGCCCTCATGGCTCTCACAGGCCCTGCAGGCCAATGAAGTCACCAAAGCGGCGGCGGCGAACGGCGGCGGTCGCGGTGCTGCCCCCAAACTCCTCGCCATAGAAGCGCGCCAGTTTGTTGAGGGTGTCGCGTTTGATTTCCAGCACCTTGTCTCGGGTAGCCGGGAAGTCTCCATCTGGCGGGCGGCTGCCCACCGTGGTGCTACAGCCTTCTGAGGCCGGCTTCTCCCGCACGAGCTGCTCCAGCGGCTCGGTGGCGCCCATGCGGCTGTTGCACATCCGCGCGCGGGCGTTGTGGTTGCTAGCCGCCATCTCCGCCGCCATTTGCTTCTGGGTTGCCTCGAACCGCACCATGCTCCCCTGCAACTGCTGCACACTCCCCTCCAGTTTTTCAATGGAGCAGGTTAACTCCGCCTTCTGGGCGGCGAACAGCTCCTCAATGCGTGCCATGTTCACGTCACGTCCGCCAGCATCTACAGTGATGGTGGCCATGGTGGGGGGTCGCCATGGTGGGGGTATATGGGGGGGTCGCCATGGTGGGGGGTGGCCATGGTGGGGGGTCGCCATGGTTGTGTAAGGGGGAGTTTGCAGAAGTGTCAGACCCTTCCGCCCACACCCCACTCCTAGGCATTTCTGGTAATACTGCGACAAAGGAAGTTCGAAACCTGGGCAGAACATGGTGGGTTCTCTGCTCAACAGTCTTAGGCAGAACAAGCTCAAGTTCGCTTCTGTTCGCAGGCAAAAACACGCCGGTCGCGCCTGCGGTGGCCGCAATTGATAGGTTCCCCGGCCAGCCCCGCCTTAGAGTATATACCCGTAGACGTCACTAGTTGCGCGTTCTGCGCGATTTTGGCGACCGCGTCGTCCGAGATCGATTTCTCAAAAGAAGCTGCGCGAGCCAGCGAGCGACATTAGAGACATAGAAACATAAATAAGACACATCCACTTGCCTTTCAGCGCCTGAACCTTGTTGTTCGCGACGAGGACCTCGGCGATAAGCTTCGGCGTGACAGCTGCGGGGTCCTGTGCGCCGCCGTGCTTGACAACATCGCCAGAGCCTATCTGGTATTCAAAAGGCTCAAGAAAGGGCCGCGCAGCCATGCTCGATTGAGCCTCGGACGGGTCAAAGTGGGGCTTTTAATGATGTTTAGCTTCTCTTAAGAGTATATTGTACATTGATTCTTATATATGTTTGTATAAGTGACAGTGACACAGTTCGGAGCCGAGCCGCTTTGCCAAAATCATTGCCCACAACGGCAACCCCAGCTGCGGAACTCCGCAACTCCCGATACTGCATTTCGAACTGAGGAAAGGGCCTCACGGGCCCTTACATTGCATGGGTGCGCTAGCCCATGAAAACTGCGCTAATCACATCTATGATTATGTTAGGGTGTTGAGATTTTGAAATGCAAGCTGTAAAAATTACAGGAAGTTCATTTCGTCGCAGGTTTCTCCTGACGGGTGAGAAGGGAGAAAAGTACCTGAGCATAAATTTCATGAGAAGGGTATTCTATGGATTAATATGGCTGCTTGGGCCTGAAAGACGCCTGTATGAGCAGTGGATGTCTATTTGCCATAGGAATTCACAAAGTCATCCTCTTGCCAAAAATATGATTGTCTGCTGTTTGACCTATTAATGCTTAGAGAGGCATTTAGGATGTGAAATGGTTGAAGGCCAGAGGGACTTGACCGTTGGGTAAAAGTCACGACCAGGTAGGATCACGACGGATAAGGAAAGCTCCAACGCCTTTGGCATGCAAGCTGTATACCATATATTGCTATCAAGGCGGCAAGGATACGCTGTTGCGAGTAAGATTCAACCCCGACCTCCCGACCTGAGGTATAGGTTCCGCCGTACGTGCGGTCCCTGCATTCCTGGATGAATGCATGAAGCGTGGACAGGAACCTACGGTGGACATTAAGGACCCTATGTTGGAAGCCGCCAATTAAGCTTTGCGAGGGAGCAGCTACAGCAGTTAGTACCGTTACCCACCGTTGAGCCCGTTTCTCTTATAAATTGTTGCCCCACCTCCCGGCGGCCCATAAAGAGCATTGGACCGTTATTCCTGAGCCTGATAGACTGATAAGAACTGTTGTACGTTTCTGACCCCGCACTTTCAGACTGAGGACGCTCTGGGACGCACAGGGCCATGTTCCTCCTAGAGGGAGCACCTAGAGCTCGTGCGTACCCAGGCAAGTTTCAGTGTAACAGCACAACACGTTTATAACTCCATACTTAGTTCGCACCCTCTTGTCGACCGCGGAAATGTGCGCATCACCGTGCACGTGCGAAGTTTCGGTGTTCAGCCTTGATTTTAAGGAGCGCAATGGTAGCCTGTGTGTGTTGTGCAACGATAGCGTTAACTGCAACACCTGCATGGACATTCGTGGGTGCGCACTGAGGTCATGATATGCAAGGAGAGCAGGATGGGCAGGCAAGGCAGGGATGGTTTAGGCCTTGGCGTATTAATGGCGAGCTGTTGGACAGCGCGAACCTGTTGCCGATTCCTGACCTTAACAATTTGCCCTTATGACTTGTGTGTACTGAAGGGGAACCCATCAACCCTTGAACCTCTGTCTTGCCCTGCCTGCCTGGGTGGCCCTCCATTACAGTGCATCAGTTGAACTAACCTTCAGCGCTCTGCTATAACCACCCTACAAATGCATAAAGCATTCCAGTTGACACCGTGCATCGTGCTTACATGTTGCCGGTGCCGTCATGCAGGCCCACCACACCCCTTCGGCCATCCTTCTGACAGCCACACCACTTCGGACCGACCTTCAGACTGCCATCGCCCTATATGTAAAATTTTACAAATCCAGAACCAACAGCGCACAACGAAATTCGAACGTCGGATTTTGACATTATCACTTGGTGGGGCCCTCCACCCCACCCTGCTCTGGCCAGCATACCCTGACGGACCGACCTTCGCCGTTTAGCCTGAAAGTTTGCTAGTGCCCTATATGTGTATGTACAAGGCCATATCCAAAAGCGCGCAGCGACATTCCGATCGCCGCTATCGCTATGCGGGGCTCTCCAACCGACCCTACAAGGGTGAAAAGGGCCGCGGCCAGTGTATCCTGTCACACCGACCCTCACCGTTTAGCCTGAAAGTTTGCCAATGTCCTGTTTATACATATGAAACTACATATTTATCCATACGCGCGCATCCATATTCCGCCTCGGATTCTGCTCGGCCTCGCTCAGCCTAAGGGGACACTGCCCTATGGGTCACCTCAATACAAACCCAAGAAGCCAAATGAGAACTTCACTAAGTACAGGTGCCACACATTTAAGCAGCAAAGGTCCCACTTCCAAGACAACAAAGAGAAATTCACAACTCTAGTACCCGTGGGTTTATCGGAAGGGCCCAGCACCCGCACAGCGATCCTCTTATCTCGCTGCATCTTGAACCTCGGAGAAACCTAAGGGGTGTATGGCAGTTGTTGTATCACGGTCTGGACTGAGCGTGATGGCGACAATGATCTGTTTCCCGCCAATTCTGCCTGTTCGACGTACACTACTGGCGTGCGCCTCTGAACTCTGCCGTTACAGACTGGAACTGTGAATCTGTCACAGTTGGGAATCTGTCCTGGGCTGACTGTCTCAACAGCAGGCCCCCGGCCTTGCCTTCTTTTTCTTCCTCAATAAGTTAGGCGCTAACCTTTCATCATCCCCTTAAGAGGCTGGTCCCCCGCCCATCTGCCCTAACGATTCACTTTGCTTGTTGTAACGGTTACAGTGGGTTCCAGACCAAGAGGTAGAACCATCGGGCACATCGCCTGACACTGAGAAAGACGGAGGAGACAAAGACCAACGTGCACCGGAACAAAGGCAAACTACCAGAACACCAAATCGACAGGCCGTAGGCACACAGAGAGTCACAGAGCAGCAGCCAGTACCCCAGGGGGAATTTGCACTAGAGCCTCCCCTATCAGGAACCGACCACCAACCAACCTAACAGCCCAGCAACCGACGAACCAGTGAAGCGCCGCAACGATGCAAGCATCGGGACCAGCCGCCTCTCATCCCGAAAAGCACGGACCCCACGCAGGGCTCAACGCGCATATAGAACCGGAAAGTAAGAAGCACGGGGAGCCCCCCTCCCCAAGACAACCCGGGCCGATCACGAATCCACCAGTACCTCAGCCGGTCCTCCGCACACAAGGCGACTGGCGACAACCCGCAAGAAAGGATGCCGAGGCCCCACTGCATCCCAGCCTTTCTGGGGAAGCCCCAACGCAGCAAAGGCCCTCAGAAGGGCCCAAAACTGCACCACCCCACGGCGAATGGCACGATCCAGGAGACCACTTCCCGGAGTAACAGGGGGACCACCAGCACCCGCCCTTTTCAACGCCGCGGCCATAAACCGGCGCCCCACCTCCATGGCAGTAATAGCCGCCAGAATTGCTACATCCCAGACGCAGGGCTGTACCCTGGGAGGTGCTTGCGCCAACCAAACTTGCGCCCGTGTCACCCCTGCACTGAGCTGGGTCTCGAGTTGGGCAATCACTGCTTGAGCCACCGCGCAAACCAAAAGTGGTGCAGGCGGGGGGTACCCGCCCCTGGACGCTCTCCAGCCGGCACACCGCATCCACAGGGGGCTGCTGCTACCGTCCGCATATGAGAGTTCCCGAGGAGGGGGACACCATCAACAGCCAACCGCCACCACCCCTCCTTATAGGCAGGCCCCCACTTCATGCCGGACCAGAGGACCGCCGAAACACTTGCTGCAGGGCATTCAAGGCCGCTGGCAGGACAGGCCCGGTCCCCCCAAGCGTTTCGCGCATGCGCGGCCCGCCGGGCGTCCGCGATCTCGACCAGTTGCACAGCCGTCCCAACCCGAAGTGTCATATCCCGCAGCGCCAGTGGCGCCCCCCCGCCCAACCGCCACCCCAACCGTGCGGTGAGCATAGACCCCACTTCCTCCATCCCAGGTAGAACGTGGGGTATACCCTGGGAGGAGACTGGCAGCACCAGCGCCGCTGCTTGCTTCCACGGGGTCGGCACCTCGGCGAGCAACGCTTCCAGCGTCCCCATACATTCCCGCCACCGATCAAACCCCAGAAACGTCTTCGCTGCTCTTGACCGCAGACCTAAGACTCGTACGACGAGCCCCCGCCAGCTCACTGGCAACGACATCTGCACAGCCACCTCGGAAGCAACCAAGAAGTCCCGAAGCGCACCTCGAGCCGTCAGGACACCGCACAACGTCTTAAGGGTCCAGCACCTCACAAGTTCTGGGTGCAACTATTCCACTCCCGGCCTCCTGCCGACCACCACCTGCCCAGACTGGCAGGCTGGGAGGAGCGGGTTGCCCCAAATCGGCACGTTCAAACACCACGGGCCTGGCACAAGCGGCTCGCTAGCAGCATCTTGCTTTTGCTGTGGCACCGTAACACGGCCTGTCATGTTCCCGCCCTCCGCTAAATAGGTACAGGGTCAACGTCCACGTATTGTCAGGGTGGCAGTCAACGAGCCCGAGCAGGTGCCCCACACAGCTCATGATGCCCATCGAGAGGCTCTAGTGCTGCTGCCGCCCCCACGACACCGCCGCCAAGCCGCTGATCGCCCACAGCGCCGTGCAAGTAGCTGCAGCTGTGCTGTGGCGACCAGGCTAGCCGGCACAGCACGCAACATTTCGGGTGGCCAGCTGTGGTGCGGGGTGGAGCTCGACAGGACGTGTTCCTGGTGTGTGAGGGCAAGTTGGACGAGCCGTGTAGCGAGAATGGGACAGGGTAGGTTGCACGGGAGAGAGATAGGACGCGGGAGAGAGGGCCCAGACAGGCGCGGCTGGCGGTGCGGGCAATCGTGGGGGGCGGGGAGTACATAGGCGTTGGGTTTGGAAGTGGCGAGGGGCGCGTGATGGTGGCCTCCCGGTGTTGGTTCCGCCGTTATTTCCACTACTGTGGCATGCTGGGTACCGTTACGTACCATGTCAGTGGAAATCTGCATGAAATTTAGTGAAACATGCGTCAATTATTAACCAACCGGCTTGCAAGAGTCATGGATGCTGGCCCACGCCAGCCCTCGAAACCGATCCTTGCTCTGTTTGAAACCGATCCTTGCTCCGTATGACAGCATCCGTGATTGCTTTCCTAAGCAATTCTTTTTCCGGCGCCCACCATGATGCATTCCCAGGGCCTTCTGCAGGTCTGACCGAAGTCCGAAACGTTTACCTATGAGTCCACAGTAAACGTTTGGTGGTGTATGGAATTGGGCCGCCAGTGCTACATGACGCTCAACCACACCACGCACCGCCGCACCACGCACCGCCACATCGGCCCAGGCTGCCACAAGGCCGCCATGCGCCACAATCAACATTTTACTTCTCGATCATTATTTGGAATCCTGACCAAGAATGGGAGCGTGGTAACAAAATTATATCGGCGGGCCCAAAGCACCTATGATGCCGCGCGGCAGCTTGAAATACTCAATACCACAGTGACAGTTCGTAAATTGTACGAATCCTTACTGGAGCAGGTGATATTTGCCTCCCAGAAGCGTGCCTGTTCAGCGCATTCATGATGTGTGGATCCAGCGCTCGCGCACGAGATCCGCCGACCGCCGTCATACCAATAGGAAACGTAGTTTTCAGAATAAACAATGAGCAATTCTTACCTATCACTTAGCGTAGGCTGATCTGTTCGGTTGCATTTCGTCTGCGATTACGCTTGCGGTCCACCAATCTGCTACTTTTTGGGGCTAGTATTTTTCACCACATTAAAAAAACATGCAATTGGCTTTGATGGTGCTGGTAACGTGTGTCGGTGACGGGCCGCAGTGAGCCTCACAAGTCAAGGCCGTTCCAAGGAAGCTTTTCCACAATTTGACTGCTTGTGGATAAGCACGGATTATGGGATGAAAGTGGGCCCGGGCTTTTGTCAGCTTCTCGCATATGTCGCACTTGCACGATGCATGGGACTAATGCTGAAGGAAAGCTAGCACAGCCTTCACCCGCACGAATTGTCAAGTACCTCGCATTGGTAATCAGCGAGGCGTAACCAAGTCGCACAGCCCGCCAAAATGATACCTCTGCAAGGCACCGGCACGAATGCAGTGCCCCAGCCAGCGAGCGAGCGCCCTGCTGCGCCACGCTTGCCATTTGCAAGGCGGACGGCGCCAATTCACGCATCCGCATGTTGTCCAATGCCCAGCCTGGGTCGCGCCTCGTTGGGGTCCCGCCGCACCAGTGCGATGCCGTACACGAGCGCGGCCGAGGTGGCCGATGCTACCGGCGCCACCGTTGCAGCTGAGGAGCTCCGGCCTGACGTAATCCGAGGAGTCGCCGCTGCTGGCTCCAACCGTTCTGGCGCTGACGTGGCAGGCCCCAGCACCAGCAGCAGCGACAGGAACCTCAGTGCGAACAATGGTGTCACCAGCCCAACCGGCAATGTGCTCGTCGCAGACGGGCGCCATGCACATCCTCTGAAACCCCCCCTGGAGCAACAACCCCCCATCCGGCAGCCTGCGCCCCAGCCCAACATGTTGTTGCTGCCAGTGGCCGTATGTAAAACCCTAACGCTGGCGCCCCAGGTACTTGTGGGGGCCACTCTGGGCGGGGTGAGACACAAAGCCTGAGCCCGTGACAGTAGCAGGGGCAGGATCTTGGGATAGGGGCAGTAACAGAGGGGATAGGGGCAGTAGCAGGGACAGGATCTTGGGATGGGGGCAGTAGCAGGGACAGGTGCAGCGACAGAGGCGTGGCCAGCAAGGGGCGCGGGTGCTCCTAGGCCAACCCTTAAGCACCCCCTCCCCCCTCCCGCCCCCAACACTTCCCATGTAGCGGAACCCGTTATTTTCTGTACCCCCTCCCCAACCCCCGTGCCGGCGTCGCCAGGCCACCCTGGCCGACGGCGCCGCCGAGCTCCTCCGCCGGCTCCCCGCCGCCGCCGCCGGCCACGCCGCCATCCCGTCGGGCGTCCTCCGGCTGGAGGTTGCCGTACCGCGTACGGCAACCACCGCTCTGCGCTGGCTTGCGGGCCAACAGCACCACACCCACCACCACACCCACCATCACCACCACCGCAACCACCACCACCAGGCGCAGGTCGGGACGAGGGACCAGCCCGTGAGCAGCCCTGCTGCTGGCGGCCCCTTTCTTTACTTCAGCGGCCGCCGCTCCTCAGCGCCAGACACCCCTGGCGCTAGCGCCGCTGAGGCAGCAACCCGGGGCTGGAGCGCGCTGGCGGGCGCGGGCGCGGCGTGGAGGTGGTCGGGACCCGGGGGCGGCGGCTTCGACAGCCGTGTGGTTTCGGCGCTGCAGCGCTTCTTGTCGGCCGACCAACCGCGAGTGCGCATCTTGGGAGGCGTCAGGTAGGGGTGGAGTGGGGTGGCGTGGGGTTTGGGGCTGGGGTGGGGTCGGCGTGGAGGATTGTGGAATGTTCCACGGGGCCGGATGCGGTGCCGCGGAGTAGTGGAAGAGGCGGAATGGGTGTGAAGGGATTCGAAGCGGGTATGGGCGCTGGTGGGCGCTGGTGCCGGGAGGGAGCATGGCGCTGAGCCTGTCGCCCCTCCGAAACCCTGCTCCGGCCCTGGCGGGTCCCAGGTTCGATCCCCGCCGCACGCCCGACCCCGAATGGGCCCCCTTCGGCTCGCACTGCTTCGTGCTGCCGCTGCTGGAGCTGACGGAAGCGGAGGACTGCTGCCTGCTGGCGGTGACATTGGCGTGGGATCCAGCAGCGGCGGCGGCGGACCACCCAGCAGCGGCGGCGGCGGCCCCGGAATCAGGTGGGGGACCAGTTGTTGCGTGGGGGCGCCATGGGGCAGGCAGCTGCGAAACCCGTACGACAACACGCAGGAGGAAGAGGGACAGGACGGCTGGTTGAAGGGCGGTCTGAGCACGCGTTTGTCGCGGGGGCGGGTGAGGGAATGCCTTGGGGGCAGCGGGTGAGAGGATGCCATGGGAGCAGCGGAGGAGAGGCTGGGGGAACGGGGTTCTGGCGACCCAGGCGGGGCGTCAGCAGCTCAGCATCCGCCCACGCTGGCGGCCCCGGGTCTCCAGCGGCCCCTCTGCCTCGCAGCCTCGCTCCGGAACCTTCCCGAAACCTCCCATCGCGGGCGAGTCCGACCTGGCGTCGACCTGGCGTACATTGGCGCGACCCATGCGCTGAGTAGTTTAACTCCGGTGTTTTGGGCAAATTAATTAATTAATTAGCAAAACATGAAGCTCTTTCAGCTTAGTATATATTTAATCTGCAGCATTCACCTCGACCGCAACCCCTAAAACCCTAAACCCGGAAGCCCAGAACCCCCCTTAACCCCTCCACCACCCACAGGCTGCCGCACCCTGGCGGAGGCGACGGCCCGCGCCGAGATGGCGCTGCGGCATATGCGGCCGCCGACACCGGTGTCAGCGTACGGCTTCCGGATCAGCAGGTCGGTTGGCGCGGGTCGGTTAGCGGGAGGACCTGGCTCCTGCGGGCGAGAGACTGGCTACTCCACACAACCGCCGTCGTCACCATATCCACTTCACCCCACCACCACCTCACCATCGCTCGCAGCTGCCGTTGCCGCCGTTGCGCCGCCGTTGGGCCCCCGACCTGACCTGAAGCGCCGCTTCCCCTTCCGGACCCGACCGGACCCCCCCGCCGACCGACCCGACCCGACCCGACCCGCCCCAGGTCCGAGCCAAGCCACACGCCTTCCAAGGCGGAATGGGACTCCCACATGGCCACGCTGCTGGGTGGGCTGCAGGTGGGTCCGGGCGGAAGGGGGGGGCGGAGGGGGGAAGGGAGGGGGCGGAGGGGGGAAGGGAAGGGGGGAGGGAGAGAGGGGGGCAGGGGCGCGTGTGGTACCGCATAGGGGTGTGTGTTTGGCACGGACTCAGCGGGAGTTGGAATCTCGTCATGTGCCGTAGTGCAAGCTCATGTGTGTGTTCGTGTCCCCACACGTGGCCACAGGGAAGGGGGGGGCGGGTAGGGCGGTTGACGAAGACGTCAGGTCGGGGTGTGCATGGTAGGAGGCAGGAGCCCTGGTGCCCTTGGACGGTTTCGGAGCCGCAGTCCGCTGGCGACATGCCCTTCCGCGCCCTCCCTGGTGCCCTCCCTGCAGGAGGGCCATGACACGGGCGCGCCCGCAGCAGCTGCATTAGCGTCGCTGTTGGACCCCGGACTGGCGCGTCAGGTGGGGGCCTGTCGGGAGGGTTGCAAGGAGGGGACCTGGGGGGAGGGTTGCAAGGAAGGGACCTGGGGGGGGTGAGGAGGAGTGCTGTGGAGGGGGGCCCGGGATAGCGAGCAACGGAGGGATGTGTTTTTATGCCGTACACCCTGACATCATTGACGTGACGTCACCCCGCTGCCGTACGCAGGAGTACCTGACGCACGGCCAGCAGGGGCTGGACGACCTGCTCGCGGCGATGACGTTGTCCGCGTCAGCATCACGTCAGCAGGTCGATGGCGACGTCGGCGACGGCCTGGACGCGCTCCGAGACCTCATCGACGGCAAGGTGACGGTTTCGGAGCTGGCGCAAGCCGGCGGCGGCGGCGCAGCCGCCGCCGCTGCCGCGGCGCTGGCGCCTGGCGGCGGCGACGCTGCCGCCGCCGCCGCTGCGGTGTTTGGTGCTGACGGGGCGTCGGCATTGGCGGCGGCGGAAGAGGAGGACGAGGAGGAGGAGGGCCTCAGCAAGGTTGTGATGGCGCGGCGTACGACGACGCGGGTCGAGGGGCCGCTCGACCCGCTGCACGTGCTGCTGGTGGGTGTGATTTCGGTGCGCGGGGGTCCCCGGCGGCCCCGATGGCCGCGTGATGTCGGACATGCGGTTGTGTGGTTAGCGGGTCGGTCAACCTTCCTAAAACCCCGAAACCCTAAAACCCTGAAACCCTAAAACCCTGAAAATCCCTGAACCCCACCGAGCAGAGCCTGCAAGAGCGGGACCCCCGCGCCTACCAGCTCTACTTCGCCCCAGGTGCCACTGCTACTGCTGCCGCTGCCACAACTAATACTGCTGCTGGCGGTGCTGGCGGTGATGCTACTGCCGGCCCCGGCCCCGTGTTCCTGGCGTGCACCCCCGAGCGCCTCTACGCGCGCACCGGCCGCTTCGTGGCCAGCGAGGCTGTGGCGGGCACCCGGCCGAGGGGCAGGGGGGGAGACGTGGAGCAGGTGGGGAAGGGGTGGGGGCTGAGGATGGGAAGGGTTTGGGGGCTGAGAATGGGAATGTGGGGGAGACGTGGAGCAAGTGGCGAGAAGACCCGGTGACACGGAAACGGAGGGCAGAAACTAGCGGGCGGATAGTCTCTTCGGACACGCGTTTGAGGTTGCACGCCGGAGACCTTGGGTTGGCCTATCGGAAAACCTGTGGATGCGGATCGCCGAGAGGGTGGTGGTGGGGGTTTGACACCACGTGGCAGCGATGGTGGACGGTGCTGCCAACCAACTAACTAACTAGCCGACTAACTGACTACCGGGGGTCGCTCACGCGCCGCTCCCCTCCCGCCCCTCCCGCCCCTCAGGACTTTTGGTTGTCGCTGGACCTGCTTCGCTCCGCCAAGGACCATGCGGAGTTCTGCACAGTGAGGGATTGGATCGCGGTGCAGCTGGCGGGTGAGAGGCGGGGGAAGGGGAGGGGAGGGGAGGGGAGGGGGCAGCAGGGGAGGCGGAAGGAGGAGGGTCGGGGGCAGCGGTGGGGGGGGAGGAGGAGGAGGGTCGGGGGCAGCGCGGGGTTACAAGTTAAAAACCGGTAACTCGACTGGGGTAATGGGGCAGCGCGGGGGGGGGGAGGAGGAGGGTCGATCGGGGGCAGCGGTGGGGGGGGAAGGAGGAGGAGGGTCGGGGGCAGCGGGGGGAAAGGGGGGAAGGGTGCGCGTTGGCTTACCGTTAAGCTGCGAGTGAGTGCGAGTGTTAGCGGGGCACCGGTGCAAACGGCAGCTTGCGGGGCCGGGACATTTGGCCGACCTAGTGCCAACTACGGGTATCCCTATCCTCGCACCCCCCTCTCCGCTCCCGAGCTCGGCCCGCTCCTCTCCGCTCCCCAGCTCGACCCTCCTCACCCCACCCCACCCCACGCTGGGTCTTCCTCGGAACCCCAACCCACGCTTCCGATCGCCGCCGCCGCCTCCCTGCTCCCTGCTTTGCCCCTTTGCCCACATAAGGCCCCTGCGAGGACGTGGCGGTTGAGATCCACAAGTCGGTGCTGAAGCAGGGCAGCGTGCAGCACCTGTTCGGGCGGGTGGCGGCGCGGCTGCGGCGGGGGCGCAACGACGCGCACCTCCTGGAGGCGCTGCACCCCACACCGGCGGTGTGCGGCAGGCCGAGGGAGGCGGCGCTGGGGTAAGTGGGGTCACGGGGGGGAGAGGGCGAGAAAACCCGTTACGGCTGGGGAGGGGCGAGAGAGCTTGGGAGGGTCGGGAGAGCTGGGGAGGGGCGAGGGAATTGGGGAGGGGAGGCTGAGGCCGCTTTGGGGCTGGAGTGGTCTGGGGCCTCGTGGGTCTTGAGGTGTTTGGGACCCGCGCAGTCTAGCCAGTGGCCGCTTGGCGCTCGTCAATTTGCGTACTTATGTACGGCACCTGTCGCCGTCGTACTACCCCATGTGGGACAGGTACCTGGACGAGCTGGAGGCTTTCGACCGGGGCTGGTACGCTGGGCCGTTTGGCTGGATCTCCGGCGCGGGGGCGGAGTTCGTGGTGGCCATCCGCTCCGGACTGGTCTGCTCCGAAACCCCCACCGCCGCCGCAGCAGCAGCAGCCCCAGCAGCAGCAGCAGCCCCAGCAGCGGCCCCAGCAGTCCAGGCGGCCCCTGGCCAGCGTGTTGTGGCGACCCCGCCGCATCACCCCAGCCCCCACCTCCAGCAGCAGCCCCCCCAGCATACCTCCACCCAGCACCTCCGTCCCCAGCAGCAGCAGCCGGCTGCTCTGGTCCACATGTATGCTGGCGTGGGGGTGGTCCGGGGGTCCGACCCGGCGGCGGAGTGGCAGGAGCTGGACCTCAAGGTGCGAGTGCGCGTGGGTGCGCGTAGGCTGTGTATGTGTAGCGGATGCGTTGGGCTGTGGGTTTGGGGGGGGGGGTTCGAGGGAAACCCGTGGATGTCCGAAAAAACCGTTTGAAACAGAAGTTTTGAGATGCATGCTGGAGGACGGGGGGGTGTACAGAAACGTTGGGCTGTGGGTTGGGGGGGTGTTACAGGAACGTACCCGGGGTTGGGGGGGTGGGGGCCGGGAAGGCAGGAGGGATCCCGCGGGGTAGGAAGGGGAGGGGCATGCCCTCGGAACGCACGTCGATGGCTCCGAAGCCGACCCCGGCCCCCGCCTGCCTCCGCCTCCTTTGGCCCCCCCCTCTGCAGCCTCTTCTTCCCAGCCTCCCTCTCGTATAAGTTTGCCTCCAACAAGTCTTCCCTTGCTGCTAGCCCCTCCCCACAAAACACACCCCCAGTGGCTTGAACCCTTGAATCCTCGTCACCCCGTCACCCCGTCACCCCGTCACCCCATCACCCCGTCACCACGTCACCCCGCCGCCCTCCACGGCTCCTCCCCCCACAGATCCGGCCGCTGTCCTCGGCGCTGCAGGCCGCCCCGCTGGCCCCCGCCGCCCCCAACATCAACGTGGCCTGGGCGGGGCTGCTGGTGGAGGAGCTGTGTCGCCTGGGGGTCAACATGTTCTGTGTGGCGCCAGGTGGGGTGTGAGGGGTTCGAGGAAGACCCGTGGATGCCCGAAACAAACCGTTCAGGACAGGCGTTTTGAGATGCATGCTGGAGAACTGGGTTGGGGATACTAAAGCCGGGGTGTGAGGGGGGGACACGACACACGGCACGATGGCGGGGGGTTTGAGAAGGGCACGATGGCGGGGGGTTTGATGGCGGGGGGGGGTATAAGAGGATCCGGGAATCCGCGGCCGACAAACCGAGGGCGGTGAAGGTGGTGGCAGCGGGGAGGGGCGGCAAGGAGACGGAGCGGAGGCGCTGTTGTGAGGGGGGGACATGACACACGGCACGATGGGGGGGGGAGGAGAAGACCCGGTTACACGACATGAGGAGACCCAGAGGACGGAAGCTAGCCGGCGCGCGATGGAAGGGGAGGGAGGAGGGCGGGGAAGGAGAGGGGTGAAGTAGAGCGGCGGGGGTGGTGGCGAGACCCCCAGCGTGACGGGCTCGAGGCTCTGCCTACTCCGCACGTGACCTCACAGATGGTTTATCCGTTATTGACACGGACGCCTCGACCTGCCCTCTCACCCGACCTCTCACCCGACCTCTCACCCGACCTCTCACCCGACCTCTCACCCGACCCCTCACCCGACCTCTCACCTGACCTCTCACCCGACCCCTCACCCGACCTCTCACCCGACCCCTGGCACCGCCCTGCCCCTCCATGCCCCCCCAACCCCGGCAGGCTCCCGCTCCTCCCCCCTCACACACGCCGTCGCCAGCCACCCCCGCGCGCGCCTCAACGTCTGCATCGACGAGCGCTCCCTGGGCTTCTGGGCTCTGGGCTACGGCCGCGCCTCGGGCCGGCCCGCAGCCGTAGTCACCAGCTCCGGAACCGCCGTCGCCAACTTGCTGCCGGCGGTGGTGGAGGCCAGCCTCAGCGGCGTGCCGCTGCTGCTGCTCACGGCGGACCGGCCGGCGGAGCTGCGGGACACCGCGGCCAACCAGACCATCGACCAGGTGTGTACGAAACAACGTACGTACGCACGCACTCGTCGTACAGGCGCCGTACGACGGTTGTCGTATGACCGTACGGCGCGCAGCATGGAACATGAAACGGTGGGAGGTGTCCGCAACGTTTTGCTGTCCCTCGCCCTCCGCTCGTTTTCCAACCAACACCGGCAGCCTCAAGCACCCACCCACCCACCCACCCTTCGCTCGGTGGTCAGGGTCCATCTGAGGCCTTGTTGTGGGTTGAAACCGGTATACAACCCCCCCCTCGTTGCCCCCCACCATCACCTTCACCGCCCTCGGTTTGTCGGCCGTGGATTCGCGGATTTTCTTATCAAGCCCCCCCGCGTCGCACCTCCCCCCCCCCGCCCCCTCGCAGACCAAGATCTTCGGTGGCTTCGTCCGCTGGTTCTTCGACCTCCCGCCTCCCGCCGCTGACGTACCGGGCCGTACGGTGCTCACCACCGCCTCCACCGCCTATCGCTCTGCGGTGGCCAGCTCGCTGCCCGGACCCGTGCACCTGAACCTGCAGGTGCGGGGGGGCATGAAAACCGGTTGCACAACGTAGGAAGCGGAGGGTAGGAACTAGCTGGCGCAAACTAGCTGGTGGGCGATCGCATAGAGACCGGTTGCATGACACGGTAGGACAGCTGGGTGTGTGGGTAGGATAGCTGGCGCATTGTCTTCGGATGCATAGTTGTGGGCGCATGCGGGAGCGCTTGGATCGAGTACCAAGAAACCTGTGGAAGCGGCCCCTCATTGGCCGTTTAAAGGAAGGGAAACAGACGAATGCGGGGGAAGCCCGTGTATGCATGAAAAACACGTTCAGGACAGACGGAGGGAGGTTGGAGGGGGGTAGAGGAGGGGAGACGGTGGGGAGAGGAAAGCCGTTAGAGGGGACGGCGAGGGAAGGCTTTGGGGGTTGGGGCCGGCGCCTCTGTGCATTCCTCGATTGCACCAACATCCAACCCTACCTATTTCCCCCTCCTGTTTTTTTCGCGTCAATGGTCTTCACAAGCCCCCTCCACTCACACACCCGAACACCTTTCCCCCGGCGTTGGTTCACCGCTTTGCTCCCACCCATTCCCTCCTCCAGCATGCATCTCGAAACGTCTTCTCTAAACGGTTTTCCTCGCATCCTCGGGTCTTCCTCGCAACCCCCTCCCCTTCAGTTCCGAGAGCCTCTGGCCCCAGTGGCGGCTCCTTGGCAGAGCGGTCCCTTCATGGCGGGACTGGCGCAGTGGCAGGTCGGGCTCCAGGGGGGGATATGTTTTTTTTCGGCGGGTGACAGGTCGCGCAATTCGGGCTTTGGCACCCCCCCCGCTCGATGATTGTTCGCATCTTCCTTTGTACAGGGCACATGTCGTGTTCGCGCTCACTCGCTCTCTCTAGATGGCTGGGTTGCCGAACGGCACGGGTCTGACGCCCCCAGTAACGCCATGTTCGCAAAACCCAATTCCAAGCCCAAACACGGTGCGTCACCGCTCCCCTCCCCTCCCCCCCCCAGACCTCCCAGATGCCGTACACCGCGCACATCTCCGGTTCCACGCTGCCCGCCTCGCTCCAGGGAGCAGCCGCCGCCGCCCCCACCACGTCAGCGTCGCCGCCGCTGCTCGGCGCCGGCTTCGCCGGCGGCGTCGGCGACCACCTCCTCTCTTACGGCGTCGGAGGTGCTGACGTGGCAGGGCTGCAGGCGCTGATGGCGGGCGCCCGCCGGGGTCTGGTGGTGGTGGGCGAGCTGCTGGACCCACGGGACGTCATGGCGGCTCGCCAGGTGCGGGTTGGGGGAGAGGGCCCGAGCTGGGGGTTCGAGGGAAACCCGTGGATGTCCGAAAAAACGTTTAAAACAGAAGTTTTGAGATGCATGCTGCCGAGCTGGGGGTGGGGAGGCGAAAACACGGTTTGAGGGGAGGGGAGGGTGGCGAGAAGACCCGGTTATACGACATAGGAAGCGGAGGGGAAGGGAGGGGGGTGTCAGGTGAGTCGTTGTGCTTCATCCCGGGGTGCGGGAGGGTGAGCCATATGAGTTGTGATGCGAGGAGGGGGGAGGGGGGTGGAGCGAGGGGTGCGGCCGATCCTTCGGAGAGCAGGGCGAAACGACAACCCCTCGCCGAGCGCCTGCCGCGCCCCCACATTGGGGCTACTCGCCCGCCGGCTCACTTTACCCCCGGCCTGCAACGACCCACGGGTCGGGGGCCATTCTTACCGGACACAGCCATTAGTTCAATTGTGTCGATCATTATCCAGCTCAAGCTGTATAGGGGTATGGCTTATTTGGCGGTGTGGGTGTGAAACTCATTAAGACCCACCACCTACTGGCCGCGCCCCCACAATGGGGCTACTCGCCCGCCGGCTCACTTTACCCCCGGCCTGCAATGACCCACGGGTCGGGGGCCATTCTCGCCGGACACAGCTTCCGTAGCTATCTTACATTCGAAAGTCGTGCTCTTCGAGTTGTTCGCAGAAGGATGTGTCGAGCACTACCCAGTTCAAGTTGTTTAGGGGCGTGGCTTATTTGGCGGTGTGGGTGTGAAACTCATTAAGACCCACCACCTACTGGCCGCGCCCCCACATTGGGGCTACTCGCCCGCCGGCTCACTTTACCCTCGGCCTGCATGACCCACGGGTCGGGGGCCATTCTTACCGGACACAGCGATTAGTTCAATTGTGTCGATCATATCCAGCTCAAGCTGTATAGGGGTATGGCTTATTTGGTGGTGTGGATGTGAAACTCATTAAGACCCACCGCCTACTGGCCTCGCCCCCACATTGGGGCTACCCGCCCGCCGGCTCACTTTACCCCCGGCCTGCATGACCCACGGGTCGCGGGCCATTCTCGCCGGACACAGCCACCAGCAAACGCTGCCGTCCACAGCACGACGATGTGGGTCGGACTACGCATGAGGATTAGGGGTCGGGGGGGTTGAAACGACTCCGCCAAATCTGACGTGCGGGTAGGGTGCGGGCGCCCCACCACCAACCTTCCATCTCCCTCCCATGGCTGTCCTAAACACTTTTTCCGTACGCGAGTTTTCCTTCTTTTTTCGCATCCCATGGTCTTCCTCAAAACCCCTCCCCTCAAACCGTTCCGTATCCGACCTTCACGCAACTGTCCTCAAAACCACCCCAACCACCCCAACCACCTCTCCTCCCGCAGATCTGCGCTGCCCTGGGCTGGCCGGTGGCTGCCGACGTGCTGTCGGGGCTCCGGGTCGGCGCGCCGCCGGGCCCCTCGGTCGGCTCGACCCTCCAAACCGTACGACACCCTTCGTACGACAATGCAGTGCCGCTCGTCCACCATGTGGACCACCTGCTGCTGGGCGACCGCGCCTGGTGGCTGGAGCTGCGGCCCGACGTGATCGTGCAGCTGGGTCCACACTTCACGTCCAAGCGGCTGGGGCAGTTCCTGGTGGGTCGGCGCGCGATTGGACCCACGGGTCGGCCGGACGCCTCTCATCCTCCAGACCGCTCATTCTCCTCTCCACTGTGCCCTGCCTAGAATCCCCGCCTCGCCCTAAGTGCCCCACCCCTCGCTTGACTCCCCTGGTCGTACCCGTACCCGTACCCGTACCCCGTACGGCAGGATTGGGCCGCCATGGGCGGCGAGGGTGACGGCTCCTCCCCCGCTTCCCCCGCGGGTGTTCCGTGGGTGTATGTGGCGCCGCACACGCTGCGGCACGACCCGACCCACCTCGTATCCCACCGGGCGGTCATGACGATACCCGAGTTCAGGGACGCAGTGGCGGCGCCGGCGGCGGCAGCGGCAGCCGCGGCGGCGGCGGCAGCGCCGGCGGCGGCGGGGATTACCGGCGGGCGAGGTGGCGACGCGGCGGCCGACCCGTGGGTCCACGTGGGCAGCTACTGTCGCATGCTGCTGCAGCTGGATGCGGCTGTGTCGCATGAGGTGAGCGTCTCGTTGCGGCTTCTGGGAGGGGGGGGGAACATGGGAGGTGAATGGCGGGCGTCTAGAGAGCGGGCAGCGTAGGAACGCATGGAGAGGGGGTGAGGGGCGTTCGAGGGGGTTAAGGGGGAGGGTGCGAGTTGGACATTCCTCGTGGAATATGCGCACATCCTGCCAGCCAGCCGCTTCCTCTCCCTCCCCTCTTCTTCCCCCTTCCGTCTGTTTTCTGCACAGTTTTCTTTCGTACACGGGTTTTCCTTGCAACCCCCCTCCCTTCCCCTCCGTCAACCCTCGCCCGCCACTCGCCCTTGCTCCCTCCCGCGACGCAAAACGCGATCCAGATCGACGTCTCGCTGTCCTCCCTGGAGGCGGTTTCGGAGCCCTTCATCGCGCGCACGCTGGCTCGCAGCCTCCCCGCCGGTCACGGCCTCTTCATCGGTAACAGCATGCCCATTCGAGACATGGACATGTACTCGTGCCCGCCCCTGGAGCACCACCACCACCACCACCACCGCCACCACCACCGCGACCACCACCAGCAGCAGCAGGGCGCGGCGGCCGGGGGGCCCGCCGGCAGCGGTGGCGCCGCGGGAGGCATCGGGAGCGCGATCGGGTCGGGGGCGCGGTCCTGGGGTGCAGTGGTGGGGACGCCGGTGGCGGCAAACCGAGGAGCCAGCGGCATCGATGGCGTGCTGTCCACGGCGGCGGGTGAGGCGCGCAGTCTCGAGAGATCTGCACGCACGTGGGGCTGGGATCGGTGGAGGGGGCCGGAGGTAACCGTAACCGTACCCGCACCGGAGTTCGGAGTACGGGATTTGGACAATGGGTTGTGTCGGGTTGCGGTAACGATTACCGAGAGACACAAGCATTTGGATGGGTGTGGGTGGGTGTGTTGTGGTTTCGTAGCTAGTGAACGCGGTGTGGTTTCGGAGCTAGTGAACGCTGTCTGTTCCAGGTTGTTCCAGTTTGTTGCCCGCCCTCCTGTTCCACCCATGGGACATCCGACCTTCCCCCTCCCCCCGCTCCTTCCCCGACACCTCCCATGTTGAGTAACCGGTCCTTCTCTATAGCCCTCGCGACACACCCCATGTCGAGTAGCCGGTCCTTTTCTGTATTCCTCCCGACACTTCCCGCGTCGAGTAACCGGTTCTTTTTCGTACCCGGCCCCCCCCGCTCCTCAGGCTTCGCCGAGGGCCTCGTTCGCCCCGCCACCCTGCTGGTGGGGGACCTGTCCTTCCTGCACGACATCAACGGCCTCAACCTGCTGCGGGCGGGGGAGCTGAGGCCGCCGCTGACGGTGGTGCTGGTCAACAACTCGGGTGCGGAGCGGCGACGAGGGTGGCTGCGAGGCTGTGCTGCGAGGGTGGCTGGGGGTGCGGCCGGGGGCAGGAGGGCCCGGCTGGGTGCTGCTGCTGGTTGTGTGACGGGCAGCGGACCTCGCGGGGTGCAGCAGCGGGCGCTAACCTCCCAACCAGCACCGGCTCGGCGGGACCCCTCCCCGCCCTCCCTGGCGTTCCCTCTCCCCTCGCGCCCTTCCTCCGGGCCTTATTGTACGACCCAACCCTGTCGTACAGGCGGCGGCATCTTCTCCTTCCTCCCCATCGCCTCCTCCGTCCCCGAGGACGAGTTCACACCGCTGTGGGCCACACCGCAGAACGTGGACCTCGAGGCCATGTGCCGAGCGCAGGTGGGGCCGGGGTAGGGAGAGCCGGGAAGGTTTCGAGGAAGACCCGTGGATGCGAGAACGTTTAGACGTTTTGGGGCCCCTGCGCCCGTGTGCCCGCCTCCCTCCCCCTCCCCTATGAGCCCCCTCCCTCCCCCTCCGGGTCTTCCTCAAAACCTCCCCAACGCCGGGTCCGAAGACTATGCACCAGCTGCACTTCCCACGTCGAGTAACCGGTCCTTTTCTGCGTCCCGCGCGCCGTAGGGCATCCCGCATCAGAAGGTGAACTCGCCAGGCGGTCTGGCGCCGGCGCTGCAGGTACGGCAACTGCTCCGAAACCTGTGCGGCGTGGGCAGGGTGGCAGGGGTGCCCACTCCGTAACAGCGACTCGAGGCTCAGAGCGGCTGTACGGTTTACTGGCCGCTTCTAAGGCCTCAATGTATCCCAACCGCTGTACCGTTGGCGTACGGTTATGCGGTGGGTTGCGATAGGGCCCAGATGGGAGGCCTTGCCTCGCTTGCGCACATGAGGATGAGGGATGGAGGGCCGGCATGCGTGTGGCTAGTTAGCAGGCGGGGGAGGGGGGGCAGGGGCTGTCGTACACGTGCGCCCAGCTGCTCAACTGCATATCCCCCCCCCCCGCGCTATCCTGCCCCGTTGCGTAAAATGGTTTTCATACCCCCCCCCCCCCGTGCCACATCCCCCTGTTCAGGCCGCCTGGGGCCTAAACAGGCACAACGTGGTGGAGGTCATCACGGACCGCACCACCAACGTGGAGCTGCACCGCGTTATCCAGGTGGGCCTTATTTGCACGCGGTGTGTTTTGGCGGGAAGTCCCTAGTGACGCACGAGCTGTCGAGGATGCCTATCCCCCTCCGTCGGACCGCCACCTACACCGCCCTTGGATTCGAAGATTATCCTTCGCCCCCTCCCTTCCACACACCCCCAGGCCGCTGCGCTCCGCGCCGCCAAACACACGCACTGGCTTGCCAGCCTCTCAACCACCTCAACCACCTCAGCCGCCGCTGCCGCCGCTGCCGCGCTCGCGCCGCTGCCGCCCGTGGCTGGCGGCGCCGCCGCGTCCGTCGACCTGCTCGCGGGTGCCGTACGCTGGCGGCGCTACAGCCTGCCGCTGGCGAAGCCGCTGACGACGGCGGCGGCGGCGACGCCGGGGGCGGCGGACGCGGACGCGGGGTTGGGGCGGCGGGAGGGGCTGCTGGTGCGTGTGCGGCTGATGTGGCCGCACGGTGGGGTAGCGGGTGAGGGGGTGGGGGAGGTGGCGCCGCTGCCGGGACTGCACTCGGAGACGCTGGAGGAGGCGGAAATCCAGGTACGGCACGGTTGGGTGGAGGCGGAGGCCCTGGGGTAGCGGGTGGTTGATCGGTTGCTCGGCGGTCTGTTCCTTAGATGGCTGCATCAAGGGTGCTCTTCCGGTAAAGGGGGTCGTATTATTGCGGTTGGGATTCCCCCCGTCTTCGCGGGGTGCCCTACTCATACACATACACTTAGCCGTATCCGTACATATGCCCGCTGCCCCCGCTGTCGTGCAGGTGGCGGCGCTGAGCGGGCTGCTAGAGGGTGTGCCGGTGCCGCCCTCCCTGGCGCTGATGGGCGGCCGCGTGGGCTCCTGGCTTCGGAGCGCAGTGGGCCTCAAGGACCCCAGCTGGCTGGCGCCTTCGGTCAGGTGCGGTGGGCGGGTGTGTATGTGTGTGTGTGTTGGTCTGCTCTTAAGACGCGGAGTTTGTGAAGAGGAGCGTGTGAAGTGGAGCATGGCGAGCATAGGGGAACAGAGACTAAACCGGCGAGCGGACAAAAGGAGAAGGGGGGCTACGGTCATAGCTGGGAGATGGCGGCACCGGCACCGGCACAGGCCGGTCCGGAGGTGGGGTGAAGGAGAGGGAGCACCTGCCGCAGGGCTCGTATCCGGGCTCCCCGCCCTACGCTGGCTCCCACGGAGGTCTTCTCATCACGCTGCGCCGCTGGCTGCAGGTTCGGGTTGGAGTGCGCGCTGCTGGCCGCACTGGCCGCCGCACTGGGGACCACCCTCGCGGACCTCCTGGCGCCGCAGATACCACAGAACCCGCGGCAACAGCAGCAGCACCCGCAGCACCCGCAGCAACAGCAGCACCCGCAGCACCCGCAGCACCCGCAGCACCCGCAGCAGCAGGGGCGTGTAGTGCTGCTCAACGGTCTGCTCTCACCGCCCGTCACCGGCGACGAGGCGGCTGACGTGGCGGCGGCGGCGGCGGGTGCTGCTCGGCTGGTGGCGGAAGGGTACACCGCGATAAAGATCAAGGTGGCGCGAAGGTGGGTGGGCGGGTGGGGAGGAAGACCCGTGGATGCCAGAAAAATCCGTTTAGAACAGGCGTTTTGAGATGCATGCTGGAGAACTGGGTGGGTGGAGAGGATGGAGTGGGTGGGCCGCGGAACTGGTGCCCCGATGTGTCGATGTGCCTGCTGCACCCACGCGACCCTCATAGAGTGCAGCCAGTCACGCGGCTTGCTCCCGTCCGCCCTTCTCCCCCTTCCCCCTGTCCCGCAAAACCCTCCGCTCCTCCCTTCCTCAAGTCGCACCCCCCTCCACTCCCCCTCCCTCCCCCCTTTTCGAAGCCTATTCGCTGGTTATTCTCTGCCCTCCGTTTCGTATGCCGTGCAACCGGGTCTTCTCGCCACTCTCCCCCCTCTCGAGTAACCGGTTCTTTTCTGCAACAACCCCCCTCCAGGCCCGACCCTGAGGCGGATGCTCGCATCCTGGCAGCGGTTCGCGCCGCTGTGGGTCCCCACGTGGTCCTCCGTGCGGATGCCAACCGTGGCTGGGTGCGGCTGCGGGACGCGGTGGCGTTCGGACTGGCGGCGGCTGCCGGCGGTGTGGGGCTGCAGTACGTGGAGGAGCCCACTGCCGTACCAGGGGACATGGCCGCGTTCTACGCGCAGACGGGTGGGTGGCGCCGCGCGAGGGAGGCGGAGCGCGGGATGGGGAAGGGAGGCTGGCAAGGAAATGGGTGTAAACGCGACGTACGCGGAGGATGGGAAGGGAGGCTGGCGAGGAAACCGGTGTAAAGGCGACGTACGAGGAGGAGGAGGGGCGGAGAAGCTAGGGAGGGACTAGGACGGGGGAGGGGGGGTAGCAGCCACGTGGGGGGGGACCAGGTCGGCACGTGCTGATGCATGTTTTGTGTTTTTGGCATTGACTGCCCTGCGGGAGTGCATACCCCACCTCCCTTCCCCATACCCCCTTCCCCCCCGAGTCTGGATCGCCATCATCACCGCCTTGGTTTGTCGGCCGTGGATTATCGACAACCTCTCCCCCTCCCCGCCCCGTCTCAGGCGTGCCCGTGGCGGCGGACGAGTCGCTGGACGAGGGCCTTATGACGCCGCCCGCCGCCCCTCGCGCCGGCGGCGGTGGCGGCGGCATGCACGGCAGCCGCGGCCTCACTGTCGCGGCCGCTAGGGGGTCCCGCAGCGCTCACGGCCTGCCGTCCGACCGCACGGCGGGGCTGGCGGCGGTGGTGATCAAGCCGGCGGTGGTGGGCGGGTTGGAGGCGGCGCTCGAGACGGCGCGGTGGGCGCAGCGAAGAGGCGTGCAGGTGCGTACTAGTGGCCGCCCACCTTTCCGTTTTCGTACTCATGTGCTTCGCAACCCTAAAACCCTAAAGCATTGAAACCCTAAAATGCCACTGTTGCTGCTGCTACTGCTGCTGCCGCTGCTGCTGCTGATGACGCTGTTGACGCTGTTGACGCTGTTGGCGCGGCTGCTGCCACAGGCCGTGATCAGCTCCGCCTTCGAGAGCAGCGTGGGCCTGGCGCACCTGGCGCAGCTGGCGGCGGCGGTGGACGCGGCGGCGTCTGGCGGCGGCCCCGGCGGCGGCCCCGGCGGCGGCCCCGGCGGTGCCGTACACCACGGCCTAGGGACGCTGCAGTGGTTTGCCGCCGACGTTGCCTCCGAGCCTCTCGAGGTGGCACCGCAGCTACTGCCGCCGTCACCATCGCCGTCCGCAGCTGCCGCTGCCGCTGCCGCTGCCGCTGCGGCTGGCGTCGGCGTCGGCGGCCGCAGTGGGGAGTTCGTGCCGCTGCAGGCTCTGTGCGCCAGCGTGGACCAGGCCGACCGGCTGCTGCAGGTATGTTGGAGGCGGAGGGGAGGTGGCCGGGAAGCCTGTGAAACGGAGTAGGGGCACGCACGCCCAGAACCTCTGGGGCTACGGGATTCCTAGGCGCTAAGGTGGGGGGGTTCTCCGGGTCCTTAGCTGAGCCAGGCTGAGCCCACATCCCACACCTACCGCATGACGCGTGGCGGCTCTGCAGGCGTGCGCTGGGGGCTCAGGTCTGCGGCGGGAGGCCCTGGTGGGCCACCACACAGCGCCTGATCAGGACGCACCCAGCAGCAGCAGCGCCGCCAGCAGCGACGGGGAGCGCGGCGTTCCGGCGGACGGCGACGGTGATGTCGACCCCGGGACGACCGACCCCTGGGTCGGCGCGCACGCGCACGGCGGCGTTCGCCTTCGCGAGCTCCGCGTCCAAGTCGAAGTGCCCTCCAGGCCGCCGTCCACGTCACCACTGCCGCACAATCACCCCCATCACCACCACCACCACCACCGCCACCATCACCCGAACAACGCGAACGAGAACCAGGACCAGCAGCATAACAGCAACGAGGGGGCCGAGCCCGACGCCGAGCCCGGTGCCGAGCCCGACGCCGAGGCCGGGGTCCAGGCCAGGGCCGAGGCTGAGGGCCCCCTCCGGGTCCAGCTACGCGGTCTGGAGCTCCTGCCTCCCGCCATCCCTGGGGGTCCCAGCCGGCGTCCGTTCCTCTTCCTACACGGCTTTCTAGGGAGCAGCCGCGACTGGCTGCCGTTGATGAGGGCCCTGGCGGCCGCCGGGCACCGCAGCGTGGCGCTGGACCTGCCCGGACACGGCGGCACGCAGCTGGCGGCTGCAGCCGCCGACCCACGGACCCACGACGGCCACAACCACGACGACCGTGTCCAACCAGGTGGCGAGCGCCACTGCGCCGACGGGCGGCGTCAACGCGAGGCGGCGGCGATCCCGGTGACGGCGGCGCACTCCATCCCTGGAGCGGCGGCGTGCGTGGCGGCGGCGGCGCGGCAGCTGGGTCTGCGGGGCGCGGTGGTGGTGGGCTACAGCCTGGGTGCCCGAGTGGCGCTGCAGGTGCGCCAGTGGGGGTTCGAGGAAGGCCCGTGGATGCCCGAAACATCCGTTTAGGACAGACGTTTTGAGATGCATGCTGGAGAACTGGGTTGGGGATACTAAAGCCAGTGGGGGGGGGAGTGGCGAGAAGACTCGGTTCCACGACGTAGGAAACGGAGGGCGGAATCACGCGACATGGGTGGGTGGCATAAAAACCGGTTACGCGACACGGATAGGATAGCTGGAGCGCGACATGGGGGGGGGAGGGGCGGAAGCGGTTGCTGCAGCCCGGGTAGCGCGGTGGGCGCCGTCTGGGTGAGGGGGTCTCTCCTTCAGGTGAGTTCGGAGCCGTTTGCGGCTTACGAGGATGGGGATATCCGGGTCAGAATGTGAGAAGGGGGGGACTGCAGCGGCCGGAATGGGAGGGACAGGGGTTTGTTGGCTGGCCTGTTCAGCAGCTGGTTTAGCCGCCACCCTTACTGACCCGTGCACCACCCTTGCGACCCCACGGACCCCGACTCTCACCGTATCGTTGTTTGTTGGTGTCCCGCTGCAGGCCCTGGTGGACGCAGGCGCCGGCGAGGGCAGCAGCAGTAGCAGCAGCGCCCGCAGCGGCGCCGGCAGCGGCGCCGGTAGTAGCAGCACCGATGTACCGCTGTGGTCGGGCGCAGTGCTCGTGTCGGGGACGCCCGGGATCAAGGTGCGCAGGGCGTGAAGACGTGAAGGCTCAAGGCGCGCACGAAGACTGCAGGGTTGACAAAAGAAATATCTCCTTGCCCCGCCTCTGCCTCTCTCCCTCTCTCCCGGATCCGGACCCACACCGGCGAGAAACCCTAAAACCCGACACCCCTAAGCCCTCCCCTCCCTCCCCCGCCCACCCCTCCCGGGGTGTCCCACAGGACCCCGCTCAATCAGTAGCCCGCGCCGCCAACGACGACCGTCTCGCCGACTCGCTCGTCCAGGGCGGCCTGCCGGATTTCGTACGGCGGTGGTACGAGCAACCGCTGTGGTCCACGCTGCGCCGCCACCCCAGCTTCGTTCGCATGCTGGCCAGGCGGACTGGCGCCACCTCTTCAGCCTCTTCAGCCTCTTCCGCCACTTCCGCCTCAACAGTGGTGGAGCAGGAGGAGGAGCACCAGGCTGGTGGGGGTGCGGGTGCGGCGGCGGCTGCCCAGATGGCTGCAGCGCTGAGCGGCATGAGCACTGGACGCATGGTGAGCGGAGGGGTTGGCATAAAGACCCGGTGCACGACGGTTGAGCAGATGGGGGGTGTTGAAGCGCGCGGTCGGAAGATAGCGGGTGCGGAGGATGTGTTTGTGGCCGTGGAAGGAAGGGCAGAAAGGGAGCCTGAACAAAAGGTAGTGCCGTTAAAGACACAGCACAGATAGTTCAGGCGACATCAGGTGATATCGTGGCGTCAAGGACCCACGTGCTGCCCCTTCCCTTGAGCGCCTGCTGCCCCTTCCTTTAAGAGGCCTGCTGCCCCTTACCGTCCATCCATCTCGCTCAGTGCTGGAGTAAGGCACAGCTGACATTGCCGATACCGTTTCCCTTCCCTACCAGCTGCCCCTGTGGGACCGCCTGGACCCGTGGGTCGGCCCTCCCGTGGTGCTGGTGGTCGGCGACCTGGACGCCAAATTCGTCGACATCAACACGCACATGCTGTCACGACTCGTACGGCACCGTGCGTCGGCGGCGACAGCCGCCGCCGACAGCACCAGCGACGGTATGGCGGCGACGGCGGCTCCTCTGGCTACCCTCGGGGCGGGGGGCTCTTGGGGATCCCAGCAGCAGCAGCGCACTGGCCGTACCGGCGGTATGGGGGTGGCGGAGCAGGTGCAGCAGCTGGGGCATGCGCTGGTGCGGGTGGAGGGTGTGGGGCATGCCGTACAGGTGGAGAGCCCGGAGAGGCTGCTGGGGGTGCTGCGGGAGGCGGTGGCGGCGCTGGAGGAGGTAGAGGTGAGGGACCGATGAGCGGCGTGGTGGCAGGAGGTGTTGTTTGACACGTGGGGAAGGGGATTTACCGAAACGAATCGGTGGGGAAGGGCGTGGTGGTGGTGGTGGTGTGGAGATGGCGATGTTGGTTTGCAGCAGCTGGGTGCGCACGACGGCGATGATGACGGTAGGATGGCGCCGGCACTGCGCCGCACCAGGCAGGCCCACCGTTAGGACGTTTAGCTTTGGCAAAAGGAGAGGTGTATCGTAATATGTATTCCAAAAAGCGCGTGTAGGTGGATTTATTTATTCCTGAGCGATCAGCGCTTCGGTGGGTGAGGGTTGCCTTCGAGGCGAGTGGCCGAGACTGGCCGAGACTGGCCGAGACTGGCCCAGACTGGCCGAGAGGTGAGGCATTGGCGAGAGGCGAGGGAATCATGCGACAGGACCGAGCACGTACCGTCGGGTGTCGGGTGCCGTTGCAGCGACGCTGCCTTGTTTGAGTGCAGCGCAAGCACCAAGCGTTCGAGCGCGAGCTCCCAGGAGCTCCTTACACGACCGCCCAAACCTTAATGCAGTGCTGCGTCCCAGGCACCCCGAAGCTACCCCACTTGCTTGTTACTATGTGCCGGTGTCGACAACCATCACGCCGCACGGCCGCATCCAACTTCGCCTTCGCATCCGACCTTCGCCGTCCGACCGCCTGCTTGTGGTGAGGTGCGCGCCGAACGGCGAGAACGTTCTTCAACTTACACAATAAGAAGAAGGACAATCACCCATGCTTAATACCTTATATATGAAGAAAACAACGCTTACGTTGCCCTATATACAGTGGACATCCATGCGGCGGAGATAACGACCGCTTTTCTTGCGCGTAATGCAAACGACGTGTCCGGATAAAAACAAAATAGCAGGCGGGAATAACGACCTAATGCAATGTGAAGGACAGGTCAGATAGAGTTTCAGGTGGACCCTACACCGCTGCCCCCGCACGCGTGCTAGACTCCCTGGGCAGCACCTGACAGCACCCCCCGAAGAGGCCCGGCCAGTCAATTCAATCACCGTTTTCTGCAGTCGGTGCCTACAAGCCGCTTCACTCACAAGGCCAGATGCGCTAAAGGCCACCTACGTGTCTGGTATCCAACACTACGCATTTCCACTCAGGGCACCCAGGTCCTAACAACTACTGATTACAAGCAACTCTGAGGATGGTCTGCATCACGTTCAAATTAAACGGATCCCTGCAATCCAAGTTTTTAGATAAACCCGCGAGGTCATTTTTTATCTGACTCGGGAAATCTTGATGTTTGACGCACTGGTAGTGGTACGCGTCTGCTCTCTCGAAAGACCCAGTGTGTGACATCCTGCCGGTGTCCACGTAAAACGAGTGATGGGGAACCGTTGCCTCACCGAACAAGGCACGATCATTCAGCATTTGCAGGAAGGTCCGCATCAGGTAGTTCCGTTCTTTGTAGGTGTCCGGGCTCTCCCCCGGCTTCGGAAACGAGGCAATCCAGTAGAACTGTGACACCCGCTTGCCTTTGAGCGCCAGCAGCTTGAAATAAACGAGGAGAGCCTCTCGGAAACTTTCATAGTCTCCCGGATCATGATACATAGGGCCCGCAATCATAATATCCGTACCATCCATGGCGCCAAAGTGTTCGTGCAACGCGGGGGCCGTACTATATCGTGCAAAACGGGGCGCCCAGTAGTATTGGAACTCCATGGTGGACTCAGTATCCCATGTGTCCTCAGGAGTTGAAGGTGAGGAGTGATCTGGCTGGTGGGCCTTCACACTGGCATGCAAGCTGGGCAGGAAGTCGGCCTCCACAAACGCATCGTATGTGCCGTTTGCCATGAAGTAGGCTCCAGGCTCATGGTACAGGTGATCCAAAAACTGCGGGATATCCCGAAGATACGACACCAGACGGCCAAAAAGCCCACGGATCATGCTGTCCCCAAAAATCAGTACGCGCTTGCCTTTCAAGCATTGATAGATGGTCCCCGGTGTTATTGATTGGTTGCCGCACTGCGGATACTTGTCCGAAGGCATCCATGTTTCATTTGTCCAGGAGCCGGAGCTCCAAATCGAGCTGTCGCAGGGCTCCTTGGGGGCATACAAAAATGACTTCTTGGTGACCGGCACCTCTGCCAAAGGCAACCGGCCTCGTCGCCAGGTTATACAGCGGGAGCAGGCTGGGACGCACGCGCCATTAATAGGGCACGGAACTTCGGGCCAAATGTTTGCTCGATGGCATTCCATCCCCACGTATTTCAGGTTGACAAAATCGCTGGTGCTGCAGTTTAAATCCTGTGGTGTCAGCAGGATAGGTCCTTGCTGCAACGCGACCGGACCCGCCGCTAGCTTCCTCGTTATGGGTACCGGTATGGGCAGGCCATGAGGCCCACGCAGGCCAAAGGCCAGCAGCAGTGTAATAGCTGCCATCAACCACTTCATCCTGAATGTAGGTAAATAAAGTAAAAAGCTGGTCACTCCTGCCGAAACCCTCGCTTATCCTGTGTTGTTGCGACGGAGTCGAGGTGTTATTTTGTGAACCAGTAAGGCGCGCGGCGCGTAGACATTGGAAATTGTAACTTACGTATACGTTCCCGTAGTATTTCCTCTGGAGACTGCACTGACCTTGGCCGTCGCAACACCACCGGCAACCGAAGGCTTGCGACTGGCCTGAGCGATCGACGCCAGGCGACATCAATTCCTAAGTATTTATTCCAGGCGCGATTAAAGGTGTGAATAAATGCTTATGGTCTTCTGCTTCGCGCTCGTACGGCCCGAACGATCCGGGAGGCCCATGCAGAGCAACCGAACTCAGCTTAGGCCTGCGATGGACATGGCAACAGCAAGGCGGGAAGGAGCATTCAGATCAGCAGCTATCAGTGATATGGAATGAACTTGAAGTAATCAATGGTTAGACAGTACCGGTATTGCCTTTACAACGGTTTCCGTGCAACAGACGATAGAAGCATAACCCAAAAATATTAAATTGGCCTGAACTTGAATAGTCATTCCCGTCATTCCCACCCATCTGTCAGACGATTTTCGTGCCCCTTGGCTTTGGTTTTTGGGGTTTCCATTCCTGGTTCGCGGGACTGTAAGTTAGAGGGCCTTACCCTTGTCTGCAGATTTTCTGATAGGACCTGAGACTGCCTGAGAGCACCGAGAGGCAGGTTACAAGCAAGCATTCGTGCTTTCCAATTGCTACGGCCGCCCTTCCCGCAACTAAGTAAATAATACTTACCTAACGGACGCTAAGGACGTCGGACGAAGGAGGCTCCTAGGAGGTCAAGCCTACGGGCGGGACAGCCGGCAGGATCAGTACAGGTTAGCTGGATTGATGGGGCACGATGGACCCTGATGGGTTTTGGATCTAATTTTCGAGGAACTACCTAATCACGACAGCAGCCCACTGGTTAAGACAGATACGCGTGTTCGCGACGCTCCCCTGGAGGCCTGTGGGACCGCTCTCTACCATGGCATTTGGGCACAGCTGCGCATTAAGTGTTAGTGTATAAATGTCGTTGCAAGTGCGGGCGCACGCCGTTCGGACAACCGATCTTGTTGGCGGCCTGACCAGGAAGGGGCCGAAGCCTAAACTCGTAAACTCATAAAATCCTCCCTACCCCTAGGACAACTTCCCATCACTCCACCCATTCCCAGTACCCCACTTCGTACGTCAGGCGGTCCCCTCTTCTTGTCCTATGGGACGCTGTAACGCATTATTACCAGTAACATTGCTTGCTTGGTGCAGTACCATCGTTATATCCCGCAACATTTGGTTTTTGTAGTTTCGTTATATCCTGCAATGTTTAGATGATGACCTGTGCCATGTACCATGGTTGTACCTGTACCTGTACTGAAATTGGATGGTTCGTGTCACATGTATAGCCCTTGCTGCCTGTGCTGGTCGGTGGGCGCCGGACTCCCTCCTGGGGCCGCCCCCGTCCGTGCTTGACAACACTCTTCGCGGAGCTCATTGGTGCGATCTGGTCGCCGTGTCCCTGGCGCCGTCGGCTGCTAGCCTGCCGGCTTTCGCGGACTGGGGCCGTCATGACGCGGTGGCGGCGCCCCTGCAGAGCCTGCTCCAGAATGTGCCTTTGGCCTGGTTGGTGGCCGCCCACACGGCGCATCGCCAGCCTGCCAGCGTTCGGACGGCCCCCTCGGTGGACGCAGTCACCGCCCGCCTGCTACGCCGGTTGGGCTGGCGGGCCCCCGGGATGGACCAGCCTGTGCTGCTCATCCGCCTCACTGTTCGGCTGGCTGGGTACCTGTCACTGTCCCTCGAGGCGGTGGCCGCTGCCGAGCGCGCCCTGCACGAGAAGTACATGCGGGAGGCCCTCGGGGCGCCCCCGGGGAGGCCCCTGCCTTTTGTAGAGGTGTCCCGCTTGCGGCTCACCTTCCCGCGGCTGTGGAATGTGCGCTGGGAGAACCCGCGCAAAAGATCTTCTGGCGCCTGCCTAGCCATCGATGGGGTTCCACTGGCGGGTAAGACACATGTTCGTGGCGCTCCTCTGGAGGCCTGTGGCTGTGGGGAGTTTCCTGGCACTGGTGCCGGCCCGGTGTCCCCTCGCCTGCACGACTTCTGTCATGGCTCTGTGGCTTGTGCGGTGATTGGTGTGCTCGAAGAGCACCTTGCGGTAGTGCCTGGCCCCGGGCTGGGCAATCGGGAGGCTTCAGGTAGGGCTGCTGCGGGCTGTGCTGAAGGGCCGGCCGGTAGCTGCCCCCGCTAGGGTTCGGCCGCTGCTGGCCCGTGTGGGGCTGTGGCTGGTGCCAGGCCCCCCGGCTGTGAGCAGTGTGTTTGTGATGATGTCGCCTTGGCCGCCCTGACTGCGATGGATGTCGGTCGCTTCACGCTCCGGGCTATGTCGTGCCGGCCGGCGGTGCTTTGGCCCCCTGAAGGGCCCCGCCTGATGCCGTGCGCTCGCGCGCAGTCGACGGGGTTGCTAATTTTTGTGCCCGCCTGCGGGGGTTTGCTCACCTCGGTGTACTGCGGGTCGGGTGGGGTGCCGTCGGGGCCGCCCGCCCTTTCCTCCGTGTGGTTGGGGGATGCTTGCGGTGTGCTGTTGATTTCTGGCCTGTGCGGTTCCTGCCCGTGCTCTTCGTGGGCCGTTTGTCCGCCTGTCTTGTGAGTTGTGACTTCTGGGCGGGGAGCTGGTTTCGTTCTCCGTTGCTCTCCAGTACATATTGGTGCGCCTAGTTGTTTTTGTCGTCTGTGGCGGTCGGTCGGTGGGTGCACCTACCTGGGGCGCCATCTGCCCCATTTTTGTGTTTTCCCCGTCCTCGTGGCCTTGGTTTGTTGGGGCTGCCCGTCATGCTGAAGTCCCCTTTGCTGGCTGGTTGCTTGGGTGGGGCGCTCTTTTGCGGGTGGGGGGTGCCTTTGGCGCGTCGGTCCGGGCTGTTGGCTGTTTTATATTGCAGAGGGCCTTGGGGTGCCTGGGTGGTTGTTCGTCGGGGCCCCGCCACCCTTGGCACGGCGGGGTGTCATTTGTTTCTGTGCCATGTATGGGGGGCACCTGTTGGCTGCTAGCGCTGGTTTGGCTTCGTTTCTATGGCTACCCCCTCTTGCCCGGGTTCTACCCGGCATCTATTGTGCTTTTCGAGGCTTGCCTGTGCCCTTGGGGGCGTCTGCTGCCTTCAGCCCCGGTTGTCGTGTGGCGAGGCCTGGAATGGGTCCCTCTTCTTGTCTTGGGGTCGCCCGGGCTTAAGGACACGGTACCACAAAAGCACAGCCAACCGAATCCATGGTCGCCAGGCACCACACAACGAAACGCATACCTCGCACGAAACAGCGGGGGCGGGGTGGCAACAAACAGCCCGTGCAGAGCAGCGCAAAAAGGGAGTCGGCAGGTGGCAGGGACCGAACATAGTAGAGTCACAACCCACATGGACGCGCCAACCGCCGCGCCAACCAGCGAAAAAGAATATTAGCACAAATTGAGTTCTGAAAACGCGAGCAGAGCACCACAGACAGCACTCCCCATGGACGAAGACCAAGGCTCGCCGACATACCACAAGCATAATTGAGAGGTACTCTCTGGGACCGCCGGAGACGTCGCCAGAAGAGGAACGTGATACGAAACGCCAGACGAAATCCGCATAATGATAGAGCCAGCTAACGAGAGCGGGCGCTCGCGGTTGCGCACCCGATCGAGGACGAGAAATGTCTAAGGTAGGGTGCTCGACACAGGCGACGCTCCTTCTGGAGCAGCCAATAATTCCCGGCCGAGGATAAATGAGAAATCAGCCGCGGAAAGCGGGCGCTGGAAGAAGCTCGCCGGAAGGCCAGCAATGGCGGCGGACGCACACAGCGCGGCCTCTGCGGCCGCACACACCTCGATGCAGAAGAGGAGATGGAGGGGGAAACCCATAGCCCACATAGGGACGTGGCGGAGCGTATTACGCCCAATGCGACGACGTGGCTGGTGGTCCAGAGCCAAGCCTCCGGGTAGCCAATCAACGTCAGCGCGAGAAGAGTCCAGGAGGGACGGATAGGGTGCGTGGGCATGCACCCGACTTTTCAAATGCCATCCATGGACCACCTGGACAGTGCCGACGATAGCAACACTAGATCACGCGTCGTCCTCCTGTCAGAGCCCGCGGAGCTCTAGGGCCCCTTCGTCTGTCGTGACATCTGCTGCTGTTGAGTCATCGGCATGACAGCTCGACTGGCTTGCAGTAGTACAGGTACAGCAACTTCGCCAGATCGGTACCGGTATGTCACCTCTTCGTAATGAGATGCCAGTATTATACCGTTATCTAAAGGGGCGAGGCCCCTTGAGACCCCAGTAAGCAAGGGTACCATCCCAATGGCGCCAGGCATGCCTGGCGCAATTACCATTGACTGCCCCCAGGCATGCCTAGGCATGCCTGACAACTTGCTTTCTGCACGGGATGCCACAGCCCACTTTACGCTGTATTTCTTATAACGGAATACGCCTACAGGCAAAGGTCATAGCCCCGCCCCTGAGAACGGGCAAACTAGGCCTGGGCCTGTCCATCTCAATGGGCACAGGCATGCCTGAGCATGCCTAGGCATGTGACATCGCGCACGGGGGCTGCATGCACCTGCTACAAAGCTGCACCTGCTTCTGTGCCTACCAATGTAACCAGGGAGCCTTTGAAGGGTTTCCGAACAGGCATGGGCATGCCTGCACGGGTTCTGGGGAGCGTGCCTGGGCCTATCGATCCCAATGGCCCCAGGCGTGCCTGGCCATGCCTACACGTGTACGAACACGCCTGGTACTGCGCCTGTTGAAGCTACCAGGGAGCCTCTGAAGGACCCTGGAGTGGGTGCGGGCGTTTTCTGGGGAGCGTGCCCAGGCCTGTCCATTCGAATGGCCCCAGGCGTGCCTGGGCACGCCTGGCCATGCCTACACGTGTACGAACGCGCCTGGGGGCTACACACTCCTGGTACTGCGCCTGTCGAAGCTACCAGGGAGCCTCTGAAGGACCCTGGAGTGGGTGCGGGCGTTTTCTGGGGAGCGTGCCCAGGCCTGTCCATTCGAATGGCCCCAGGCGTGCCTGGGCATGCCTGGCCATGCCTACACATGTACGAACACGCCTGGGGGCTGCACACTCCTGGTACTGCGCCTGTCGAAGCTACCAGGGAGCCTCTGAAGGACCCTGGAGTGGGTGCGGGCGTTTTCTGGGGAGCGTGCCCAGGCCTGTCCATTCGAATGGCCACAGGCGTGCCTGGGCATGCCTGGCCATGCCTACACGTGTACGAACGCGCCTGGGGGCTGCACACTCCTGGTACTGCGCCTGTCGAAGCTACCAGGGAGCCTCTGAAGGACCCTGGAGTGGGTATGAGCGTTTTTCTGGGGAGCGTGCCCAGGCCTGTCCATTCGAATGGCTACAGGCGTGCCTGGGCATGCCTAGCCATGCCTACATATATACCTAAAGCTACAATATATGGAGCTACCAAAAGCAAGCAATGAGAAGCCTTTCATTTTATAGGGCTGTCCTACTACGGTGGTCAAAAGTGAAATCTAAGTCGAGTCCTTGTTTAGGTCGACAACGTTTTGTAGCAAGATTGAATTAGGAAATATATTTAATCATGTTGTAGACACGACACGTATGCATACCGTAGTCAGGTTAACAAGGCTATATTAGTAATTGATGCAAACAAATGAGCATGCGAAATTTGGTAGGACTGAGGCTTGTCGCTGCTTGCTGTACATGGACACTGTTCTCCCCTGCTTTTTGTCATAGATCGATACAGTTCCACGGCATTGCGCATCGTTGGATTTTGTGCATGGTTTTGATGTTGATGGCTGATCGTGCTGTTGTCCAGCTGGCCGCTCCACATTTGATTCGTTCAGCACATCAATATTAGAAATATGTCTGGTCTGGCCGCTCCCTTGTTTCTGTTGGGGCTGGAAGCAAGGGGGAAGTGCTCGTGCGTTACCGTACGTGACCCTAGGCTTCCACCGCCGCCCCCAACTAGAACCTAGTATGATATTATAAAGCTGGTATGGCGGGGGGGATGGTCTGGCATAAACCCGAAGAGCAATCCCACTTTCGGTGGTCTGGCCGCTCCCTTCTTTCTGTTGGGGCTGGAAGCAAGGGGGAAGTGCTCGTGCGTTACCGTACGTGACCCTAGGCTTCCACCGCCGCCCCCAACTAGAACCTAGTATGATATTACAAAGCTGGTATGGCGGGGGGGATGGTCTGGCATAAACCTGAAGAGCAATCCCACTTTCGGTGGTCTGGCCGCTCTCTTGTTTCTGTTGGGGCTGGAAGCAAGGGGGAAGTGCTCGTGCGTTACCGTACGTGACCCTAGGCTTCCACCGCCGCCCCCAACTAGAACCTAGTATGATATTATAAGCTGGTATGGCGGGGGGGATGGTCTGGCATAAACCCGAAGAGCAATCCCACTTTCGGTGGTCTGGCCGCTCCCTTCTTTCTGTTGGGGCTGGAAGCAAGGGGGAAGTGCTCGTGCGTTACCGTACGTGACCCTAGGCTTCCACCGCCGCCCCCAACTAGAACCTAGTATGATATTATAAAGCTGGTATGGCGGGGGGGATGGTCTGGCATAAACCCGAAGAGCAATCCCACTTTCGGTGGTCTGGCCGCTCCCTTGTTTCTGTTGGGGCTGGAAGCAAGGGGGAAGTGCTCGTGCGTTACCGTACGTGACCCTAGGCTTCCACCGCCGCCCCCAACTAGAACCTAGTATGATATTATAAAGCTGGTATGGCGGGGGGGATGGTCTGGCATAAACCCGAAGAGCAATCCCACTTTCGGTGGTCTGGCCGGAGTTTTTGCCCAGGTCGTAGCCCTCCCGTCCCTTTGTGTTTTGGACAACTGGCTAAACGTGCGATGAGCTGACAAACACATTGTTGTACGTGCTCTGGAAAGGCGAGCTCTGCACAAAAGCAGAACGTGGATTGTTCGGCCGCCGATAATGATTGCCAACGCGCCAACGGGTTCTCAGCCACAATCCCTGCTAATAGCCACTACATAGCCTTGGTGATATCGTATACTTATGATAATAAACGTTATTTTGCCAGGTTCAACGTGGTCGCGGTCGCGGTCAACGCACTTGCTGACAGTCGGTGACAGATGTCAAGGTACATCCTCCTCTCGTTGTCATTGCACTTCAGACCTTCTGGTTTTAAGAAACAAGCCCGTATGCATTCTGACATATGCGTGTGCGCTCATAGAAAAAGATAAAATCTCAGTGGGTCTCCGGCCTAGTGGAAAACTTTCAGCCTCGCCAGTCCTTACATGAAATAAAAGCGTACACATGACTAACTCGTTGGAAATATGGCATTGGCGCGTGGTTGAAAAGGCAGGGACAACAGACAACCCAGCCTGGTCTGGTTTACTCATGCCAGACGTGACAGGTCACGCCTGGAAAAGCATCGTAACCAAAAGGCGTGCCTAGGCATAATTAGGGTGCCCAGACGTGCCAGTGAGGGGGGCTGTTTCCACCGGGGGGTGGCTGTGGCCATAATAGCATTGGAATGGACAGGCCCAGGCAGGCTCCCCAGAAAACACCAATACCCTATCGATGCTCCTTCAGAGGTTCCCTTGTAGCTAGGGCAGGCACAGAACCAGGAGCATGCAGCCCCCAGGCGCGTTCGTACACGCCCAGGCACGCATGTGGCCATTGGAATGGACAGGCCCAGGCACGCTGCCCAGAAAAACGCCCATTTCCCACTCCAGGGTCCTTCACAGGCTCCCTGGTAGCTCGAACAGGAACAGAACCAGGTGCTTACAGCCCCCAGGCGCATTCGTACACGTGCAGGCATGGCCAGGCATGCCCAGGCACACCTGTGGCCATTCGAATGGACAGGCCTGGGCACGCTCCCCAGAAAAACGCTCATACCCACTCCAGGGTCCTTCAGAGGCTCCCTGGTAGCTCCAGCAGGCGCAGAACCAGATGCATACAGCCCCCAGGCGCATTCGTACACGTGTAGGCATGGCCAGGCATGCCCAGGCACGCCTGGGGCCATTACAATGGACAGGCCCAAAACATCACCAATATATACCCTATCGAGGCTCCGCGACAGCTCTGACAGGCACAGAACCAGGTGCATGCAGCCCCCAGGCGCGTTCGTACATGTGTAGGCATGCCCAGGCATGCCTGTGCCCATTAGGGTTGACAGGCCCAGGCACGCCGCGAGAAAACGCCCATACCTTGAGAAAGCACTTTAGAGGCTCGCCTGCTACACACCCTGGTATGTCCGACTGGCCCAGTGCCAAGTTGATGAAACCCCCGGGCGCGATATCACATGCCTAGGCATGCTCAGGCATGCCTGTGCCCATTGAGATGGACAGGCCCAAGCCTAACTTGCCCATCCTCAGGGGCGGGGCTATGACCTTTGCCTGTAGGCTTATTTCGTAATAAGAAAATACAATACAAAGTGGGCTGTGCAGAAAGCAAGTTGTCAGGCATGCCTAGGCATGCCTGGGGGGAGTCAATGGTAATTGCCCAGGCATGCCTGGCGCCATTGGGATGGTACCAGTATAATACGTAAAGGGGTGAGACCCCTTCAGAGTCCGATGTACGGATCTCGGAGACCCATGGGGAGACGAGCATCGTGCCTCCAGACGGTCTCGGGCCTGATATTAAAGAAACGGGCCAAAAAATTTCCTCGTTTTTAAATGTAGATTGCTCAAGTTGAAAGAGAATATTTTTATACCGACGCCTGAAGATGCGTTGCGGTCAAAACGCACAAGAGGAACGACTGTCGCTATCTCGGTGGCGTTAACGACCGCGGTTCTTGTCACGTAGTCTGTTCATTGCATAGCGTTACACCTTCTGAAGATGACCTGCAAGCTTACTTGAGCTCTGCGGGCCTGGACAAGTCGATCCTTAGCACGTTTTTGAAGGAGACCACCCTCACAGCCAGGAAGGGCTCACTCATCTACACTCGGTGGATGCGGCAGATGGCTTCCCAAAGGTTGGCGCTCGGGCGTGCAACATGTTCTCGTGCAAGCCGCGGTGCTCGCGCTTTTGTTGGGGGTTTTGCCCGTCTCCACAATCACAGCCCTTGCCGGCAGTCACCCACTCCGCCGAAGAGAGAACTCCTACAGCGGCAGTGCGGGGGGGCGGCTTAATCCCCGCTTTCGGCGGTCCAGGCGCTCCCTTGCTGCTGGAGGGGCTGGGAGAGGGAAAGTGCCCGATTGTTGCCGTACGCGACCCTAGGCCACCGCCGCCGCGCCCAACTAGTACCTAGTATGATATTTGAGAGCTGGTAGGGCGCGGGGGGCTGGTCTGGCTTTAACCAGGAGAGCAAACCCGCTTGGGGCGGTCCAGGCGCTCCCTTGCTGCTGGAGGGGCTGGGAGAGGGAAAGTGCCCGATTGTTGCCGTACGCGACCCTAGGCCACCGCCGCCGCGCCCAACTAGTACATAGTATGATATTTGAGAGCTGGTAGGGCGCGGGGGGCTGGTCTGGCTTTAACCAGGAGAGCAAACCCGCTTGGGGCGGTCCAGGCGCTCCCTTGCTGCTGGAGGGGCTGGGAGACGGAAAGTGCCCGATTGTTGCCGTACGCGACCCTAGGCCACCGCCGCCGCGCCCAACTAGTACCTAGTATGATATTTGAGAGCTGGTAGGGCGCGGGGGGCTGGTCTGGCTTTAACCAGGAGAGCAAACCCGCTTGGGGCGGTCCAGGCGCTCCCTTGCTGCTGGAGGGGCTGGGAGAGGGAAAGTGCCCGATTGTTGCCGTACGCGACCCTAGGCCACCGCCGCCGCGCCCAACTAGTACCTAGTATGATATTTGAGAGCTGGTAGGGCGCGGGGGGCTGGTCTGGCTTTAACCAGGAGAGCAAACCCGCTTGGGGCGGTCCAGGCGCTCCCTTGCTGCTGGAGGGGCTGGGAGAGGGAAAGTGCCCGATTGTTGCCGTACGCGACCCTAGGCCACCGCCGCCGCGCCCAACTAGTACATAGTATGATATTTGAGAGCTGGTAGGGCGCGGGGGGCTGGTCTGGCTTTAACCAGGAGAGCAAACCCGCTTGGGGCGGTCCAGGCGCTCCCTTGCTGCTGGAGGGGCTGGGAGACGGAAAGTGCCCGATTGTTGCCGTACGCGACCCTAGGCCACCGCCGCCGCGCCCAACTAGTACCTAGTATGATATTTGAGAGCTGGTAGGGCGCGGGGGGCTGGTCTGGCTTTAACCAGGAGAGCAAACCCGCTTGGGGCGGTCCAGGCGCTCCCTTGCTGCTGGAGGGGCTGGGAGAGGGAAAGTGCCCGATTGTTGCCGTACGCGACCCTAGGCCACCGCCGCCGCGCCCAACTAGTACCTAGTATGATATTTGAGAGCTGGTAGGGCGCGGGGGGCTGGTCTGGCTTTAACCAGGAGAGCAAACCCGCTTGGGGCGGTCCAGGCGCTCCCTTGCTGCTGGAGGGGCTGGGAGAGGGAAAGTGCCCGATTGTTGCCGTACGCGACCCTAGGCCACCGCCGCCGCGCCCAACTAGTACATAGTATGATATTTGAGAGCTGGTAGGGCGCGGGGGGCTGGTCTGGCTTTAACCAGGAGAGCAAACCCGCTTGGGGCGGTCCAGGCGCTCCCTTGCTGCTGGAGGGGCTGGGAGACGGAAAGTGCCCGATTGTTGCCGTACGCGACCCTAGGCCACCGCCGCCGCGCCCAACTAGTACCTAGTATGATATTTGAGAGCTGGTAGGGCGCGGGGGGCTGGTCTGGCTTTAACCAGGAGAGCAAACCCGCTTGGGGCGGTCCAGGCGCTCCCTTGCTGCTGGAGGGGCTGGGAGAGGGAAAGTGCCCGATTGTTGCCGTACGCGACCCTAGGCCACCGCCGCCGCGCCCAACTAGTACATAGTATGATATTTGAGAGCTGGTAGGGCGCGGGGGGCTGGTCTGGCTTTAACCAGGAGAGCAAACCCGCTTGGGGCGGTCCAGGCGCTCCCTTGCTGCTGGAGGGGCTGGGAGACGGAAAGTGCCCGATTGTTGCCGTACGCGACCCTAGGCCACCGCCGCCGCGCCCAACTAGTACCTAGTATGATATTTGAGAGCTGGTAGGGCGCGGGGGGCTGGTCTGGCTTTAACCAGGAGAGCAAACCCGCTTGGGGCGGTCCAGGCGCTCCCTTGCTGCTGGAGGGGCTGGGAGAGGGAAAGTGCCCGATTGTTGCCGTACGCGACCCTAGGCCACCGCCGCCGCGCCCAACTAGTACCTAGTATGATATTTGAGAGCTGGTAGGGCGCGGGGGGCTGGTCTGGCTTTAACCAGGAGAGCAAACCCGCTTGGGGCGGTCCAGGCGCTCCCTTGCTGCTGGAGGGGCTGGGAGAGGGAAAGTGCCCGATTGTTGCCGTACGCGACCCTAGGCCACCGCCGCCGCGCCCAACTAGTACCTAGTATGATATTTGAGAGCTGGTAGGGCGCGGGGGGCTGGTCTGGCTTTAACCAGGAGAGCAAACCCGCTTGGGGCGGTCCAGGCGCTCCCTTGCTGCTGGAGGGGCTGGGAGAGGGAAAGTGCCCGATTGTTGCCGTACGCGACCCTAGGCCACCGCCGCCGCGCCCAACTAGTACCTAGTATGATATTTGAGAGCTGGTAGGGCGCGGGGGGCTGGTCTGGCTTTAACCAGGAGAGCAAACCCGCTTGGGGCGGTCCAGGCGCTCCCTTGCTGCTGGAGGGGCTGGGAGAGGGAAAGTGCCCGATTGTTGCCGTACGCGACCCTAGGCCACCGCCGCCGCGCCCAACTAGTACCTAGTATGATATTTGAGAGCTGGTAGGGCGCGGGGGGCTGGTCTGGCTTTAACCAGGAGAGCAAACCCGCTTGGGGCGGTCCAGGCGCTCCCTTGCTGCTGGAGGGGCTGGGAGACGGAAAGTGCCCGATTGTTGCCGTACGCGACCCTAGGCCACCGCCGCCGCGCCCAACTAGTACCTAGTATGATATTTGAGAGCTGGTAGGGCGCGGGGGGCTGGTCTGGCTTTAACCAGGAGAGCAATCCGGCTTTCGAACCGGGGGAGGGGTCAGCATAGATGCCTCATGGGTCGGCCCAACGACGCAGGTCCCTGTATCAAGATTACGCGCGTTTGCATGGTCCTGGATAAATTCTTCAGTGAAAACCCGTCAAAGGAAGCGGCAAGGTCTTCCCATCAGCGCATTGCAATAACGGAGATGTGGTGGAGTGTACTTCCTACGAAAAGGCAATAATTCAGATTGTTTCTCAATTTCGCGCCGTCGGCTAGGCTAAGGCTTGTGGGTTTGGGCTTGGGCTCGGGGCTATGTTCGCGGTGAGACTGTCGTCATGGTGCTGCAAGCTTTGTCGTGACTCACAGTGTTGACATTCGAGCTACTCTATACGATAAAGAAGCGCCTCAGGTTCTTGTTGCTATAACTTTATAAGCTTGCCGTTGACGATGGGTCTTCAATCGGGGTCGGAGTAACGATGAGCAAGGTTTCCCAGTTCCAGGAACTACGCGTCTCAGTCACAGCATAATAATATTGGTAACCATTATCTTTTTAATGGAATAATTTACGACCGTTAGGGTAAGGGTCTCGGATGGTGTCTCAAGGGGTCTCACCCCTTTAGATAACATTCATAACTCCCCCGTCCGAGACCCCTGCCTTAACGGTCGGGAAATTATTCCAATCAAAAGAAAATGGTTACCAATATCAGTATCCTGCAAATGAGACGCGTAGTTCCTGGAACTGGGAAATCTTGCCCATCGTCGCTCCGACCCCGATTAAAGGCCCATCGTCAACGGCAACCTTATAAGGTTATAATAACAAGAACCTGAGGCGCTTCTTTAACGTATAAAATATAGTTAATATTTTAAGGGGTTCGACCCTTTCAAAGCCCGAAGTATGGGTCCGTACGTTGGGGACGATCATCGGGCTCAAGTAAGAGGGTCTCACCAAATACTAATTGTGGACTCTTCAGGCAAGGTGCAAGCAATTATAATAGTAATACTAAGACGTTATTAAAAAGGCTTTGCAAATGCATCGTACTCGCACGAAGATACCGGTAATAAAAAGTGAGGCTTATTAGTGAGTTTGAGAGTCAGCTTTGTGACGACAGCCGATTTTAGCTGAGACTTAATGGCATTAACCTAAATCTGTGACCTTATACCGCAAGCTTAGCTGCGTGCGTAAAGCCATATTTCGCGACAAACAACATACCGGGACACGTACACCTATAAAAATACAAGGCCTCTTCTGCTGATGGGTTCTCTTAGGCTCGAGGACACTGAACAACCTTATTGTTAGTGAAATTAAAGCTAGTGGCTTCGCCTGCTGGCGTTGAAGGCTTAGCCGCAGCCCAGTCGCTGACTGATAAGAGCAGCAAACTGTGGACATACAGGCTTTGGCGACATCTGGCCTTATGTAAGTTGTGCTTGCGTCTACGCACCGCCCAACACGCACCGCCCACTAAATGGCGAGATGTACATTGCGGCCGCATCGGCTATGCAGGACATCCAAGGGCTTACTTGACAGACGCAAATCGTGCAAGATCTAAACGCCTAGCTGTGACAACACCACAATGCGGTAATTAGTAGCAGCCGTTACATGGCTACTGGCCTGTGGGCTCATTATCAGGCCCGATGGCCTTGCCACAGCAGCAGCGAGACGGCTCGCAGGAGATAGCCTGACGCCAGAGAGTTTGAGCTGCAGCACGAGTGATTTTGCCAACCTCACTTACGTTGGGATGGAATGTCACCCGTCAACGTTTGGCCCGGAGTTCCGTGCCCTATGACTGGCGCGTGCGTGCGTCCCGGCCTGCTCTCGATGTGTGAACTGGCGACGAGGTCGGATGCCTTTGGCGGAGGTGGCGGCCAGGCAAAATTCGGAACATAAAAAGGCAATGAATCTCTCGGCGTTTCTGTACGCACCAAGAGGGCCCTGTGACAGCTCGATTTGGGGCGCCGGCTCCTGGGCCAGCGAAACATGGATCCCTTCGGACAAGCACCCGCAGTGCAGCAACAAGTTCATGTCTCCGGGAACCATCTACCAGTGCTTGAAGGGTAAGCGTGTGATGCTTTTGGGTGACAGCATGATAAGGCCGCTGCTAGGCCGCCTGGTGGCTTCAGTTATCTTCGTGGTTTCCCGCGCGCAATATGTTGATCACCTGTTCCACGAGCCTGGAGGCTACTTAATGTATGGCAAATGGCGCACACGATGTGTTTGTGGAGGGCGACTTCCTGCCCAGCTTGCATGCCAGTGTGAAGGCCCACCAGCCAGATCACTCCCCACCTTCAACTATTCAACTAGTGAGGACACATGGGGGACTGAGTCCGCCATGGAGTTCCAGTTCTATTGGGCGCCCCACTTTGCTCCGTCGGTATGATGGCGGCGGCATTGTTCAGCCAGCGCTGCACGAATACTTCGGCATAACAGATGGCGCAGATATTATGATTGCTGGGCCCATGTATCACGATTCATCATCTACAGACTATGCAAGCTTCCGAGCGAGAGGCTCTCGTCACTTACTTCTGCTTACTTCGAACTGTTGGAACTCAAGGGCAAGCACAAAAACACCACCCTGCCCAAACAGCAGCCAAGACGCAACAGCATATCTAACTGACGTCACGGCCGCCAGACGCCGCAGAACGAAACACGCAACACGGCGCAACCCGCACGAAACAGCAGCTGGAAAGGGGGACAACTGACAAGAAGCCCGCCGGGGAGAGCAGCCCCATAAAGGATTCGGCAAGGGGCAGGGGACGAACCTAGAAGAGTCACAACCCACGGACGGGCCGACCACCACGAGAACCAGCAAATAAAAGGAATAGCAGCACAAAGGGCCGTTGACGATGGGTCTTTAATCGGGGTGACGACGGGAAAGGTTTCCCAGTTCCAGGAACTACGCGTTTCATTTGCAGCATAATAATATTGGTAGCGATTATATTTGATTGGAGTAATTTCCGACCGTTAAGGCAGGGGCCTCGGAAAAGGCGTCAAGGGGCCTCACCCCTTTAGATACCACCAAATACTAACTGTGGACTCTTCAGGCAAGTAACGTGCGAGCAATTACAATAATAATAATAAGACGTTATTAAAAAAGGCTTTGCAAATTCATCGTACTCGCACGCGCGGTGTACTACTCGTAGTCGCGTGCGCGCGGTAATAAAAAGTGAATTTGAGACTCAGCTTTGTGACCACAGCCGATTTTAGCTGAGACTTAATGGCACAAACCTAAATCTGTGACCTTATACCGCAAGCTTAGCTGCGTGCGTAAAGCCATATTTCGCGACAAACAACATACCGGGACACGTACATACACCTATAAAAATACAAGGCCTCTTCTGCTGATGGGTTCGCTCAGGCTTGAGGACACTGAACAACCTTATTGTTAGTGAAATTAAAGCTAGTGGCTTCGCCTGCTGGCGTTGAAGACTTAGCCGCAGCCCAGTCGCCGCCGGTTGTGACTGCTGATAAGAGCAGCAAACTGTGGACATACAGGCTTTGGCGACATCTGGCCTTATGTAAGTTGTGCTTGCCCCTCCGCGTCTACGCACCGCCCAACACGCACCGCCCATTAAATGGCGAGATGTAAATTGCTGCCGCATCGGCTATGCAGGACATCCAAGGGCTTACTTGACAGACGCAAATCGTGCATGATCTAAACACCTAGCTGTGACAAGACCACAATGCGGCAATTAGTAGCAGCCGTTACATGGCTACTGGCCTGTGGGCTCATTATCAGGCCTCACGGCCTTGCCACAGCGAGACGGCTCGCGGGAGATAGCCTTACGCCAGAGAGTTTGAGCTGCAGCACGAGTGATTTTGCCAACCTCACTTACGTTGGGATGGAATGTCACCCGTCAAACGTTTGGCCCGGAGTTCCGTGCCCTATGACTGGCGCGTGCGTCCCGGCCTGCTCTCGATGTGTGAACTGGCGACGAGGTCGGATGCCTTTGGCAGAGGCGGCGGCCAGGCAAAATTCGGAACATAAAAAGGCAATGAATCTCTCGGCGTTTCTGTACGCACCAAAAGGGCCCTGTGACAGCTCGATTTGGGGCGCCGGCTCCTGGGCCAGCGAAACATGGATCCCTTCGGACAAGCACCCGCAGTGCAGCAACAAGTTCATGTCTCCGGGAACCATCTACCAGTGCTTGAAGGGCAAGCGTGTGATGCTTTTGGGTGACAGCATGATAAGGCCGCTGCTAGGCCGCCTGGTGGCTTATCTTCGTGGTTTCCCGCAATATGTGGATCACCTGTTCCACGAGCCTGGAGGCTACTTCATGGCAAATGGCACGCACGATGTGTTTGTGGAGGCCGACTTCCTGCCCAGCTTGCATGCCAGTGTGAAGGCCCACCAGCCAGATCACTCCCCACCTTCAACTCCGGAGGACACATGGGGTACTGAGTCCACCATGGAGTTCCAGTTCTATTGGGCGCCCCACTTTGCTCGGTATGATGGCGGCGGCATTGTTCAGCCAGCGCTGCACGAACACTTCGGCATAACAGATGGCGCAGATATTATGATTGCTGGGCCCATGTATCACGATTCATCTACAGACTATGAAAGCTTCCGAGAGGCCCTCGTCACTTACTTCGAACTGTTGGCGCTCAAGGGCAAGCGAATTTCACAGTTTTATTGGATTGCTTCGTTCCCAAAGCCAGGGGAGAGCCCGGACACCTTCAAGACACGGAATTACCTCATGAAGATCTTTGTGCAAATGTTGAATGATCGCGCCTTGTTCGGTGAGGCAACGGTTCCCAACCACTCGTTTTACGTGGACACCGGCAGGATGTCACACACTGGGCCTTTCCCGAGAGCAGATGCGTACCACTATCAATGCAATAAACATGGGATTTTCCCTGGAGGCCTTTCAAACGACCTCGTGGGTGTCGCAAGCAACCTGGATTGCAGGGATCCGTTTAACCTGAACGTAATGCAGACTATCCTCAAGGTTGCTTGCAATCAGTAAGCGGTTGATGACGGATTTGGGCGGGTCATTTACATCGGGAACATCTCAGTGTGCGCACTCCTGCAGGTTCTGCGCTAGGACAACAGGAATGATGCACTATGTAGCTGCGTGCTGTATGTTCCTTGCTGTTGGGTGAGCTAGCGGAGAATTAACATGCGATAGGAGAGCTTAGATAGTTTCCATCGTTATTAGAGAGGCAGTTAAGTAGCACAATACCAGCAGTACGTCTGGAACATACCAGTACGTCTTGTGGACACTGTAATATCTTACTATAAATCAAGGATGCCTTTTAATTTTGCCTTGCCCTTGTTCACTGCTGCGATGAGTCACGCCTCGTGCCGTACATACACCGGTAGCGGTCAGTAACCTAAAAGGAAAGGCGCTTAGCCAAGGATAGCAGCGCAAATAATAGATATGGGAGGAGAGTCCAAAGCAAGGGAAGGCCGTCGAATGAAAAGTGTGGCCCAGGCGCACAGGTAGCGAGGAGGCTTCGCCACCTGCTGTGGCAGCAGGCGCGAGGGAATTGCTGTGCCTGTGGCAACAGGGGAGCGCGACGAACGAGGTATGCCATGCGGAGAAGCAGCGGGCAGGTAGGCTAGCTACGGTGTCGTCAAGCCTGGGCGAACTCAGGACAATAAGAGGTGCCCAAGTTAGCATAGTTCTACAGTATGGCCAGCTAAGTCTCCAGATAACGTGTTTCTGCGGCAGCGCCATATACATATGTCTATTTGGGGGGGCGTCATATGGTGAGGGCGTCGACCTCGCCAGGGTACGCGGTATCATCCAGTATCATCCGTGGCTGGCCGGGTGCAATTTTAATACTCTCAAAGCGACGTCTGTGAAGGGGTTTCTGCCATGCAGGCCAACTTTGTACTCAGGCAGCCATGTATGCAGCACGCACATTCATGCGCCCTTGCAAGTAAGGTTCAGGCGATGGTTCGGATTCATGCCTCAGGTGCTGGTCTACTACTGTTGCGCACAGGACACCCTGGCATCACCACGCACTAAACACCACAGCGTCGCAAACATAGCAGCTTACTTGCATGTCCATGCCGATTCACCACGGTTCACCCAGCGTGCAACACCGATATAACATGATACGTCTGGGTCTTGAGCCCACTGTAATCGCGCGTTACTTCTAACTACCAACTACTCTTAACTGCATTCATGCAATCTTCGCCAATAACTTACCATCCTTCCAGCCACGTTCTTTGCGTCGCAGTTACAAGACTACTGCTGTAGATAGACATGCATGCCCTTCGCTTGGAATAAATTCCATCCGGTGCGCCGCCATTGCCGTGGGGACGTGCACCATGCAAACACATAACGAACTGCAGTAAGGTGCAGTAAGGTGCAGTAAAACCAGCAGCTCTACCTTTTAATGAGCCTGTGTCTCAGCGAGCATCTATAAGGCGCGAGGTGCAACGCGAATAGCGCACGCAACCAACGCTGTTACGTCGTCCGTTCCTCAGCCGTCCTGCTGGCCCCCCGTGGCTATGGCAACCGACTCCGCACAACGTAAGTGAGGTGCAGATACAATGATATCTGATCCTCACGCATATGAAGGTCTTTTACGAACGTAATCATTTTTATGTAAGCGATCTGCCTGCTCAGCATGCGTTACAAAATAAGCCCCCTGTCCGAGCGTCGGACCTCAGCCAGCCCGTCCCCAAGCGCAGCAGAAGCGACAGCAGATGTCAGCACGTGATTTACTTTCGCAGCTTAGGAAAGTAAAGAGCAGCTCGAAAGTGTTTGTGGTTGCCATGGCCGACATACACTGGCACGCAGTCATCAACCGCTTACTGATTGCAAGCAACCTTGAGGATAGTCTGCATCACATTAAGGTTAAACAAATCCCTGCAATCCAGGTTGCTTGCGACACCCATGAGGTCGTTTGAAAGGCTGTCGGGGAAAATCCCATGTTTGTTGCACTGGTAGTGGTACAAGTCTGCTCTCGGGAAAGGCCCAGTGTGTGACATCCTGCCGGTGTCCACGTAAAACGAGTGGTTGGGAACCGTTGCCTCACCGAACAGGGCGCGATCATTCAACATTTGCACAAAGATCTTCATGAGGTAATTCCGTGTCTTGAAGGTGTCCGGGCTCTCCCCTGGCTTTGGGAACGAAGCAATCCAATAAAACTGTGAAATTCGCTTGCCCTTGAGCGCCAACAGTTCGAAGTAAGTGACGAGGGCCTCTCGGAAGCTTTCATAGTCTGTAGATGAATCGTGATACATGGGCCCAGCAATCATAATATCTGCGCCATCTGTTATGCCGAAGTGTTCGTGCAGCGCTGGCTGAACAATGCCGCCGCCATCATACCGAGCGAAGTGGGGCGCCCAATAGAACTGGAACTCCATGGTGGACTCAGTACCCCATGTGTCCTCCGGAGTTGAAGGTGGGGAGTGATCTGGCTGGTGGGCCTTCACACTGGCATGCAAGCTGGGCAGGAAGTCGGCCTCCACAAACACATCGTGCGTGCCATTTGCCATGAAGTAGCCTCCAGGCTCGTGGAACAGGTGATCCACATATTGCGGGAAACCACGAAGATAGGCCACCAGGCGGCCTAGCAGCGGCCGTATCATGCTGTCACCCAAAAGCATCACACGCTTGCCCTTCAAGCACTGGTAGATGGTTCCCGGAGACATGAACGTGTTGCTGCACTGCGGGTGCTTGTCCGAAGGGATCCATGTTTCGCTGGCCCAGGAGCCGGCGCCCCAAATCGAGCTGTCACAGGGCCCTTTTGGTGCGTACAGAAACGCCGAGAGATTCATTGCCTTGTTATGTTCCGGATTTTGCCTGGCCGCCGCCTCCGCCAAAGGCATCCGACCTCGTCGCCAGTTCACACATCGAGAGCAGGCCGGGACGCACGCGCCAGTCATAGGGCACGGAACTCCGGGCCAAACGTTTGACGGGTGACATTCCATCCCAACGTAAGTGAGGTTGGCAAAATCGCTTGCGCTGCAGTTTGAACCGTATGACATCCTGAGACCTCCTTGTGGAATGGCGTCGACTGCTAATTTTCTCGCCATTGACAGGCCTTGAGTAGCTCTGGTGAGGCAAATGGCCAGTAACAGTATTACAGTTGCCGACGGTTGCCGCATGGTTTCGCGTGGACGTGATTACAACTGATCCCTTACGCTCCTTTCGAGAGCTTTGTTTGCCCTGCGGAAATCACGGCAGTCCACGTGTTAGTATGGATCGCAACGGCGCCTCCAACAGTTGCAAAGGGTCGAGTGGTGCAACTGCCCCACTAGCTTAGACAAATACCGGTAACTAAACTTACAATTAATGCTTTCCAAAATGTAGCCGTTGTTCCCAGCCCTCGCAATACGTATAATAATCGGCAGGCTGCTGCGACTGGGCCACGGCCCGAGGCGTGTCGATGCTGGGCAATACCGCTCTTAGAAGACTTCACGGTATATTTATACTATAGTATATATTTGGATCTGGGTGGCGGCTATAGGCTACTCCTCAAGCGGTGAATGTTGCCCGTATCGAACGTGGGAAGGTCGCTGTCTTTCTGGTTGCAGCTAGGCCACCATACTGCTAATCGCACATAACATTTCTTATGGTTGAAGGCCATAAGAGGCCACACGTGCAAAGAAATTCGCAATTACGTTCTTTGACATGCCTGCTGCTTACATGAATAAGGTGCCCGAATTCATCACCGTGCGAGCAGACAACTGTTAAGTAGTGCAGTGCACTTGCATCCCAAAATTGGGAAAGCGAACGGACGGACACACACGGGTCGAAACGTCAAAAGGTGGGAGGTAGGAAGGCTAAAAAATTCCGGCATGATACGTTGCGCTCACCAGATGGAAGATGTAGTTAAAGGTATAGTTTCCCGAGTCTGCCAGCGGTAAATGTCGGTCAGCCCGTGATCTTTCCCTCGGTTTTTCCCCGCATCTCATCGCGTGGGCGTTTGGGCTGCTTCGAAAGTAAAATGTCCCGCGGGCAATGCACAATTGTCGGACGCTCTTAGGAAAATCGGTCAATTGCTGGGTGGGCGCACACCACGCAAGTCGCCAAGTTTGTCGGGCACCGTTGGTGCGACCCTGTCCGACCCTGTCCGACCTAGGATAGACCGACCACGCGTAAAAAGCTGGGCGACGACATCCATGCATAAAGGTAAATATTTGGATAGCTGTAGCTGGGAACCAAGAACCACCGCAAACAACTATGCATTGTCTTGGGCTGCGTGGCACAGGAGCTTTCGCACCACACCAGGACCCGACCGGACAGGCATTGGAGCGCCTGGAAGCACCACACGGCACCACACGCCTAGCTATCCAATCGCCTGTGCGTCCAGTCGGGACGGTACAGCCGTGCGCGGTTCTAGCTCTGAACCCAGTGCGAGGATTGTCCATTTCCTGCACACGCCTGCACCGCACGTTGCCGCCGATTGGCACACCTCCGAGTCTTGGCCCCAAGCTCCACTTCCCGATTCAACGTCTCCTGAGCTTCGGCTCATTTGGGCTGCCCTCTGGGTGCGCCTGCGCGCAGCCTCACCTTTCATACTTGTTTCCCGCTGGAAGTTGCTGACTGCTGACTTCGCTGGTGCGCTTTCGCTGCAATCCGCTGCAATCCGCTGCAAGTGTTTATGCCTTCGGCTTGTGGCCATTCCCCTTGGTCTTTTTTCTTTTCCTGGCTCGACCACTTACACCCACAAGACAGGGCCAGAAGCAGGTGACACGGCATCACGTGCCGGCCGGCTGTCGCGCGCAAATGTCCGAGGCCTCGGATAAGGCAGCGCCTCGGCTTTCACTCCAAATTAACCGCTTTCCCTAAGGCGTTGCGCCCGTCGACGCAACAGGCTCACACGCCCACTGTTGCAACCTTGCGAACCATGGGTCGCTGGCTGGAAAGTCCTGCCCTGTGCGGCACGGGCCAGACAGTAACGAGACACCGCATCGTACGACACACACACGCACCATGCCGTGCCGTGCCGTACGGCACCGACGGTCGCAGCCGCTGTCGGCAACACACATGCGGCCGGTCGTCCACATCTTAACATACGGGCGATGCCAACCAAGTGCCAGCTAGGACTGCATCCGAGCGCCTAGCTAGGCGTTCCCAGCCCGTACGTCGCACGCCCCCTCTCACCACTACCGTACACACCCGCAGCTTACGGGATGCAGGCAGGCAGGCAGGCAGGCAGGCAGGCAGGCAGGCAGGCGCCTGGCCTCGCAAGCAGGCTCCGGATTTTTCGCAGCAGCAACCCCAATGTGGCTACCGGTAGCTCGTGGCCGCAGCCGTGTGGCGCGGCGACCCTCCCCTCTCCTTCTACCATCCTGCTCCGAGCGAACAAGGAACTAAGCCACACACGCAGCGCACTGTCGCCGCCGCCACCACCACCACCACTAGCCCAACAACACCATAAACCGGTTAGCTAGAACCACCACCACCACCACCACCACCGCCCCCAACATCGCCCCCGCCACCACCACCGCCACCTCCGTTGCTACTCGCCGCAGCGTCACTGCCAGCTAGCGCACCACTCGTCAGGCACTTCAGTATCGGCCGCCGCCGCCGCCACCGCGGCCGCCGCCACCGCCACCACGGCCGCCGCCACCGCCTCGCCTGTCGCCACCGCTTCGTCTCTCGCCGCCACCTCGCCTCTCCCCGCCCGCCGCCGCCGCGCCCGATGCCGCCGACGGCACCGGCCTGGCGCGCGGGTCCCGCTTGGGCTTGCCGCGCCAGAAGAGGCGGAGCGGTGAACCCGGGAAGCCTGTTGGGGTACGGCACAACGCAGAGCGAGGGCGGGGCGGGGTCACTTAGGGTTGGAGCGGGCGTTTTGCCTCGGCTGTACGCCGTTTTGTACGGCGTTTTGCCTCGGCTGTACGCCCCCAAACGATTACGGTCTAGCCGTGCGCGCCCGGAGTGAGTCGTACGGCACCAGGAGTGGAGCGCGGGCATTATGGTACGGCAAGTGTCGTTGTGACTCACCGATGTTGTCCCGCAGCTGCCTCTCCATGTAACGCCGGTAGTCGTCGGTGAACAGCTTCTCGTCGTTCACGAAGAACACAAACGAGGGAGGGCGAGTGCCAGCCTGAGGCGGGGAACGGGGGGGCGCAGGTAGGGGGCGGGTCAAATGAGGAGGGTGGAGGCGGGTGAGGAAGGGAGTGTGCTCGGGGTTCGCGAATGGCGTTGAGGAGGTGCCAAACCCACAAGTCCGCAATTCCGCAATCCCGCAGAATTCCGCGATTCCGCATTTTCGCAAAATTCCGCAAGTCCAACCTGGGTGGCGTAGTAGATGCGGCCTTTGCGCAACGAGCCTCGCTGCATGGGCGGCGCTTTCCACTGCGTCGCCTCCTTGAGCACCATGTTGAGGGTGGCTGTGGGCACCCGTCGGCGGTGCTGCTGGCCCGCCTCCAGCACCGCCTCCAGCACGTCATCCACGTGGCGGCCTGGGGGCATCACGGGGGAAGGGAAGAGTCGGAACGGGGCCCGGGAGGAAGACCCGTGGATGCGAGGAAAAACCCGGGAGGGGAGAGGGGCGAGAGAACAGGTGGAGGCGCGGGGAGAAGGAAACGGGCAGCAGCACGCCACGCTTCTGCACCTGCCGCACCTCCTGCACCTCGCGTGTTTTTGGCCCCGCTGCCGCTCCCGTGCGCCTTCTTATGCGAAAGGTGGAACGACTAAACCCTAAACCCTTCACCCTTAACCGGTGCAATACCGCACCATCCCTTCCCCCTTCTCCAGCATGCATCTCAAAACGTCTGTTCTACACGGTTTTTTCTCGCATCCACGGGCCTTCCTCGAAGTCCCCCCCTTCGGGCGAGCCAGCGAGGCGACCGGCCCTCCCGCCTCACCGTTGATCGCCGAGGTGCACACGACGCTGGCCCAGCTGACGTGGCGCAGCTGCGCGCGCACGTTCTCCGCCATCTTCTCCACCGTCCACAGGCGGGGGTCCACCCGGTCCCACTTGTTGACGACCACCACCACCGCCTTGCCCTCCGAGGAGAACATCTCGCTCAGACGGAAGTCCTGGCCGGGCGGGCGGGGTGGAAGGGGGAGGGATGCGAGGAAACATGCCGGTGAATCAGCATGGCGAGATTGGGCGTTAACGGTGGTAGTGGGGGGGTTGATAAGAAAATCCGCGAATCCACGGCGGTAGTGGGGGGGAGGGAGGGAGGGCTGGAGAGGAGAGGCGTTAGGAATGGGGAGCGGGAGCGCCACTGCGCCAGACGCAGGTGGAGGGGTCCAGGTTGATGGTGGTTACCGGTGGTTAATATGGTTGATGGCGCGGGGCTCAACGCAGGGGCGGTCATGAGCGACCGAGATCAGCGGCTCCGAAACCAGCAAACCTCATCGCATCCCACACGGGCTCTCCTCGCAACCCCCACCCACCCCACCCCACCCCACCCCACCCCATCACACACCTGCTGCGTGATGCCCTCCACCGCGTCGATCACCAGCACCGCCACGTCAGCCCGCCGTACCGCCCGCATGGCGCGGTCCACCGACAGCTGCTCCGCGCCGTCTGGGCTGTCCGCCACCTTGCTGCGCTTCCGGATGCCCGCCGTGTCGATGAGCTTGAGGTTCTGGCCGCTGGGCAGCGTCACCCGGGTGTCCACCGCGTCCCGGGTGGTGCCGCTCATGTCGCACACGATGGACCGCTCCTCGCCGGCGATGGCGTTGAGCAGGCTGCTCTTGCCTGGCGGCTCGCGGTGGCGGGTTGGAGGGCGGAGAGGGGAGGGTCGCGGTGGCGGGTTAGAGGGCGGAGAGGGGAGGGTCCAATGGCAGGTTGGGATGCTAACCATGGTACGGTTTGGTTTGGGGGGATTGGGAAGAGCCGCGACTGACGAGTTGCGCAATCGGGCGCCCGTTTGGTTTGTTGCTTTTTGTACGGAAGCCGTTTGGAAAACCTTTTTTCCCGCAGCCCTGAGCGACACGGCCCCGGGGGGGGGGGTAAATGTGGGACGGTGTTTTCACAGCTTGCGCTAGCAAGCGACGTGCAGTGAAGGCAGCATCGGTTTGCCTTGCGGGTGAGTGGCTGCGCACGTGAAGGGGGGGGGGCGCGAAGGGGGGGGTCGCGCAGCTGCGGACGGGCACCGGGTAACGCCGCGCGCTGGTGTCCGCGAGAGGAAAGCAAGAGCAAACGTGCAACTTCTGGACAACACGCATCCAGAGAATACTTTGGTGTGGACGTTTGCTGTTGAATGGTCTGGTCTTTCCAAGGTTTAGTTCCGGGGCGCACGTTTCGGTCGCGACTTTCGGCGGGCGTGAGCCGAGGTTGAGGGTCAAACAGGCCCCCACCGCTCCCAACTGGACGTTTGGGGTAAGGGTAGCACGCAACAGCGGACTGCACAGCTCTTTTCTTCCGTGTATACAAGGATCAGGATAGCGTCAGGTGTTTGGCTAACAGGATGAAGGTACGGACGCATCGATTCACTGTCGATGACCCGCCACGCCATGACCCTACAGGCGCCGCAATGTTGAGCACCACGGTCATCAGACCAGTTATCTTAGCTGGTACGACAAGACACGGTCCACGTGTGCACTATCAACCGCTGAACTACCGCCACCGTAACGGAATTAAAGATGCCGACCGGTTCACAACCTCACACCAGCCAGTCAGTCAGTCAGTTAGTTCGTCCGCACTCGGTTGGAAACAGCGCACGCGGCATTACGCTGCCCCGTGCCCCAGTGTACGGCACTATTCGCGGTTGGGTTCCTCCCCCCGACCCCAAACACCCCCCCCGGAGAGCCTCCTCGCCGTTACCTTGCGCGAACGCACACTCCACGCCGCTCCACACGCCACCAAAACGCACGCAGCGCCAACGAACAAACGGTTTCCGGTCCCCCGCCCTTCGCTCCAAACTGGGCAAGCGTGATGCCCGGTCAACAGACATACAACGAAAAAACATGTCGGACACATGTCGGACACAAGCCCGCTGCCTCCGTCGTCCCTCCAGACACCACAAGGCTAACGGACGCATATAACGGCATGATACACGTCGTAAGGTACAGCTCATTCCTTCAAGCAGGCGAGTTCGGATGCTAGCCCGCCATCAGCCGACGGCCTCATCCACGGCTCTCACATCCACGGCCGTCCTTACTGCTCGTCACTGACATGTATTACACAGGCAACACACCCGGGTCAGCCAGAATCGCCGGTGCTACATCGCACTGCACCGCGTCCAACTCAGCACGCTGCGCCCTTCCACCCCTACCGCCATGCAACCACTTCACACGTCGTGTAGCCGGATCTCCTCGCCCTCCCCCCCCCGTGCATGCACTCCCCGCCTCCCCGGCACCAGCAGCCACCTCCCGAGGGCCACCAGCACCCTGGCGCGCTAATGCAGCGCGGACGCCGAGGGCGGCCAGGTCCCAGGGGACGTCCAGCTGCGGCTGCCATCCCCGTGTTGCTATCATGCAGTACTGGCAGAGGCTAGACGGCACAAAACTACACTGCTCTGCCGTAGAGGCTCGTCGCGCGCTGTCGGCGTAGGGTAGCACGGCTTGTCACGTGGTCCCGACTTCCGGGCTGAGCTAGCGGGTGTTTCGTGACAGCCCTGCCCCGCCTCCGCCTCCGCCTGCGCAACACGCCTCCACCCGTCTACGCACCTCCATCAGGCTGAGATAGCTGAGATAGAGAAGGGACAACCAGAGTGAAAGCATCACCACCCTAGACGTAGGAAATGGGTCCCTCTAGGCTGCCCTCCGCGAATTGCCTGACGATGGGCTCGTCCGTGGTGTCAAACTCCTGAACGGTGCCCTCCCACACCACCTTGCCCTGGTGCAGGAAGATGATGCGGTCAACCGCGCGGCGGATTGTGGAGTGCTGGTGCGTCACAACGATGTAGCTGGAGATGCCGCTCGTCTTGCCGTCCGCGTCCGCGTCGGTGTTGTGCAAACTGCGCATCAGGTCCTCAACCACGGTGGAAGCCACGGGGTCGAGGCCTGCCGTCGGCTCGTCGTACATGATGACCTGCTCGGTGTCGCTGCGGAGGTCCGAAACCACCGCGCGGGCTAGCGCTACGCGCTTCTTCATGCCGCCGGACAGCTCGGCTGGGTACAAGTCCTCCACGCCGCGCAGGCCGACTTTTGACAAACTGTCCGCAACGAGCGCCTTAATCTTTTCATCTGGCAATGTGCTGTGCTCGTAGAGCAGGAAGCCGACGTTTTCGCCAACTCTGAGCGAGTCAAATAGCGCAGCGTTCTGGAACACCATGCCCACGCGCAGGTGGCCGTCGTCGTTGTCGTCAGAAAGCAGGCCCTTCCGCTGCTTGCCCTGAATCTTAATAATTCCTCTGTCTGGTTGCAAGAGCCCGGCAGCAAGCCGAAGCGTCGTCGACTTTCCAGTGCCCGAAGCGCCGATAATTCCGACCGCCTCGCCGCGACGGATTTTAAACGTTGCACCACGAAGAATCGGCTTGTCTCCAAATGCCTTATAAACGTTCTGAAACTCAATGAGCACGTCATCATCAACTGGCGCCGGCAGCTCCGCCTCCGGCTGCGCCAATATTACGCTTTGCCCTTCCGTCAGCGCCGCTTTTAGGCCAAAGCGTTGCCTATGCTTACGTTGAGCTGTCACGGCATATCGAAGTTGCTTTGCGACTACACTCCTGCCGAAATTGGCGCTGGCAGAATGTGCCGAGGTGGATGGCACTGGGAAGCACCGCATTCTCAAGCGTTCAATGGACCGTGTCAAGGTATTGAATGGTCTGGTGAAAATGAAGCCACAAAGATCTTTATTATGTTCTTTTCTTCCTACTTTGGTTGCATGCTGACATGGCCGCCTCCGCATGTCTTCATTTCTGTTTTGTTGCAAAATTCCTCCCATTCCTTCCTCACGTACGTTTAGGGTGCGCATCACGTCTCGTTTTCCGCCGCATGGAACCCGGCCGTTAAAGAGACGCAGCTATCCTCCCCACCCCCAACCAAAAAGCCAAAACCTTTCCGCCCCCCACCCCACCCCACCTCAATAACCATCCCACCGTCCCACCATCTCCGCCCTCTCCCAATAACACACACCTCCCAAGGGCCCCCTGCCTCCCCAGATCCCGCTACCTAGCGCCGACTCACCGACGTTCGGTCGTCCCACGATGGCCACCGACAGCGGCCTGTCCGCTGCCTCGTCCTGCTCCCCGCTGCTGGGCGGCGGCAGCAGCGCCATCATCGCATCCAGCATCTCGCCCGTGCCCGTCCCCGTGATCGCGGACAGGGCGTGCGGCTGCAGGCCCATGACCCAAAAGTCCGCCACCATCTGGTCGGCCTGCACACGTCCGCACCAGGGGGGGTCGCATACAAGAACAGGTAACTCGACATGGGAAGTGTAGCTGGCGCATAGCTCGGGGGGGGGTGCAATAATAGAACCGGTAACGCGACTGGGGAAATGTAGCGTGTGCATAGCCTTCGGACACCCGGGGGGGGGGTAGCGAGAAGACCTGGTTACACGACATTCGAAACGGAGGACAGGAACTAAACCAACTGGCGCGAAGAGGTTTCGGAGACGCGAGGGGAGCGCGGGCAACTTCGAGACCGTCAACACGCCCGCAGATGTACCTTCCACCAGAGCAAGTCTACTCCAAACAGCTCGCACGAACAGCGTATGTATGACAAATAGAAACCCGGCCCTGTTTGGGTTGTGCAAGGCGGCTGACCTGCGCGGGTTGCGCCGCTATGCCGTCTGCTGCCATGAATCCAAAGATGGATCCAGCATGCCTTACATGGCCCAAGCCCGTACATCGCCCCCGTGCGGGCGGACCCTTGCAGCTACCCCGATCCCCCCGGGGGGGAGCCCTTGCGCCAGCCCCCCGGCGCCTGCTGGGTACACGGGTTTTCCGTGCAACTCGCCGCCTACTGTTTGCCGCCCCGTTGACCGGCCTCGCCCCCCCCCGCTTGCCTTTGCGGAGTTCTCGCATTTGTTGACCGCCAGCAGGACTGGCTTCAGGGGGTGGTTGGAACGCAGCCAGGACAGGATCTCCTGGTCTCCAGCCTGGGGAGCAGGGGGACCACGGGGGGGAGAGAGGGGAAGGGGGGGTTGCAAAACCAGGTTATTCGACGTGGCAAGCATTCCACTGAGCACTGAGCTACGTGGTTCGTGCCCACAACTCATTCCCTTTTGGCCTCCCAAACAACTCAACTCTCTTTTCACCATAAAACCCTGAAACCCTTCCTCCCCCTGCCCCTGCCCCTCCGCTCCCCTGCCTTTCCTCCCGCACCTGAATCCCCGACTGGCCGTCCGCCAGCAGAATGACCATGTCCGCCTCCGTAACACCTGGAGGGGCGAGGGGAGGGGGCAGGGCAGGGGAGAGGGAGGAGGGCGGAAGGGCGGGCGAGCAGGGGGAATGGGCGAGGATGGGAAGGCAGGCCGTGATGAGGTCATGTAGCCACAAGAAAATCATCCCCCCAGGAACCCATGGTCCTCGTGGACCACCCATCATCACACCCAGCCCCCAACCCAACCCCAAACCCAACCCACCCACCCGCCCGCCCTCCCACCCCACCCCAATTTCCCCAGTCGCGTTACCGGTTCTATGATTGTAATCCCAATTTCAAACGTGCGTACCCAACGTTTCCTAATCGGCTTTCTTTTTCAGTGCCGACCCACGTGTTTCCCCTCATTCCCCACCTGGACCTTCCCAACCCTCCCCACCCACCCGCCGCCGCCTGCCGCTCAATAGCCTCCGGGAGCCCCTCCGCTGAGATCGATTTCATGGCCGCCTTGCGAACGTCGGGGGGAAGCCGGGTGGCGTCCGACATGAGGCCGCCTGCGGCAAGCCACACACGGATTCACCGGGGCGGGAGCAAACCCGTGATTCGGTGGCACAAACGGATGCGGGGAGATGATGATACGGTTGGGCTCGGAGGCGAGGGAAATACGGACGGCCAGACAATTGGGTCGGCGGGGAGGATAGGACGGCGGGGGGGTTGCGACTGGGTTTTGGCGGCACGGCGTGGAGCACGGCGGCGAAGGCCCGGGTGACACTCGGTGCCGGCATCCTGCACCTGTGAGCCTTGGACACCACCCTGCCCTGCCCCCCACCGCCTGGCTATCCACCCAGCACGGCCGCCATCGCCACCCAGACCCTGCCCTGGCCCTGCCGGCCTGCTACTCGCCGGCCAGTCCCCTGTCCACCACCTCCTCATAACCGCCCCTGCGGAATGCAAACTGAAGCGCTTCTTATAAACTCGTCTCCGGCTAGTTTTTCCGCGCCTCCTTCTCCCACACCGTGTACACGGATTTTGCCCAGCCAGCCACCCAGCCAGCCACCCAGCCAGCCACCCAACCAGCCACCCAGCCACCCCCCAGTTCTTTTCCGTGCACGGGGTCTTCCTCGCAATCCGCCCAGCCCCCCAGCCCCTCAGTCCCCCCCCGGACCCCCAGCCCCTCAGCCACCCCCAGCCCCCCAGCCCCTCAGTCCCCCCCCCCAGGCCCCCACCCACCCGTGTCGATGAGGACGAAGTCCTTGTCACCCCAGAAGGCCCGCGTGTAGAGGCGGTCCCGGGTGACTCCAGGGTGGTCGAACACCACCGCCACAGCCGACCCGGCGATGCGGTTGAACAGCGCCGACTTGCCCACGTTGGGGCGGCCCACGATGGCAATCTATGCGGGGCCGGGAGGGAGTGGCGAGAAGACCCGGGGTCAGGACGACATAGGAGACGGAGGGCAGGAGCTATAGTGTACTCGACAAAGGGAGGGCGGGGGAGGCGAAGAAACCCGTGTAGCGGACATAGGAGGAGGAGGTGGAGGGGGAGGGTTTCGAGGAAGACCCGTGGATGCGAGAAAAAACCGTCTAGAAAAGACGAGGGGGAGGGGAGGGGCATAGGGACGTCTCATGGCGTGCCGCTACGGCCAGACTGAATTGGGGGGCCGTGTGTGCGGGGGGTTTGGCATACAAACTCGGTTACACGACGCGGGTATAATAGCTGGCGCATTGCCATGCGGGGCGGGATGGATGGATGCTTGGGGCCTCGAGGCCAACAGCCTGCCTCCGAAACCCGCAGCCTGCCGTACGCGTCCCCTCCCCGGGCTGGGACCTCCCAGGTCCCGACACACCTTGGGCAGGTGCTCGTCCGGGATCTGCCGGCGCCGCTTGCTTCGCGGCATGTAGCCGTCCGGCCCGTCGGACAGCGTCAGACCCGCGGCGGTGTTGCCGCTGTTGCTGCTGCCGGCGGTGCCGCTGCTGCGGCGCTGCGCGAGACGGGCCTGACGCGCCGCGATCTCTGCGGCGGAGGCGCCGAAGGGGAGCAGCTGCTCGTCGTCGATGTCCTCCTCCTCCTCTGGAATGTCCAGAGGGGGAGGGGCGGCGGGGCGGCGAGGGTGGCGAGGGCGGCGAGGGTGGCGAGGGCGGCGAGGGGCAAACGTGAGAGCAACTCAGGTGGGGCGTGGAAGGAGATTAGGAGAGCTTGGCGGAGCGGCCCCAAGAGCGCGGTTGTGGGGCTGACAGGACGGGTGTGGTGTCCACATTGTGCCGGAGTAACTCTCGGGTGAGTTTCTGGTGACAAGCAGTCCGCCGCCAGGAGACGAGGAGCTGGAGCTGTCCCGCGGCTATATGAGCAGGGATACGGGCGGGGGCGGTACGGCAGCGCGCGGCCGGGACCAGCCACGGGTGCATCGTGGGCGCGGGGGCGGGGGGGCGGGGGGGCTGGGGGCGCACAGGCACATCGCAGCCGTCAAGGGGCTCGACTGCCGGGCCGGACGACGAATGGCGACGCGGGGGTGACGACATGAGCACTGCCAGAAGGCCAGTTGGAGAGAGAGGTTGTCATGACACGTCCATTAGGGCACAGTCCCCGAAGAATCGCATAGGCTGGAAGGAGGCTGGGCACAAAGGGGGAAGGTGCAAGTGCGGCGGCTTCCGCTAGCATACCGCGCGCGTGTATCCGAACCCCACGACCGTTAACGCAGGCCCCGCGAACCTTCGAGGTAATCCTGCACGTCAGTTAGCCTAGCCACCAAGGACGCCGCGATTCGGTCGAACATCGCAGCCTCCTCTTTGCTTATGCCCTCCACGAATTCTATGGACGACTGCACGCGACTCAAGTTGCGCCGCTGTTGTTGCTGATTTGCAATTGTCTTCGCCGGATAGGCAACGAATGGAACCGGTGCCACTACCACAGGCCGGCCTGTTCGCAGGACGCCAATTGACGGCGCCCTGCCCTGAGCGGCCAGCACGCCGAATTGCATTTGTCCCGACAGGCAGTTAGAGCCGTAAACGCTGTATTTGTGAGAGCTGTCGGAACCGTTTCACGCTTGTTTACAGTGATGTGGTCTACAGCTGCGTAAGCCGTGAGACAGTAACAGGCGTCTCTCCTTCCTCTCAGGAATAAGATTTTATAACGAGAAATATAACCACGTTCAAGGTTTACACGTATGCGTAAGTCGGCGCGCTCGGCCACAGCGCGTCCAGCCACCTTCCGTCGTCCCGTCGTGCATCCTGCTTGTACACAGCCATCACTTCTCCCACAGCATCCATTGAATAACACGACTGTCGGTTTCGCACGCGTATATTCTGTATGCGTCTTTTTTTTGCAGGAGTCTACAGCCCATGCGACTGCCGCGCAACCTGAACGAAACCTGCCCGAACCCCCTTGACGAACACGGCGAAGTCGTTTGTCCGGTTGACCTCCGCAGTGAGTTCCTCCAGGCCCGGCACCAAGGGCTCGCATCTTGTTACTGCAACACAGGCGAGCGATTTCGGGCCACCAAGCCCACTGTTTGCGTCAGCGCGGTTCAGACAATACTCAAGTGCCTGGGTGCGGCTACACGGGACTAGCGCATGCCGATGCGGCTACAAACGACCAGCGCAGGGAAAACTCGCCGGCCTCACCCTGATACAGGTCGCCCAGGATACGGACGGATAGGCAGAACTCCTTCGCGTGGTCGTACGCGTCCACGTGTGTCATCACCAGGCACAGCTCGTCTGGTCACGGGGATGTTATCACGACAGGATGGTGTCATCGTTCAACGTGCAAGGCGTAGGACAAACCCTTGACTGACGGCAACATCCATTAACCTCTTAACTGTCGTCACCCCTCCACATATCCCACGGCCGCCTACCTTGCCCGTGCCGGAAACGAAGGCAGAACCGGTCTCCAAAGAGCGACACCGCGCGCCGCAGGTAGTCCAGCTGCCGCTGTTTTTGCTTCTGGCCGCTCTCCAGCTCTGCAATTTCGTGGGTAAACCTCTCAGCGACTCTTAACCACGACATAGTTGTTTGTTCGTCTTCCGCCAGGACAGCTCGGAGGTATCGTAGGTATCTTGGCCAATACACAAGCAGCCGGCAGCGCTAATGCAAGCGCGTCGGCACGCACCTGCAACTTGCTGGCGGTACTCGTCCTGCTGCCGTTGAAACTGGGCATGCGAGGCCTCGAGCCGCTTTTCCGCAGTGCTTGCCTCCACGTTCGCGCTAGCCATGCCAGCTTGCACACGCTGCAGTTCCTGCTCCTCGTCTTGCACGCCTGCAGGGTACGGCCGAACTTTGTTGTCACTTGCCTGCGCATTTGAGCTGGGCGTGGTGACGTGCACCAAAGCGGAGCCGAAGATTCATGGCTGGATTACGCTGAAATGAAATGCAAGGTCAACCCGCCTGCGTGCTCCGCGACAAGAGGAGGCAGTGGACAGTGCTGCTGGGTAACGAGGTGGCATCCTGGACGTTTTGAGCGTACTGTACATTACGAACCCCAACCGGTAGATACGAGTTTCCCGAAAGGGGGATTTCGGTGCACCACATGGAGAGAGCTGGTTCTAGTCCAAGCTGGCTACTTCTACTCGGGTGTATTGCAGGTAGCAACTCCAGCTGTCCTCTGGGTCGCTCGAGGCTGTAGGTTGTGTGTCACTCGTTACAATATATCAGGTTGCAATCACGCTTGTCAAGCTGCAACAATGACATGTCCGCGCTCAAAACCTTTAAGAAACACGCGCTACGTGGCAGCTGAATTATGTGGAGAGGTCCACGAGGGATGAGCCGCCTGTCGGTGCTAAGGTATACCCCTTATGGCCCAAGCAAGGACACGGGACTCACGCTTGCATGTCTGCTCTACAGCCATTTGGAGCTGGGCCTTCAGACCTTGCAAATTGTTGAGCTTGTCTGCGCAAGAGGCCAAAAGTGGTAGTGTTTCAGCAGATACTGTATATTTAGGGTCCCTGAGTGAAGGGAAAAGACTGCCCCGTACCGGTCTGGTCTTGCATAAAGGCTTTGTGGTGGTCTTTGCGGTCCGAGGCCACCTGCATCCGTGCAGCTGCCCAATCCAAAACTTTTCGACGTGTTCGAGAAAGTTCCGCCTCCAAATCCGCCAGGTCCAGGGACATTTTGCTTCTCGGGGCGTCGTTAGGGCTGCCGCTTTGGGCTTTGGGCTTCGGGCTGGGCTGTCAAACGGACCGGGTCCAGGATAACAGATGCAATTATAGGAATGCAATTGATAATGTATGGTTGTGTTATCATGAGAGCGCGGGTGTGCGTGAAGTGCCATTGTACGCAGCTGGCAACCTGAATTGAAACAACAAGTACGGCGGTCTTTGCCTCCTGTACCCGTGACCAACCAAGGTTGCTTATTTTCATAACAATGTTCAATCTGTTACTGCGGCAGTAGGCCGCGGAGCAGTCAGCTGCACTCACTTCCCCATCGCCGATCTTTACCAAAGAACTAAACGCGCTGCCGGAATTTTAGTTGCTTACCTAGCTTGCTGTGCCAAAGGCAACTAGAGGGGGGTGGTGCGGCCCCGTAGGTGTTAGCCCGCAGCCCTAGCAAGGCAAGCGCCAACGATGGAAGCCACGATTATCCATACCGTGGGCACACGGGTGTGGATCAGAAATGAAAAGGAGGCATGGATTAAAGGAGAGGTGGTCAAGGTCGAGGAGGAATATGTGCTTGTCCGCACTGAGGCCACTGGCGCGGAGGTCAAGTGCAAGCCAGAGGACGCACCGTTGCAGAACCCTCACAACAACCGGGGTGTTGATGTAAGTGATGTTCCACTCATTGCCAAAGCTTTTGGCGTCAGGGCTGTGCATGTAAAACGCCTGTTGCATTCGCGCGCAGGACATGACCAGGCTGTCCTACCTACACGAGCCGGCGGTGCTGTGGAACCTCAACACTCGCTATGCATACGACGATATCTACACGTACACGGGCACCATTCTCATCGCAATCAATCCCTTCACATCACTTCCGCACCTGTATGGCGACCACATGATGAACCAGTACCGGGGTGTAGATATCGGCGATTACGCTCCGCACGTGTACGCAATTGCTGACGCCGCGTACCGCCAGATGCGGAAGGAGATGAAGGGGCAGAGCATTCTGGTGCGTGGTCCAGCTGGGTAACGCCCGAGAGGGGCGGCGGGAAGGGGGGGAGTTTCAAAACACCAATTCTCCAAAGTACAGTAGACGCAATCCACCGCACAGAGCCAGTTGGAAGAAGGTTGATACATGCCTGGTTCATAAAATTTGAATTGGCGCAGCAGGTGCACTAGGGGGGTCTGCTAGCTAGGTCGGCCATGGATTGGATGGAGGGGAAGGGGCTGTGCATGAGGACGACGCGACCATATAGAGAGTCCTATGATGACACGTTGACACACCACTTGCTACCTTCAAACACTATCGGTCGTGCGTTGTCGTACCGATTCGCCACCGCAACAAAGCTTCGCCGCACCCCAGTCAAATCCCAATCAAGCCTGGCTGTGCGCGCTGACCCCCCTGACCGAAGGTGAGCGGCGAGTCGGGTGCCGGCAAGACGGAGACTAGCAAGCTGATCATGAAGTACCTTGCATACATGGGCGGGTACACCGAGGCTGGCGAGCAGACGGGCAGCGGCGGCAGCGTGGAGGAGCAGGTGCGGTGGCTGCTGTGCTGTGTGCGCACTGCGTTCAGCCAAGGGCTGCAGTGTACGGCATAATGTCCGATGGCGGTACGGTATTGCCAGGGGGCCCATTGTCCTGGCGACAGGGCAACTTAGGACGGGCGCGCCAACAAGTGCATAAAGAGGGGATGGCACTATTTCGTGGTGTGCTGGCGGTGGTGGCATAGCGGCACGTGAGGTGACTGATGCCACCTGTCTGTCATGGTGACTTACATGGTCCAAAGGCCGCCCGAGGGCGAGGGGCTCGTATGTGTGCAGCGGTTAGGAACTCGGAACTGGAACTGACGGTTGGGATCCCAGCGCGGCGGTTTGGGGCGCACGTGGCTGCACGCATGGCAAAGCTAGGTTAAGGTTGCAGCGGCCAGGATACGCGAAGCCACCGACGTGACAGTCTGAGTAGCGGGGACTGTGGTGGAAATGGGCGTGCTATCGTTAACGCAGCAGCTGAAAGGTGGATGCCATTGGTGCGGGTTCGGCAAGGTGCTCATAGTCTAGCAAGCGTCGGCTACAGGGCAAGGAGACAAAGAAGCATCGCAATACGGTTTAGGCGCACACTGATGTTTCGGGATGCTTTTTGCACCGTTTGTGCTTACTCCGTGGTCACTCACACGCCGTCCACGCCTTTCCGACCGTACGCTTCTGCGAAGGTGCTGGAGTCTAACCCTTTGCTGGAGGCGTTCGGCAATGCCAAAACCACCCGCAACAACAACTCCTCGCGTTTCGGCAAGTACGTGGAGATCAACTTCAACGACAAGGGAGTGATCAGCGGCGCCGCCATCCGCACCTACCTTCTGGAGCGCTCCCGCGTCGTGGCCATCAACAACCCGGAGCGCAACTACCACATTTTCTACCAGGTCTGCCCGTCCCATGGGTCGGCGGGCGGCGTGCTGGCGGAATTAGTCACGCATGCACGCATGGCACGATGACACGTGCCATGAATGCCTGTCGGGGTTCCGGGGGAAGGCGTACGTTGATATGACGGATGCGCACATCAATGAGCGGCGATGAAGATACGTGTGTTTCTGCGTTCCGAACGTGGGCATGTCTTCCTTTCTTAACGCACGCGCTGATCCTTCATGCAAGGCGATCCAGCCGCATGACATGGGGCTCGTCGGCATCGCTTGCGGTCGACGTTGGGTTGCGTCGGGCCAGCATTCCGGAGGGCATTCATGGCGGGCTCGTGTTCCTTCACCCATTCGTGACGGGCTCCGGTCCCTTGACCCACTCTTTAAACAACATGTTGGGTTGGGGCGCCACGCCGGCAGCGGCACCCAACTGTTGACGAACACTCACGGCACGCCGTATCACGCACTGCATCACAACGGGCCCCACAGCACCCCCCTTATCCCGCTCCCGTCGATCCACGGTAGCATGTCGCCCGCCGCTCAGACACGCCGCACCACGCCACACTAGCATGCGAAACCCACACCAGCACCACGCCAAGATCACCGTTCACGACCCCACTGCGTCCGCCCCCACCTCCCCCCCGCCCGCTGAATTCGCGAATTCTCTTATCAAACCCCCCCTACCGCTCCCCCGGCAGCTCTGTGATGGCGCCAGCCCGGAGCAGCGCGTGCAGTGGCGGCTCAAGAGCGGCCCGGAATACCGCTACCTGAACCAGTCCACCTGCTTCCAGCTACCGGGGACGGACAACGCGGAGGACTTTAAGGTGGGGTCGCGGCAGGCATGGCTGACGGCAGGTCTGCGTTGCGCTGGGCATGGGTCACGGCAGGCATGGCTGACGGCAGGTCTGCGTTGCGTCAGGCATGGGTCACGGCAGGCATGGCTGACGGCAGGTCTGCGTTGCGTCAGACATGGGTCACGGCAGGCATGGCTGACGGCATGCGTGAGAGGTGACGGCACACATGGGTCCTGGCTTAACGCGCGCAGGATGATGATGGGATGGCGAGGGATGCCCTGTAGTACGGACATGACGGCGGAACCGTGTTTTGAGCGTGCGCAAGACAAAGCAAAAACCATGTTTGGCGGCCAATACGCTGCAGCCAGGTCGTGTGGAGTGGTTGTGTACCTACATGTTGTGCCTTCCCGCCTTGGTCCCGGCCCCCCTTCCCCCTTCAGCGCACCAACTACGCCATGGAGCGTGTGGGTATTCCGGCGGCGGACCGTGAGGCCATCTTCCGCACCGTGGCGGCCATCCTGCACCTTGGCAACGTGGGGTTCAAGTAGGTCGGGCAGGCGCAGGGTTTGCGGTGGTCTGCGTTGGATTGCCCGGTCGGCAGCCCCGCCTCGTTTTGTGGCTGGCCAACCAACAGCCACCCCTCTCTGAAGGCTATGCACCCACTCCAATTCCCAAGTGTACTTACCGGTTCGTTTACGTAACCCCTCTCTGTAACTCATCGTGCCTCTGACCCCCACCTCCCAACAGCCCTGGGCCGGAGGACAGCGCGCTGGTCGCTCCGGAAACCGAGGACGCCCTGGACGCGACTGGTGAGTGCCTTACACGGTGGCTGTGGGAGCGGGCAGTTGCCGCAGCGGCACACCGGCTGGAGCCGGTGTGGCATGGTCCTTGTTATCATCCATGCAGCCGCCGACGCTCCAATGCTCTTGGATTTCGCAAGCATGGCTGCCAAAGGGGTTGGCAGTACTGTTTCCCGGCCAGGCGACACTTGCTTGCGGCCAGCCATGCCACATCCGAGACGCCCCTAGATACGGGGGTTCGAGGGAGACCCGTGGATGCCCGATAAAAACCGTTTAAAACAGAAGTTTAGATACGGGAGTTGGGGTGGAAGCCACGTATGTTATGTTGGCCTTATTAGGGGGCTGTGGACGCGAGTGGAGTAGAGCTGCCGACTGAGAGGACGAGGAGACCCTCAATGACCGCGTTGGCGTTTGGATAACCTAGGCACGATGGCGCCTCAGCAGGTCCCCGTGCCGTGGGGTCTCGCACGGATTAGGCGATAGCTGGCTGACAGGTAATCAGCAGCAGCCGTAGTAGTAGTGGCACCAGCAGAGCCGCAGCAGAACAATACCAGCGTCTGCACCCACCCTAGGCAGCTCAGCCGGAAATGGGTTTTTGATGCTTCCTGCACTCACCATGCTCAGCGACGAGTAGCCAATGCGGCCGCCCCTGACCTCGTGTCGTGACCTTGACCGCACACGGCGAGGCTCCGCCCACACCTGTCACGGTAGCACCGGCACAGCCACGGTCAGTAACCGCCCGCCCCCTTGACACGTGCCGCCCGCAGCCGCGCTGCTGGGGGTGGAGAAGGAGGGGCTGCGGAAGGCCATGACGACCCGCGTGCGCCAGACGCCCGAGGGGCCGATCGTCAGCCCGCTGGATGCGCGCGCGGCAGGCGAGACGCGCGACTCGCTTGCGAAGATCATCTACGCAAAGATGTTTGACTGGCTCGTGGGGATGATCAACGCCGCCATCGGCGAGGACAAGTGAGTTGGAAGGGTGGGGGGCGGGCTCTGCAGCGTGTCCCGCCGAGGTGCTTTTGCTGCAGGAGGGGAGCTGCATGTGGAATGTGCCCCCGGGCGCTAGTCGAATGGTTACGCTTATGGCGTGCAGGTTGATAGGTAGACACTCGTGGGTTGGGCGAGAGGGGGTTTGCCTCCGGCTGCGGCTCAGCATTGGTGGTGGTGGAGGTTTGCGGGCAAGGGCATGGACCCATGCGCCTACTCGTGGCTCTGCGTCCCCGCCTATTCGTCGCTCTGGAGCGCCCGCCAGCTGACCGCACGCATCATGTCTTCGCTGCCTCCCATTCAGGAACTGCGCTGCGAGCGTGGGCGTGCTGGACATTTACGGCTTTGAGCAGTTCCAGTACAACGACTTTGAGCAGTTTTGCATCAACCTGGCCAACGAGAAGCTGCAGCAGCACTTCAACCAGCACGTCTTCAAGATGGAGCAGGCGAGTCGCGCCAGGCGTATCAATGCTGGGCAGCTTTCGCGGAACCAACGCTAACGGCATCTTGTAATGTCGCTGGGTGAACTTAGGTCTGAAGTTGCCGACCTACACCCCCCGCCATCCTAGTCACAGTCGTGTGCAGTCATCTCGTGTTCCCCAGCCCGCCTGAACGCGGGGAGCGACAGCTCGCTTCGCTTTAGAGCTGACAGCTGCTTGCACGGTGCCCGTCGTGTACGACGCCCGTTCCCCCCGCCGCGCAGGCCGAGTACGAGCGCGAGGAGATCGACTGGAGCTACATCCAGTTCGTCGACAACCAGGACGTGCTGGACCTGATCGAGGGCAAGATCGGCATCCTGGACCTGTTGGATGAGGTCTGCAGGTAGGCGGGGATTGGCATGGGGCGGGAGGGTCACACAGCGCCACCCAAAGTGCGGTTACCCAACGTAAAAATACAGCCAACACCCTCCATAGGGTCAGGTTTCTGGCATGTAGCCTGATGGGGTCAGCTTCCTGCATCCAGCATGCCTAGCCTGTGATGCCGGACTGTGATTACAGTCCTCTTCTGCATGCAACGTTCTCCCAACGCACGCTTCTCCTGCACGTGACATCCGCATGAGCGCAACCAACGCTGTGTGCTCTTGCAATGACGGCGTAGGTTCGTGGACGCCAAGGGCAAGGACTTTGCGGAGAAGCTCTACAACGCGGGGACCTGCAAGGACTCGAAGCGCTTCGCCAAGCCCAAGACCTCCATGACGCAGTTCATCATTGACCACTACGCCGGTCCCGTCAAGTACGACACGGCCAACTTCATCGACAAGAACAAGGACTTTGTGGTTCCGGAGCACCAGGCCCTGCTGGGCGGCTCCACCCAGTCCTTCACCGCGGCGCTCTTCACCGACACCGACGCCGCCGCGGAGGCGGCCCCGGGCCGTCGTGGGGGCGCCTCCAAGGGCGTCAAGTTCAACTCGGTCGGCAGCCAGTTCAAGAAGCAGCTGTCGGAGCTGATGGTCCAGCTTCATGCCATGGAGCCGCACTACATCCGCTGCATCAAGCCGAACGAGAGCGCGCAGGTGCCGTACCGTCTGATCGGGTTCGACATGGAGTGACGGGGGCCGTTCGTGCCAATATAGCGATTCACCGGCGGATGCGTTTGCTGCTCCCCTACCTTCTGGGCGAAGGGCGAGATGGATAACGTGCGCAAGGGGCTCGCCTCGCCGGCGGGCGCTTACCTTGCACCTCGGTTCCTCTCCAGGTTCCTCTCCGCTAACCCCGCACTGACACGGTGGTACCCCGCAGGCCGGTGTGTTCGAGAACAAGAACGTGCTGCACCAGCTCAAGTGCGGTGGTGTCATGGAGGCGGTGCGCATCAGCTGCGCAGGTGGGGTGGTGACGTGGCGGGGGGCCAGTGCGGGGCAGCGTGTACATGCCCACGGCCACCCTGCCAACTATGCAAGCTCGGCTACACGCCCGCGTATACGTCCGCATTTACTCAGTCCCTCCTCTCTAGCAACCTCTCACCCGCCTCGCTCGCTGACCTCACATCCCACCGATTGAGCCAGCTAGCAATCCCATAGTCGTCGTCATCTCCATCTTGATCAATGGCGTCATGCTGCCGGCTGGCCCACGCAGGCTTCCCCTCCAAGCGGCCGTACGACGAGTTCGTCGACCACTTTTGGCAGCTGGCTCCCGACCTACTCAAGACCGACGCCGATGACAAGGAGATCACCAAGGCCATTCTGTCCAAGGCGGCGGTCACGGGATACCAGATGGGCATCACGAAGGTGTGTCCGTGCGACGCGTCTGGGATCCCTGCGTCCGGTTTCACATTGTCTGCTGGCCCGGCCAGGGCAAGTGATACATGCCTTCGCATCTGTTCTCCACGCACCGGCACTGCGGTATGGCGTGATCACAGGGTTTCTCGCCCCTCATGAGCACCGCAGCAGCAACCACGATGAAGAACCTCCCAATTTGCACCCGGCAGATCTTCATGCGCGCCGGCCAAATGGCTCAGCTGGATAAGATCCGCACCGACACGCTCAACGGCGCCGCCATCACCATCCAGCGATACGTGCGCGGCACGCTGGCTCGCCGGCGCTTCTTCGCGGCGCGCGCCGCTGTGCTCACCATCCAGTGCGCAGTGCGCGCCTGGGCGGCCCGCAAGCTCACCTCCCAGCTGCGCCGCGAGAAGGCGGCCCTCACGATCCAGGTCCGTGTCCTCAGGTCGTGTCCTCAGGTCGTGTCCTCAGGCTGTCAGGCAGCGCGCCTCGCGCAGTTGACTCCAGGGGGCTTCGTGGTCGGGCACTTGTTGCGGACTGGGTTCGGCTGGATGGCAATAGCTGCACTGGCGTCACACCCACCTATGGCCTAGACGACACCACATGGGCGCAGGGATGGGTGCCACTGGCTGCCTCAATGGTCGGATGTTTTGATGAAAGAACCGCTCGTCGTCGTCGTCCCACACGGCGCTTCTCTGATGTAGATTCTACGCGGCTAGTATATTCTAAACCACCTGTCTACGTCCGTCCCTTCCCTCGCTGCGCAGCGGATGTGGCGCGGCTACAAGGCCCGCTCCACCTACCTGGAGACGCGCCGCCTCATCATGGCGGTGCAGTCCATGTTCCGCGGCCGCAACGCGCGGCAGCGGCTGGCGCAGCTGCGCCGCATGCGGGCGGCCGTCTCCATCCAGCGGCGCTGGCGCGGCTTCGTGGCTCGGCGCGCCTACCTTGCGACGCGCCAGGCGGCCATTGCCGTGCAGAGCGGCTTCCGCATCAAGGTACCCTCCCGTACTCCCTAATGGTTTGCCGAGCTGCGGAGTGCGCAAATGTGGAGAGGCTATATTTTGTTTGCCACTCCTGCTCTCTCTTGACGGTTATGTTTACCACTCCTGCTCTCTCTTGACGGTTATGTTTACCACTCCTGCTCTCTCTTGACGGTTATGTTTACCACTCCTGCTCTCTCTCGACGGTTATGTTTACCACAACTGCTCTCTCTTGAAGGTTATGTTTCACGTCCCGCCCGCAGGTCGCCCGCCGCGAGCTGCGCTCGCTCCGCCAGCAGGCCCGTGAGGGCACCAAGCTGCTGGAGGACAAGAAGGTTCTGGAGCAGAAGGTGCACGAGCTGCAGGCCATGCTGGAGACGGTGCAGGACCAGCGCAACGAGCTCCGGCAGCAGGTGTGTGCGGGGTGTGTGTGTTTGGGTGGGGGGTTCGAGGAAGAGCCGGGGGGGGGTAGAGGCAGGAAGCCGTGTGCGGGGATGGTCTAGTCATCACTGCATACGGTCCTGAACCTGATCTCTTCCATCCTCCAGACGACTTCCATCCATACTGTCCTTCCCTTAAGCCCTTAAGCCTTTCTGTGGGGTAGGCCCCAATTTTGTTTGCATATTTAAATGCACCGATTGTGTGGTGCTGTGTCGCGCCCGCCTCGCAACTGGGCTCGGTGTATCACTCAACGCAGGTCAAGGCCGAGCTGGCTGCCAGGTCGGAGTTGGAGCGACACGTGGAGGAGATGAAGGCGGAGCTGGAGGTGGTCAGCCGCGGCAAACTAGAAGAGGCGCAAGAGCAGCTCGCAACGGAACGGCTGGAGCGCGAGCAGTTGCAGCAGGTCAGTAAGGCGCACATGCGTGACCACAACGGGAGGCCGCGGTGGTCGGGGCCCGCGTTTCTTTCTGCCTGTCCCCTGGGCAACCTACCTAGACCACCTGCTGTCCTGCCGAGGTTTCCTAATCCCCGCCTGTAATGGGCAAGCCTGTTTTTTTTCTCCCCCTCTGCTGATCTGCCTGAACCCCGCGCATGAGCAGGAGATGGAGGCCCTCAAGGAGCGGCTTGCGTCCTCCGAGGAGGCGGCCAACCGAAAGGCCTCCGAGATGGCGACTGCGCTCAAGAAGGCCCAGGACTACATCGGCCAGCTCATGAGCGAACGCAGCCAGATCGATAAGAAGTTCCACGAGATGAAGTCCGACCTCATCCAGCGCCTGCAGAACGCCTGTGCTCAGCGCGACGAAGCCCGCGGCCGGGTACGTAAGGAGCCACCGCTTGTGACGTCATCATGGGGGGTGCTGGACAAGTGGTGCACGAATAGGGCTTTTGCGGGCCCCAGGGCACCAGGCTTGCTTGGGTTGGGCACGGGATGCTGGGGCAACTTCAGCGGCTGCGCGTGCAGGGCCTCGCTCGCTTCGTGTAGGCAACCTGGTATCAAGATACTGATCCGCGTTCGCCCGGCTGTAAGCTTCGCATAATCCTGGCTTCCCCTTGTCTGCTTCTGCCTCAATGCCACAGGTCCTCGAGTTGGATAACGAGATGACAAAGCTGACGGAGAGTCTGCAGGTGAGGACGTGGCATGCGCGACGAGACGTGTAGAAAGTAGAGCTGGTTTGTGTGCGATCAGGCACGTGGACTGCGGTTTGGATGTGCACTCGCCTATGTAGCCACCAGATCGGAAGCCGCGGGGGGCCTGAGAGGGCCCAACCGTCAAGCCGGCGCTAAAAGTAGACAACACATGTCCTGTCCGAAAGTCTACACATATCGGTGTATCCCGCTGAGCCCTGACGCGCCGCTTATGGACCCGCTGCTGTAGGCCAAGGACCGCGAACTGGCTACCGCGTCGGCAGCCGCGAGCGCCGCCGTGGCAGTGCAGGCGGTGCAGTCCGCGGCCATGGCTGCGAGCACGAGCGCCGGATCGCCCATCCCGGCGGGCACTCCGGGCCCGGCAGCCAACACCATGCAAAACATGCTACAAAAACTGCAGGCGTCGGCGCCAGGTACGCCGCTGGCCGCATTGTTTGTCGCGACACGGCCCCGATGCCCACGTGTCCTGCAGCTTGAACGGCTGCTGGGGATTAGTCAGCTCAGTAGGCAGAAGCATTGCGCCCAGGCTCGTATGTCTGGTTGTGTGCATCGCACGCATTACGTCCGCTCCGCGAAGTCCTTTTTTGGCGCGACCCGCCTAGCACCGCTTGAGGAGGCACTCGAACCGAGCGCCGCAAGCATACGTAATGGATGTTGCGGGGCGTGGGGCCGCTCGTAATTCATCAGCGCATGTACACCGCCCCGCCCTGCGCTGACCTGCCCTCCTGCTGTCCTGTGCCGCAGGCTACGCTCGCAACATCTCCGACAACATCAGCACACTCTTCGCCAAAGATGGAACGACGCCGCTGCGGACACCGCCACGCAGTGGAGGGAGTATGCTGGAGGAGGACCTGCGGTGCGTGTTGGGCCGAATGACGGCGCGGCGGCGTGCGGTGAAGGAATGAAGAAATCCCGGTTTCGCCTGCCTCTGTCAATGCATTTCCATGTTTCAGTTGTGCACGTCGGACGCTCCCTCAACAACGCATCACCTAATTGAAGGCCACTAAAGGAAGTTTAGGTATGGCTTCCACGTCGTCCCCACATATTCACGTTCCTAATCCCTCGCTGCCGCTTGATACACGCATCAGGTCGCCCAGCATCGGCGGAATGCCCACCCACGCCGTAAGCTCTGGGCCCGAGAGCGAGGCAGATCGGCGCATGCGCGAGGCGCAGCTGAAGCAAGTCGCTATGCTGGCGGAGAAGCGGAAGGCCGAGGAGGACCGGCTGCTGGCGGCGCTTACAGCGCCGCTGCCCACTGCAGTTCCCGGCAGCAGCGGACAGGATGGGGCCCTGGCGGGCATGGGCTTCCACAAGGGGCGGCCAGTGGCGGCCATCGTCATCTTCCGGTGGGTAACAAATTGACGAAGCGACCCCACGCGAGTGCTTGCTGGAAGGGTGAGGGAAGGTACTGCCCAAATGCCGTGTTGCCTAGCCACTCATGCGAGTGCGCTACTGCCCAAATGCCGTGTTGCCTAGCCACTCATGCGAGTGCGCTACTGCCCAAATGCCGTGTTGCCTAGCCACCCATGCGAGTGCGCTACTGCCCAAATGCCGTGTTGCCTAGCCACTCATGCGAGTGCGCTACTGCCCAAATGCCGTGTTGCCTAGCCACTCATGCGAGTGCGCTACTGCCCAAATGCCGTGTTGCCTAGCCACTCATGCGAGTGCGCTACTGCCCAAATGCCGTGTTGCCTAGCCAATCATGCGAGTGCGCTACTGCCCAAATGCCGTGTTGCCTAGCCACTCATGCGAGTGCGCTACTGCCCAAATGCCGTGTTGCCTAGCCACTCATGCGCCCCAACCCTCGTCCCACCCATGTCCCACACAGGTACTGTCTCCACTCGCGCGCATTCCAGGCCGACCGCACAGCCATCTTCGACCGCATCGTCTCCGTCATTGGGCAGCAGGTACGGTACTTCGCTGTGAATGCAAGTGACCTGTCCGTCCAAAGGGAGATGCGGTCCTGCTTGCCTACAGGTCTAGTCGTTCGCTGTGCGACAGGATGTGATAGATTATACCATACTAACTGGGACTGTATATACATTGTGGCAGTGTGGCGAGGGTTGGCGTGTCCTTGCCTTGATCCTGGATCCTGGACATATGTTGATCTGCCGTGGTGTCTGCCCTTTCAGGTAGAGCGCGGGCAAGAGGACAACAACTGCCTCGCGTACTGGCTCTCGAACACAGTCACGCTCTTGCATATGCTCAATAAGAACATCAAGCCCGCATCCGGCAACCTCAACAAGGCACGCGGCGGCGTCACAGCGGGCGGCGTGGGCGCCGCGACGCGCTCCGTGCTTGGCGCCATGTTCGGCAGCCGCAGTGGCGCTTCGCCTGGCTCGCTAGCGCACTCGGAGGCCTCGATACACGGCGGCGGCGTGGGTAAGCAAGAAGGACAGCCAACCGGGCAAAAACATCACGCGGCAACAACAGAGTGCTCGTCATTTCACGCCACCGGCTCTTGTCACAACCAATTGATATGTGCTATCAACGTCATCCTGTGATCGCGATTACTTGGGCGCCGGCCATTGCCCGCCTTCCAGCAAGCTCCACATTACCTGAACCACACTCCGTTTGCCCTCGGGTGCCAGGCGGATTCAAGCAGGTCGAGGCCAAGTACCCGGCTCTGCTGTTCAAGCAGCAGCTCGACGCGTTCGTGCAGAAGATCTTCCCCATGATCCGCGACAACGTGCGCAAGGAGATCTCGCCCATGCTGAGCAACTGCATCCACACTCCCAAGGCGTCTGGGCGCACCGTTGCGCGGCCTGCTGGTGCCGCACCCGCAGCTGGCGATAAGGGCGCAGGTACGAGAGTGGTCCAAGCGTGCTCTTATTAGAAGCGGTATGGCGGCGATGGTCACATCGCGATATTCCGTAACATGCGTTCGTTGTCATCCGCCACAGGCGCTGGCGGTGCACAGCAGGCTGCCTCGCACAAGTCGTGGACGGACATCCTCCACGTCCTGGACACGCTGCTGGCGGTGGTCAAGGCCAACAACGTGCCGAAGGTGCTGGTGCAGGTAAGGAGGGCGGAGAACCCACGGAGAACCCACACGGAGAACCCTCGACGATCCGCCGTGTATTCTGCCGCCTGTCTGAACTGGAATGATTATGGGGGGCTGACAACACATACTGCACCCCCCAACGAACGCACCGCAGGCGCTGTTCAAGCAGCTGTTCCGGTTCGTCAACGTGCAGCTCTTCAACCAGCTGCTGCTGCGCCGCGAGTGCTGCTCGTTCAGCAACGGCGAGTACGTCAAGACCGGCCTGGAGCAGGTGGCGCACTGGATCAACGGAGCGGGCGCGGACTACATCGCGGACTCGTGGGAGGAGTTGAAGTACCTCCGACAGGTGGGTTCGACTACGTGTCTGTTCATCATCATCACCCGCCGCACGTTTGGCATCCACGCAAGGGAATGGGCCCATCGTCCTTTTGCGAATGCACGCTCTTCTGCTTGTCATGTGACACCAGCCATCTATTATTTTCCTAAAATTGTTGAACGCCTGCACCGTCGGAGTCGCTGTGTTGCTAGGACGGTGCATGTGTTAGGCGTTGGATTGTCCTCGTACCCTGATTGACTGGGTCATCCTCACTATCTTCACCGCGGCACCCTGTTACAGGCAGTGACGTTCCTTGTGATCGGCAACAAGCCCAAGAAGAGCCTCGAGGAGATCACCTCGGATTTGTGCCCGGTCCTCTCAATCCAGCAGCTGTACCGCATCTCAACCATGTACTGGGATGACAAGTACAACACGGAGACGGTGGGTTAGGGACCATGTCCAGACGAACGCGCCAATCCTGCCTGCTGAACTTGCTTGGGCCGGAACTGCCAGGGCAAGTCCAATTAAGCAAGTTAGATTCGCCAAGTCAGATCAAGCAGTTAGGTTGGCCACATGTGTCCGCGGCTGCATTGCTGTTGTAGCGCAGTTTGAAAGGTCCTCGCTAGGTCTCAACTGGTTATCACCCTCCTGGTTTTCCCATTGATCCTCAGGTGTCGCCGGAGGTGCTGGGGCGCATGAAGCAGGCCATGGTGGATTCCAACAGCTCGGCCAGCCACTCGTTCCTGCTGGACGATGACTCCAGCCTGCCCTTCCAGGCGGCGGAGCTGCTAGCAAACATGGACGACAAGGTAAGGTTCTTATGGCTGTGAATAATGCTGACTCTGATACCGGGCACTGATGAAATTGTGGACTGTGGTGCTCATCTTTGTGTAGCGAATCCATACGCCAAACCATACATTCTTAAGGCTGGTCGCCGCTCGCTGCCTGCTTGTAAGTCTCCTACTCGGCGTTGATATGTTTAGCGAATACCAGTTATGGACGCCTGTCATGCATATATGTATGCCGTACCTGCAGGACTTGTACGGCGGCATTCCGGTGCCCGAGGTGCTCCATGAGGGCGACGGCGCGGCCTCCTTCGCCTTCCTTGAAAAGGAGCTGCGTTTCGCTGCGCCCGCGGCGCAGTAGCAGCGGCTTTATCGGGACGGCAGAGACGGGTTCGACGGGTCACCGTAGCCCGCTATGTAGCAGCCTTGGCGGGACGTGGCGGCAGCGGCGTGCCCGAAGCTGTGGCCTCGTTTCACGCCTAACCAAATGGGCGCGGGACACGCCTTGCCCAGCCTGTGTCAGCAGCAGCAGGAGGAAGTCTGAAACTGCAGCGCAACTGTGGCGGCATCCGCATCAAGCAGGTAAACATTCGCTGTGTTCGTTGGCTAGTAATGTGAATACTGGGGGTGCTGAAGGGAGGCAATGGGGGGGCTGTTTGTGTCCCGGTATCGAGCCAGCGCACCTATGGGTGCCCTGATAGATACTGCAGCGAGGGCTCAGGACATGTAGTAATGACACGCTAGGAAACGGTGCCGAGACGTCGGGGGGCGCGTGTTCGCACCGCCCGGCTGTCTAGATGTCGGTGGCAGCTGTGGAAACGTACTGGTGGGGGTGGTGTGAGCAGCCGGGGAGGAGGCATACTGTAGCGGCCCTACGAAGCTCTGGCAGCGTTGTCTGGGTCATGACTTGACATGCTATAGGAGAGGCACTACGTGTTGAGTGCGAGGATCCTGACGAAGATGACGAACATGGTTAGTAGCGAGGAGAGATTGGAGAGGGGTACATGTGCGTGGATGGCTCGGCGCCGCGGCGGTCGGCGAGGGTGGTACTGCCGTTCCTGCTTGCTAGTGGCCATGACGGCTTGCGCGGCGTGTAACATAAGTGTGCGGCATGTCCCTGAATATCTTTTAAACAACCCACATCAGATGCGTGCTTCGTAGGACGCCCGCGAGCATGCATGCTCGGTGGCACCCCAGAGGCGCACCGAAGCATTCATCAGTCACGTTTCGGTGGGCGCTGATGCAAATGACCGTACCGGCGTGCCATGCCGGCTGGTGGATCATAAAATAAAACCTTCCAATCTGCACGAGCAATAAGGCAATTCCAACCGCCGTGGACCTGTGGCCACTCTTCTCTGACAACCAGCATGGCAGTCTGCTGAAGAAAAACTGTAGCACATACCGGCATCCCGCAAATATTGCCTTCCTCGCCATCGAGTTCCCATGCAACGAACTCCGCTACGTGCTTCACGTCAGGATAAGGCAGGCGCAGCTTCCGCATTATTAATCCGCTAAGCCACATGAGCCTTAATCCTGCGGATCCAGATTGACCTCCGCCTGACCCAGATCGCAGCGTACTTCCCGTGACAGCACATAGGTCGAGCCTTGACCCAGATCGACTGCTTCCCACTTGACCCAGTACGCAGCGTCCTTCCCGTGACAGCAGACATAGGTTGACTGTAATGTTGAGGTTATTTAGAACAATGAGTCGTACTATGTTCAAGTTAATCCTTCGTGATGTTTTATTTTCGGACCTGCGTCGCCAAAAATGTAGCGCAATCCTGCGCAATTCCGCGCAATTCTGGTCAACCCCTCGCAACGAAGACGCATCCTCGTATAGCTAATATGTATGTATCGCGCTTCTGATGAGACCGCGTGGGCGCGAACCGAACATGTAAGGCCCATGCTGTCCTCGCATGCTGCGTGCCAAAAGCTGTCGACGAACGGTAACGGCATGCTTACCCACGTCAACAGTCACAGGTGCTAATGCATGATCTTATCAGATACACACATTTAAACAAAAAGTGCAAAAAATACTTGCCGCTACGGAGCCATGATGATGGCATCGTCACGCAAGCAAGGTGCATGCCTGATCATCTGTCCCACCTCCGATCTCTACCTGAGCTGACTGCCACGCGTCTGAAGGCGCTGGGGTGATCAGGGAGCAGCTTGCTTCCCTTGAGGAGGCAGCTAATCGGAAGGCCTCCGAGACGGCGACTGCTCCTCAAGGCTTGGGCCGACATCGGCCAGCTCGTGAACTGACGGGACAAGGTCGACAAGAATACTACAGGATGAACCCTGATAGCATCCAGATCCCGCAGAGCGCCTGCGCTGACCGTGACGAAGCTCGCGGACGGGTGCGTAACCGCTGTGCTCAATCCAGGGACGCGCTGTGGGACAAAGGAGGATCCCCGAAACCGCTTAACATAGACGAACATGACGTAATGGCTGCTGTGCGTGGTCTGTCATGATGTTTCCCAAACGCGCCGCTTCTGGACCCGCTGCTGTAGGCCAAGGACCGCGAACTGGCTACCGCCTCGGCAGCCGCGAGCGCCGCCGTGGCAGTGCAGGCGGTGCAGTCCGCGGCCATGGCTGCGAGCACGAGCGCCGGATCGCCCATCCCGGCGGGCACTCCGGGGCTGTCACTCAACACAATCCAAAACATGCTCCAAAAGCTGCAGCAGGTGAGAGTGTTGCAACGAAGACCACGGCTGAAGGGGGATAACACAGGGCGATACCGATAGCGAACCCTCGTCCCCGTCCCTTAAAAACGCCCAGACAGCCTGCTGACCCAAATCGAATTTGGGTACATACCGGTAGTTGCATAATGAAAGAGCCAGCGATGAACTCCTTACCTCAAAGACGTCTAGAAAGCCTGCTGACCCAAATCGAATTTGGGTTTTACGCGTTGTGCCTTGACGCGCCCATTGTCAACGCAGGCCGGCTCCAAGCTGGCAGCATTGCGCTCTGAGGTGGGCCGGGAAGGCGAGCTAATGAATGAGAAGCTGGAGGCGATCATCGGCAGCGGTGCACTCGAAGACACGCAAGAGCGGGTTGCGGTGGAACGGCGCGCGCATGAGGAAATGCGGCAGGTTGGTGGTCTTGGTGAGACATCCATCCTGGGATCGATGCATGACTGCCGTGCAATGGTTCCGACTGCTCAAGCAAGGGGAGCTATGGGCGCGCTTCGCCGGCCGTATCCTGAAATGCGTTGCCTGTTGTAGCAGTAGTGGCAACTCCTACAGGTTGGAAGATACCAGTATTAGGAAGACGCCTGTCACGCCTGGTATCGGAACCTGCACCTGGTGTATGTGCAAAGTAACGTGCTGTGTCGTGGCACGCCGCCGTCACCCGGATGGAGGCACATTTATTTGTTTCACTAATTGCTTAACCTTGCTATGCGCGCTCGTCTTGCGGCTTTGTTATCGCCACCTCGTTCCCAGTTTCGATGGGTCAGCCTACCTAACTATGCGCTGACTGCCGTCCTTGGATAGGCGATGGAGGCGGAGGTAAACCGGCTTACCACCGCCGAGCGCGAGGGGGCTGCCGGCTGGGACGCCTCAGACATCGAGTGCTACAAAGCCATCTTCAGGGTTTGTCGACGCTGCCATGAGAGCCGCCGGGAGGAGGGGAAGAGGTTTAGGGAGCGAGAAGCTGGCCTGTTACAGCGGCTGCAAGACGCCTGCGCTCAGCGCGACTCAGCACGCGACCGGGTAAGGAGACCCTGTCGTCCTCGCACCTCCGTCTCTCACAGCTCGGTCTAATGGGGGTTATACTACCGTAATGGGGCGTAGGGGGCGAGAGCGTGGAGAATCCTACCGTGCCCATCTGCTTGGGCACGCTGATGTGGTAGCTGCTGGTAGGCCTGCGCTTGACTTTGCCTAGGCTGTCATGTGCATACGCCGCCGGCTCAGCGGCGCGAGCCCGTCTAGATCGGATACATACCCCGATTACGTGGTACGGTTGGACGTCGTTCGTCTTTAATTGATGCAACCCGTCAATCGTGTGTTGCATCCACCTCTGTCGTTGTACCGCGCTTAGCCCTGACGTGCTCCCGGTAATCCCTGCTGTAGGTCAAGGACCTAGAGTTGGCTACCGCCGCGGCAGCCGCGAGCACCGGACGGCCGATCCCGGCAGGCGTTCCTGTGCCGCCAGCAGCTAGCCACATGCAAGATATGCTCCCAAAACTGCAGCAATCGCCACCGGGTACGTCACTGGTCGTTTTGTGTGTCACAAGGTTCGACAGCTCGCCACATGCGGCAATCGTGAGGCAGGGCGAACCGGGTGGCAGCTACCTTCCTAATGCGAGTACGTGTTTGCGTCACTAGTCGGTGCGCCCATTCATTCAATTCGTCACTAGTCGGTGCGCCCACTCATTCAATTCGTCACTAGTCGGTGCGCCCACTCATTCAATGCGTCACTAGTCGGTGCGCCCATTCATTCAGTGCGCGCGTGCGCCTGTGTGCTATCGTACAAATGTAGTGGTAAGGAACTGCCAGCGCTCACCCTCAAGGTAGCTGGATGATTGTGTATCCATGGCGGTTGGTACGACACGGCAATCGGTGCAAACGCAGCCGGCTGGGCCTCTCCAGCTGGGCCTCCTGCTCCACCATAGATAGACGTGGCGGGCCTCTCACGAGTTGTTGTTCCCCGACGTGTCCGCCTCCTGTCCTTCGTCACGCAACAGGTTACTTGCGCACCGGCCCTGAGAAAGTTGGCCTGCTCGTCACCGAAGGCGGGACATTGGAACGGCAGCGAGTATTACCCTGCGCCGGCCCGAGTGTGACTGAGCGGTGTGTCCGACAGGTCCATGCGGGTTGGGCGGGGACACGAGCTGACGTGCCGGCTTAGCATGCCTTTGTCTGTCACTTCATGCTCCTCGTTCCTTGTTGAAGTCCCGCGGATCGCAATGGGTACGCTCTTCCATCGCGTCCCCGCGCGTCAGCTCATCATGCCCGCGCAGCGATGGCTTCCCGCGCACTGCCGGCGGCTCTTTGCTCGGACCTCCTTCCTCCATGTCGCTCGCCCACTCACTAGGGCCTGCAGTTACCCACCATGAAACGTGCACCATCGCGCATCACTGTCGCTTAATACGGTGCACGTATCTTGTCCATCTGACGTGCCCCGTCCCGCCCATCAGGTCGTCCGGGATCAGCGGCATGCCAACGCACGCCGTAAGCGCTGGCCCTGAGAACGAGGCTGATCGGCGCATGCGCGAGGCGCAGGTAAAGCAAGTCGCTATGCTGGCGGAGAAGCAGAAGGCCCAGGAGGAACGGCTGCTGGCAGCGCTGGCGGCGCCTCTGCCGCATGCTGTGGCTGGGCAGGATGGGGCCCCGGCGGGCATGGGCTTCCACAAGGGCCGGCCGGTGGCGGCCATCGTCATCTTCCGGTGGGTCGGTGACATGTTGACGAGGCGTCCTGATGTGGGCGTGTGATGCATGGCAGGGCACGGAAGGGTCACCAACGTCGCCCCGGTACGGCAGAGGGTCCTCAATCTTGGCCTGCTACCGGCACCCGCCAACCCCATGTTTACGCGCCCACCTGTCTACCCATGCGTGCAACCGGCGTCCGGCTTTGCAGGTACTGCCTCTACTCGCTCGCTTTACAGTCAGAGTGCACCAACATCTTCGACCGCATCTCCTCCGTCATCCAGCGGCAGGTGCTTTAAGCGCGCAATTATACAAGCAACACAGAAAGAGAAAGGATCGGGCATGCGTCATACGATTGCACATCACCTGCTTGCTACCCACCTGCTGACGGGGACTCGTCCGCCGAAACAGCCCCATAAGATGGGGCTATGCGGTAGATTGTGCCGTCCGACCTGTCGTCTGAATTGCACTCAGGTGTCACCCTTATCCTCCCTTGCGCTCCCCCGCTCCTCCCCGCGCGCCGAGCTGCACAATTCGATACCTGCCGCTGGCTGCCCTGTGGCCGCGCAGGTGGAGCGCGGGCGTGAAGACAACAGCTGCCTCGCGTACTGGCTCTGCACCACCGCCACGTTGTTGCACATGCTCAACACGGTCATCAACCCCTCATCCGCAGTGGAGCGCATGATTTGGACTGTGCTTGGCTCCACGCTTGGCGGCCGGAGTAGTGCCACTACTTCGGCGGGCTCACTAGTGCCCTCGCTCAAGGCACCAACGCACGGTGGCGACGTGGGTAAGCAGGAAGGACGGCCATCTGGATTACCGGTATAGTACTTGTTACAATGGGATCCAAACGGTGGTTTATCGGTATTCCATCATGTGCTGGTATCACCTGGAATGTACGCGCAGCATTTCAGGTTTTCGCTGCCGCCGCCGCCCCTGGCTAGTGGTCGCGCTACCGCAATAGTCGCGCGCGCAAACGAATCACAACGGGTGTCCGGCAGCTTCCTACCGGTACCCTCGATGTCGGATGAGTGCAGGCGGACGCGGAAGCCAGCAGGTCGGGGCCAAGGAGCCCGCCCTGCTGTTCATGAAGGCGCTGTGCAAGCTGGTCGAGAAGAAGATCTTCCCCATGATCCGCGACAACGTGTGCAAGGAGGTCCTGCCGATGCTCAAGAACTGCATCCCCACTCGAGAGACCCCGCTCACGCCCAGGGGCACCGCCGGCGGCCCTGCCGCTGCCGCCGCCGCTGCCGCCGCCGCGCTGGCTGCCGGCGGCCCTGCCAGCGGCGCCGATGCCATCGGTGACGCCAGGGCTGCAGAAGGTGCGTGCGTGCTTGCGCTCTTGATCCGACCACAATGCCACCCTTCTCCGACGTAGGTATGTAGTGCTGCTATGGCGGTAGTTTTTGTCGTGGGCTCCAGAACCCAAGGTACAACGTCGTACGTACGTACGTACGTACATGGTGGACAGCGTCCTCATCAGCGTTTGCTCTAGCTGTACGATTTTCGGGGGCAGCGCTAATCAAGCAGCAGTTCGGTTCGTTGTCATCAACCAACGTCTACTGCGCTTATTTTAGGGTTCTGTCCCGATCCGCTGCCCTACCGCTCAACCAAGTTCTCCAGCATGCATCTCGAAACGTCTGTCCTGAGCGGTTCTCTTTCGTACACGGGTTTTCCTTGCAACTCCTGCTGCAGGTGCTGGCGCCGCGCAGCGCCAGGCCGCCGCCTCGCAGGAGTCATGGGCCAGCATGCTGCGCTCGCTGGATGCGCTGCTGACGGTGGCCCTGGCCAACCATGTGCCGAAGGTGCTGGTCCAGGTGCGTGCCAGGTAGAGACGGAGTGCGAGGGGTTGAGACGCGCCGGGTGGCATGGGGAGAGGTGGCGAGGACCTTCGATTGCGTATGTACTGCGAACTTCCCCCTTCCCAAAATAATTAGATAAAAACTGAAGTACATATAATAATTGAGATAATAGTAATAGGAATGATAGTCACAACGGCTGAACTAACGGCTGAACAAACGGCTGAACTAACGGCTGAACAAACGGCTGAACTAACGGCTGACCCAACGACTGCACTCGATGAAACGCATCCTACAGGCGCTGTTCAGGCAGCTGTTCCGTTTCATCAACGTGCAGCTCTTCAACCGGCTGCTGATGTGCCGCTGCTCACTGCGCAACGGGCAGTACCTGAAGGCCGGCCTGGAGACTGTGGCCCACTGGATCAGTGGCGCCGGCGCGGACTACATCGCAGATCCATGGGAAGAGTTGAAATACCTCCGACAGGTGGATCCATCAGTGGACTCTCAACGTACCTGCATACATTTTTTTGTCGCATGCCATCGGCTGTCGTCGTACTGTATTGAATACCTTTTCATATACCTTGCCTCTCTCTGGAGAGGTTATTGACTTGTTCCAGCGGGCTCCAGGCCCGAAGGTAGAGCCATCGGGCGATTCGCCTGACACCGGAAGAGACCCAGCAAGGAGAAACAATCCACCCGACCTAGACCTCTGTAGTGCTGTCCGCCATGGCCACCTGATCCTCGTGGCCCTACCTGAACTGCGCATGTCACCCTGCCTCTGCTCCCTACCTGTCGCGACGATGCCACCTGGCAGGCCGTGACGTTCCTTGTGATCGACAACAAGCCCAAGAAAAGCCTCGAGGAGATTCGCGATCTGTGCCCGGTGTTGTCCATCTGCCAGCTGCACCGCATGTCCACCGTAGGGCGGGACGACTACAACATGGAGGCGGAGGTGCGTTCGCCGCCACGGAGTCCTACCTACTACCTAGAGTCCTACCTCATTTTTTCCACAGGGAGAACTAAACATTAAGTTTTTTATTGTTAAAGTGACTGCTACGGATACCAACAAGACCAACTGTATTTTCTATTTTCTTCGTTCTCCCGTGCGCCCCACTGGATGAGGAAATGGCCCTCTTTTCAGTTGCCTGTAGGTAATTGGATCCGGACCCACACTCCCCAGCCAAAGTCCCTCCTCCACCTACTGGTGCATTTCCTCACTTCCCCGACTTTCGCCGGCCGCACTGCCCCCCCCTCTACCCTCCACTTTCCATGTACTATAACCGGGTGCGCCAACTATTGTACCCATGTCGTATAACCGGTCATTATGCCCCCCCCCAACCACACACGCTCTCGGCCCACAGGTATCGCAGGAGGTGCTGGGCCGTATGGTGCAGGCCCTGGCAGCCCTGCCAGACTCCAACAGCTCAGCCGGCCGCTCCTTCCTGCTCACAGAGGACTCCAGCCGGCCGCTCCAGCTGGCGGAGCTCCTGCTGGCGGAGGTGATGGACGACAAGGTACGTGGGGCGAGTGGGGTGTTGGGGAACTTTAACACGGACAGGGCAGAGTGTCCGCTCAGTTACGGTAAATATCGAGCCTAACTGCAACGACGACTACCACCAGTAAGATCACGATGATCGGACCTGACAGGAACCTGCGCGCCCGCCCTGCACACATGTATGCCGTACGTGCAGGACTTGTACGGCGGCATTCCGGTGCCCGAGGTGCTCCAGGACGGCGACGGCGCGGCCTCCTTCGCCTTCCTTGAAAAGGAGCTGCGTTTCGCTGCGCCCGCGGCGCAGTAGCAGCGGCGCTTGCTTGGCAAGGCCGGCGTAGGCGAGTCCGGCGGACACAGCATGCACTCCGCTATCCGGTAGACGCATGCCGCACGTAGCACAGAGCACGATCAACGTGTGGGGAAGGAGCATCGTTCAAGCGTGTCAGCGTGTGGCCGTGTTTGTATCAACCTCCAGGACCAGTGTGATACCTATCGTCGTGCGAAACCTCTTCGGCCAGCTGATATCAGCATTCGTCGGGCACCTGTATCGGACCACTATCGGGCCCCTGGGGGCACGGCGAGTTTGTAACGTATCTGCGTGTGACTCGTCCACTGCCACCTGTGCCGGAAACTGCCGGAAGGTTCCTGTCGCAGACGCGTGTTCATAACCGGGGACACGGATCACAAACATGCAAGTGGCCAGGAATCAGACTGCAATAACGGGGAGGTGTACATGGCGCGGCTGAGGGGAACGAGGGTTTGGACGATGTAGCATTGGGGGACCCCGTCCGCCGTAGCACGGGCACATCTTCGCCGTTATGGTGGTGACCAACCGTGCGATAACCTATCAGTTCTATTAGTAGTTTGCTTATGCATGTAAAGCTCCACTCCCTAAACCACCTTGCTCTTTAACCTTGGCTTCCACAGTTCCATTCCAGTCGCACGACCGAGTCGCGAAAGCAGGTGCCTTCATTGACTTGACTTAACGCCATGGCCGCTCCTGGGGGTCCTCCAGTCGTTGTTAAGAAAGAATATCAACTCAAAGGGGGACCGAAGCTCATAATCCTCAAGGGCAGCATACCAGACTGGCCCAAAATGCAGCAGGATAGGGTCGATAAGATTACACCTGTAGCCGTCGTTAATGCTGGTGGGTAAATTATGCAAGCGATATTGGAGCTCTGCTTTTTACGACATGCGGATGCTGAACCAGGGTCCGAACACTTGCCCGCAGCTAACCAACGCTTGTGCGGAGGAGGAGGTGTAGATGGAAGTAAGTCGCGCGGAATTTTGCTGGAGTGTCTTAGGGAACGCGGTAGCTTAATGAGTTCATGTGACTTGGTCGCAGTGATTCACAATCGAGCTGGTCCAGAGCTTGCCAAGGAATGTCTGAGCAAGCCCGAAATCCGGCCAGGCATTCGATGCCCTACTGGGGAAGCCGTCGTGACAAAGTAGGTACCGGGTCTGTAGGCGCCTGAAGCGGTCTTTAGTGACCGTCCGGGCGCCACAGGGCAACCATTTGTCGCCGAGCGGAACAGGGAGTGCCACGGCAGCTTGAGGGATGGAGCGGACTGTGTACCCTCTGATGGTGAGGGTGCATAGGGGCAAGAGCACAGCCAAGCGGCACAGGCCACCGCCTCCTACAGCATACACCCGTCGACCGTGCCCGAAAGCCCCACGCCAATGGACCCGTACGGATCAGCTCACCCACCCGAACCCGCCATCCCAATCTCCTAGACCTCCTTCCCTTCCCCCCGGATTCTCTTATCAAATCCCCCTCCTCTCCCCTCCCCTCCTCTCCCCTCCTCTCCCCTCCTCTCCCCTCCTCTCCCCTCCTCTCCCCCCCCCGCCAGGGGCTACAACTTCAAGACCGACTTCATCATCCACACCTGCGGCCCCGTGTACGCCAAGGAGCGCGAGGCGGAGTGCGAGGCCCACCTGACTAATGCGTACGGCAACTCACTCCTCGAGGCGCAGCGGCTGGGCGTCAGATGCGTCGCGTTCGCCGCCATCTCCACCGGCGTGTATGCCTACCCCTTCCGGGACGCCACCAAGGCGAGTAGCGGCCCCCCCGGGCCTTATGCCCCCCCCCGCCAGCGACGCACCCGTACTCGCCGCCTTCACGACCCACGCCCTGCCGTCCCCGGCCCTCCGTGTCGCGGCTGTCCTAGTCAGTGCCGACCCAGGGGCTATCCTCTCATGCACCTCCCCTTCCCGGGTCCTTATGTCCCCCTCCCCCCGTGTTTATGTACCCCCCCCCCAGTTCTCCAGCATGCATATCAAAACGCCTGTTCTAAACGGTTTTTTCGGGCATCCACGGGTCTTCCTCGAACCCCCCCCCGTGTCGTTGCCCTGGTCTCAGGTGTCGCTGACGGTCCTGAAGGACGCGCAGCCGCCGCTGGAGGAGGTGTGGATCGTGCTCTTTACGGACGGTACGGCAACAGTGGCGGCGGTTGGGAAAGGGTTGCGGTTACAGTTGCGGTTACGTGCGTGCCGTTGCCCTGTCGTAGCCGTCCAGGGGTTTGGGCTTGGGCCCGACCGGAGCGCAGCCGAGAATGCGTCTTTCGGTGAGGTGTGGCGCGATGCGAGGAGCGGAGGATCGGTGGCTGGATCACTGCTGGCCTGGCACCTGTGGCTGGAAAACTGCTGGCCATGGCACCGGTGGCTGGGCCTCGCGCGTACGCGGTCCGACTCCGGCGTGCCCATCTTCCCCTCCACCTCGCCTCTCCGTAATGACGCACGCCGATGCTGACGTCCTCCACGTGCTCAGTGCGCTTGCACCTGCCTCGGCCCTACTGACGGCTCCCAACACCCAATCCCAACGGCGCCCCCGCAGGCGACTTCAAGACCGCAACCAGCCTGGCGGAGGATTTGAACCTGGAACCCTACGTCGCGCCTGCTGTCACGGACACCCCGCAGGTACGCCGGCGCTCTCTCGCTCTTATCCCACCTCCTGCCCCCAGGGTTCCGGGCCCTCCGAAGCTCCTCCCTCCTGGACCCCATTTCCTCCGTCGGCCCTTCCCATGCAGGATAAGAAGGAGGCGACCCACACCACCGCCTGGAACAACTTCAACATCCTGGCGCATGCCACCGCCGCAAACTGAGGAGGAGGACGAGGAGGAGGAGGAGGAGGAGGACGGAACTGATAGCCCACCGGCCCCTGCCTGGGGGTCTCTCGGGGGCAATGCCCTGCGCGCGACCAATAGCAGGACTGCGCCTGTGGGATTTTGCTGGCAGGGCGCCAGCCGTGCTGAGGCTGCGAAGGTCTGGGTGTGCGGCAGGGCCCGGCGGGACCTACGGGACCAACCCGTCCTGGCGGCATGTCGGCGCCTGTGTGGATACGCCGGCGCCTGAAGCGTCGAGGCTGCCTGCGGTGTACCGCCGCATGCGAGAAACGCGAGTTGTACAGTAAGGCGGAAGTTGTATGGGGTGCTGGTAGCGCTGTGGGGCGGGACTGGGGCCTTAGCTAAGGTACCGATGCTGTACCCTGGGGTACGGAGTATTGACGGGAAGGTACAGAGAGGGGGAGACACAGAGGGACAGAGAGGGGGAGATACAGAGGGACAGGGAGGCGCGCACCGGTGGTGGCGGCGGCGGTGGTGGCGGCGGCGGTGGTGGCGGCGGCGGCGGGGGTGGCGCGCACCGGTGGTGGCGGCGGCGGTGGTGGCGGCGGCGGGGGTGTCGCCCGCTGCAGGTGCGGCCGCTGAGACATACGGTTCCGCTGTGACACTGCGTGCGTCGTGACCGCGGGCTATGTATGGGCCCCCCCGCGGACGTGGGCTCCGATCGACGGTGGCTAGGGCTGGGCCCCCCTGACTGACTGGGGACATCGCGGTTGCTGTCGTGCATGTTTGATCTGTCGTCGAGTTAGGGCACCTAGTAGAGCGCTGTGAGGGGTTACTGTGATGCCTGATGCGATGTCTGATGTGGTGTTTTGAGCGAGCGAGCTGCGCGTTGCAGGTCCACACGGTACCGGTAAACGGTGATCCGCAACATTTGTTTAATGGCAGGTAGGCGTAGGTGGGACGGGCATGCGGAGGTCTTGACGTGCTGTGGATGGAGGCCCCTGTGACGCATATACCTGCTGGGTGTTGCGCGCTGACATGCTTGATACCCGCGGCCGGATGAGAGCCGACAGGGCAGCAGCATGGTACGGCATGTGTGCGTGGGCTGGTGTGGGCTGATGCGCTGGCGCCTGCTGGTGCGAGCGGTACCAGGGACGGGCGGAATGCATACCTCCCGGTGCATCGCGGGAAGAAGCGTGACAGGCTAGCGGGTAAGAACATCCAAGGATGCAATGCGCCGCCAATGTGCACAGCAGGAGGAGTGCCTCACGAGCAGCTGGTGTGGGAAAGGCGCCCTCGCGGCTGCGTGATTGGAACGAATCGGCTTGTCTTTTGGCTTGCCGTTGTGGAGCGGGAACCTTCGAGGACACATCGGCTGCCCGACATGTCTAGCAGATGGTACCCCCATGACAATCGCGACTTGCCGAACTGCAGATCTGCAAGATTTTATATGTTTTCTCGCTTAACTAGCCGTCAAGCGGAACTACCGTATGACTTGCGGATCACACAGCGTTCCGTAGTTTCAGTATGCAGTGGAAGGTAGCACGATTTCTTGGAACTCTGGGAATTGGTACGTGACTGCCTGCGATCTGCGAATAGCAGTCGACGTCGTCGGCGTGAGCTGATTCGTCCCTTGTCGCCGGAACGCGGACCTCCTTTCTTTTTTAGGCCTTGTAACAATCTTATTATTGGTCCTATAATTCGTATAAACTTCCATACATCGAATTGTCGCCCGCACGCCAATATGTGCCTACGTACATGCACGACACGCTCCTACGACACGTAAAGTCGGACTGAAAACATGAGCTCACGGTATCAGATTGAAGGGATAGGCCGCATCGTTCGCAATTTAGCCCCGGTATCGGGAAAGCCTATACATGGGCAAGTTTGCGACAGTGGCGCGTCGCGGCCGTGTTGCCAGGACCTCGTAAACTCGCATTCGCATCAGAAAGCCTGCCAGCATTCATACGTAAGCAAACGGGGCTTGTTCTATCGCACGACAGGCTCCGTACCGACCCCATATCCCTGTCGGCATCGCGAAGAAGGCCGCCGTGCGGTGTCCCCGTTCTGCTTCAGGTTCCAAAGCCATTCGCAGGGCCAGTCCCTCCAAGCACCAAACGCAACGCACGGCCTGCCTTCAGGCGATAACCGGACACCCCCCCTGCAGCCAAACCCCATTCCCCAATGGACCTACCCCCGGCCCGCGCGAGCTTAGGATCAACCAGGCATCGCCCCACATGTGACAAATCCACCTTGGCCGCACCCGCAGCCAGCACCTCGCACCGCACCCGCAGCCAGCACCTCGCACCGCACGCCCCCTATCTGCCAGCCCGACAGCCAGCCGGCGTCCTAGCGCCTCTTTGCCTAGCAGATGGCGAGCGAGCCCTCGAGGTCACATCCTCCAAAAGCCCCCTCATCTGTAGCAGCAGCAGCGGCACGTACGCGGCGCCCGACAGCCCAGCACAGCTTCCCCGCCCGGCAGCTACAGGGAGGTCGAACCAGCCGCAGCAGCACCCGCAGCCACAGCATCAAGAACCAACCAACGCCAAATGACGCCTCAACAATATACTTATTATCGTCAAGGGCTGTCGCGGCGTGCGTGTCTGCGGGCCGCTCACAAGCCCATGCGGTCCTTGATGTGCATGCCGTGTGCAACAGCGTACAGACCTGGAGGGGGGGTTACAATAAAGGGGAGGGGAGGGGGGAGGGAGAAAACCGGTGACACAATAGACCGGTTGACAAGGGGTTTGGGGGGGGGCGCTTGACAGGGGCCGTTGGCCGGTGTAGGATGCCGAGAGAGATTCGAAAGGTACATGAAAAAGGACTTTGATCAGGTCAGGAGCACCAAAGCGGATATTAAGGGTTCGCGAGGGGAAGGATCGCGAGGAATCGTTATGCACGGCATAGGGGAGGTGGAGGGGCAGCGGCGCCTCGACGGGCGCAGTCGCACGCGACCCCCAGCGTCCCTGCTGCGCCCACCCACCTGCAAACACACCCCAGCCCTGCGCCTCGTAGGCGGCCAGCGTGCTGTGCAGGTTCTTCAGCGGCAGCCACTCCTTGGTGATGCCCATCTTACGGTCCTCCTTGCTCTGCTTCGGCTTCAGGTTCTCCGGCAAGTCGGGGTCGATCTGTGTTTTTTGTTTTTTTTCCCAGCGGCAGAAAGGTACCAGGGAAACGACCAGTCAATACAAGCAAAGAATGCAGCCGCCTTGCCGAACTTACGATCGTACCACCGCGACTCATCCCCCAACAGCCGGGAAAAGCACATTATGGCATCCGGGGGGGTTTCGAGGCAGCCCCGTGGATGCAAGAAAAAACCGTGGCATCCGGGGGGTGGCGTGAAAACCGTTGACACGAAAAAGACAGGATGTAGGACGCATGGTCGGCGGACAGCGAGGATGTGGGCGCATGCTGGAGCGTGGGGGGGGGGGTCGAGACCCTGGCGTCGGGTTCCCTGGCTCCTTCAGGACGGCATTGCTTGCCGTTGGCGGCACGGTGGCCGGTGGCGCATGCAGCCGCTGGGCCCCCACATGACAGACATGAGGGCACGGGGCGATGAGGGCACGGGGCGATGAGCGGCCCGGCGCGATGAGCGGCCCGGGGCGATGAGGGCACGGGGCGCAAAAATAACGGCCAGCTCGCCGGCCCCTCCTAGCTCAGCCCGTGATAGCAGGGCACCACGAATCATAAACCCTTCCTTTTCGAATCGCACGTCAAAGGGTTGCCGGGAAGCGCTGGTTGTACGGCACATCGCGTCCATACCTATCCGGCGTACCAACTTCACGCCTGCCCCGAGTCGCAGCGCTCCGAAACCGCTATGTTGCTAGCGCGTCGTACATGGCTTGTGAGCGAGCGTAGCTTGTGGCTTAATAACTAGCAAATACTAGCAATAACTAGCAAGTAGCTTCCTACTCAGTTGGTTCGTCCCGCCACCGCGAACCGGACCTCCAGCCTAGGAGGCCAGTGCAGGTCTTTTAGTCCGGTGGCGTGTCCCCCTTACGATGCAAACGCGGTCCCGACCCACGGGTCTACACCCACCTCAGCAAAGATGGTGACCTGTTGACGCACGAGCGGCACCACCGGAACCGAGCACGGTAGTCATCGCAACAGCGAGAGGCAGCGCAAGCAGAGGGGGCGGTGAGAAGGTTGTCGACATTTCCAAAGGAGCGCCAGTGCAAGCGGCATATTGTAACATCCGCATTCGGAGTGTTGTCCGCATTCCGCGAGCATTGTAACAGCAAAGGTGGGAGGTAATACCGTTTGTGATGCGGCCCTTCCGCCAATGTGTGTTTGTGTTTTCGTAATTGAGGTTGGCTCATGCAGCGGAATAGGCTTACGTGGACATACGGAACGCTTGATAAGGGACGCTGCGTGCTCACCGCGTGATTGGCGAGACCCCTTAAATGACATTTCTAGTGTGATGAGGGTGCAACGAAGTGTGCACAGCTAGGTATTTTCTGCCGACATCGTGCCATCTGAAACCACCAGCGTCATTGTGTGGCGTGACATGAGAATGTCCTGATTGGGGCCAATCTCCTTCTGATCAATACAGCACAGCGGTGCGCGAACTAGCAGCCTCCGTGCGCCCAACCCACTTGCAGTATGGCACTGGTTACTAAAACCCGACAACACCCAGGCCATGCCAAGCTGACCGTCGCCGCATTCAACCATGGGACCGAAAAACTCCTGTCCCAAGCTTACCATGTTTTCGTTGGTCAAGCCCGGGCTGAGGAACTGCTGGCCGGTGGACCCGACGAGCTGCCCCACATAGCCCGTCTCCTCCTTTAGCTCTCTAAGAGCTGCATCCTGCTCATATTATACCCGAGGTAATGGTTAGCGATTAAGTGCTTCCTCCGCGTGGTACAAGCAAAGATCCAGACCGCATGTCGCACCTTCGGGGACTCGTTGTTATCGACGAGGCCTGCGCATACGGGCACGGGCATCCCCTTACGATGAGAACAGTGCATGCAACAGTAGTCCAGGCGCAAAACATGGCTGCGCCAGGACATCAAGGCACGACGTTTTCGACCCTCCTCACCAGCCGGCAGCTCAATAGTGTATTTCCCAAGCGGCGGACGGTATTGCTTAACGACCAGTACTTGGTGGTTCCCGTCCTTCTTCTTGAGAATTGCGAAAATGTTGACAGCTGTAAATAGGGGCCAGAGCGCACTGGCGTGAGCGATCAATCAGGAACAGATGGCTAGCTTTGCCATGACCATAAAGCCTTTTAATGCTGGTAACAAGGCGAGTCGGTTTACGATAGCCGCAGCCGGCCACGACTGGTCCTCTTGTCGAACCGGGCTTACCGTCAACTTCACCCTTTCGTGTAGTCCGCTCAACATACTGCCAGCTGACCTGTGGATTGAGGGCAACCGTGGTCACAACACAAGTACCGCCGCTTTCTCGTGCTTGACGCCCATTAGCGGGACTTCCCGACCTTCGTATTGTCGACTGGCCTGTTGTAGTCCACGTTCACAAACCGTAAGAAACGGCTCTCCGCAAGCAACTTCTTCTCGAGCGTGGCTGGGCTCGGAGGTGGCTGAGAGCCGGGGCCCTTGGCCTGCGACATTCTATCAGCCCCTAATTATGCTGACTTGTTGATTAATTACCCGCGCAACATGCAGCCTTATCAGAAGAAGTGCCCGCGCCTCCAGCCGAGTGCAGCGCTGCAGGAGCCAAGGTAAGGCTCCCAAATTCGTACAGAGAATTATGTTTTCTTGCACAGTAATAACAAACTTGGGGAGCGTCCTTCTAGACAACTTAGGCTGACCTGTGTGCACAGTACGGCGAGCCGTATTGCTTTAGGCGCATTCGCGGCTTGCAGTGCTGATCCTTCTGACACCTCGAGCATGTCATGATTGCCAAAAATGCTTCCCGCTGTCAGGATACCATGCCACCCATAGGGAGCCCAAAACCACCTTAGTCTTCGGCGGCGATCGCAACACCCATGAGGCATGCGCCCAAGTCGAATATGCAACAATGAAATCACATCCAAAAGCACCAAGGGCATCAGCCGCCATACGGGTTTCGCCGGACCCAGTAGGAAGCTACATGCACGTTTCGCCTCACCTCACACCTAATTCCCCTCACATCCCAGCGACACGTGCCATCACCCCCCCCTGCGACCCGCCATATCATACATGCATCCTGCCAACGGCCAACCGCTCCCTCCTCCCAGACTCACCGCAGGGCGTCAACCAGCGCCCGTTCAACCGCCCCCCAGTCCGCGCTTGCAACCGCCTGCCCCAACCACCCGTCCGCACCCCCGCCACTCCCCTCCATCCCAACCCCGGTATCGGCTGCGTCTGCTGCCGGATCGACCGTTCTCAGCGGCCCCACGGCGGTATCCGTACGGCCGTTGGGCGCCAACTGGACGATCACCTCAAGCCTGCTCTCCCGCCGGTACGATATCGCCCGCAGCTCCACGCCGCCATCCAATTGCAAGTACGGCACGATGTACGACGATTTCCCGACCCTAGGACGATCGTACAGAAGGCGGCGGCGGACGGGGTGGAGGAGTAGATCAGGGCAAGGGAGTGTGTGTGTCTCTGCGTCATGCTGGCATGGGCACATAGATTGTCGTGCTAGGTGTCGTGCTGGCTGTCTTGCAGCAGAGACCGTGAAACCTTCATCGTGGCGTCTTACCCGTTGGTACTTAATGATGCCCGAGCTGGTGGGCTCAGGTTCTCAGCGCATATCGTACAAGTACGGCATAATGATCCCGAAGCTGCACCTGGTCCTCTACCCCGCAATTCTCTCGCCACCGCCCGAACATGCCCCGGGGTAACGCCACACGCGGGCCCCCCTCCAATCCAGTTCGCAGCGTTAGCAACCCCAGCCGTTCAACCGCCACCCCCCGCACCCACCGGAATATGCCCTTGAGGCGGGCCGCCCGCGGCCACACCGCCGCCAGCACCTGCTTCAGGCGCTCCCGATCGAACACGTCATCCGCGCTGAACATCCACCCGCATGACACCTGCTGCTGCTGCTCCTCGTCCCCCTCCAGCCCCAGCTCCTGCTGTCGCCCCTGCTGCCGCCCTCCAGCATCCACCTCCCCCGGGACTGCCTCCCCTGAAGTGACTGCTGGCCCCGCGCAACCGTCAGCCGGGCTGCCGCAAAGCAGCGGCGGTGGTGGCGGCGGCAGCGGCGGGTGCCGCGAGGGGAAGCGTAGGGGTCTCCGGGGGGGAATCACAAGCTGCGCCGCGGGGCGCTCCGAAACCACCTCGTCACCTCCGCCGCCGCCGCGGACTTCGTAGGAGCCATCGCCGCCGCCGCCGCCGCCGCCGCGCTCGTCCAGATGGGCCGAGGCCAGGGCGGCGGCGGTGCTGTCAGCCGTCGCGGCGTCAGCAGCAGCAACGGGCGTGCGCGGTGGTGCGTCCCCGCCCGCGTTCGAGCTGGTCCCGCTGCCGCCGGGGGGGGCCTCCATTGCCCCCCTTGCGGCTGCTGCTGCTACTGCTGTTGGCTCCGCCGCCGGGGCCCGCCCTGCGCGCTGGGCTGCTCGCCGGCGGCTGGTGTGCACCTGCGGGTTGAACAGGGGCCTGCGCGGAGGGAGGGTGCAGTACGGCAGGTGGGGTGGCGAGGAAAACCGTGGATACGACACACAAGAGGAAGAGAGGAGGGTGCAGTACGGCATCCGCAGTACGGCAGGTGGGGTACGGCAAGTGGGGTGCGATGGAGTGCATACTGGAGAACGTGGTTAAGGTAGGGGGTCTGGGGGGGGGAGGAAGGAGTGGCAGAAAAACCGGGGAGGGGGGTGCTGCTGATGGTCGGAGGCCGCAGGGGGAGTCCCTCACTCACTTACTCACCTGAACAGGGGTGTGCGGGGCAAGTCCAACAGCGCCGGGTCGAGTCGTCCCTGGCTGGTCAGCACCACCTGCCAGGAGGGGAGGGGTGAAGCGCGAAGGCGGGGGGGTCAGCGTGCGGGCATGAGGGGTAGGGAGGTGTTCGGCGGTGGAAGCCAAGAGCATTGGAAGCATTACAAGGAAGGTAAGGCTTTTAAACCAGGCATGGCAGGGCGGGAAGGCAGTCAAGGCACCAGGCAGGGGGAGATGAACGAAACAGCTTCCCCCTCTCCTCCCCCCCCGCTCCTCTCCTCCCCTCCCCGCCCCGCCCCAGCTGCGCGTATCACCAACAAGACGTACTCCTGCGCCATCCCTACTTACGCACCTGAACCTTGGGCGGGTACAGGGTTTCCGCCCACTGCCAGAACTCCTCCTGCTGCTGCACGGTGGCAAGGTCCGCCTTGTGCCCGACCAGCACATCAGCCACGTTGATCTGGTCCTGGGGGAGGGGGCAGGTGGGACCGCAAGGGGGGCTTCGGGTGGCGGGAAGGTGAGAGCGGGGAAGGAGGGGGGGGGGGTATAAAGAGAATCCGCTAATCCACGGCCGACAAAGGAAGGGAAAGGGGAGGATGCGGAGGCGGGTTGTGCGTTTTTTAGCCTTGCAGCCGGCGCCGACCCGCCTATCCACAGCCCCGGCACGGGAAGCCGCAAGTCCTCCGCCACCTCCCCCCACGTTGCTACCGCCATACAAGGGCTCTTGCCCCGGCCCAACCCGTCCCCCGCCACGTCTCCTGCGCCCATCCCCGATCCACCAAGCTCCCCGGCATGCACACTAGGCATACACACTAAAAACACCCGTTGCACACTCGCCGCATGGTATGGCCCATCCGATACAGCCCTCAAGTGACCATCACGCGTTTCTACGCTGCCCCCAGCAGCTTCCACCCCCACCTGGAATGTCTCACTGGACCCAGCCGCCGAGACAGCGCCAGCGCCGTTGGCGCCTCCGCTGCCCCCCGCCGCCACCGCCGCCGCCCGCACATCCACCAAGCAGATCACCGCCCGCACGTCCAGTGCCGTACGGAGGTGCTCGTTGTACAGCGTGTCCAGCAGGCCTGGTGGTGCACGTGACCGGGAGGGTTGAGGTCGAGGTTGAGGTAGAGGTTGCGGGTTGAGGCCTGGGACTCGTGGCGCCAGTTGCGCATTCGAAGCATGGACAAATTGGGTGTCAAACATAGGGTCTCCCCCCTCCCTCCGTCTCCAAAGGGTTGCGTTTCAGCTCAGCCCAGCCCAGCCCCTCCGCCCTTTTCTCTCCCTCCCTGGACCCCCTTCCCTGGACTCCCCCCCTCCCCGCTTGGACTATGCACCCACTACATTATTTCCCCAGTCTACCGGTTCTTTTTTGCAACCCCCGCTCGGACACCAACCTGCTGGGTGGCCCAGCCCCTCCGCCCCTTTCTCTCCCTCCCTGGACCCCCTTCCCTGGACCCCCCCCGCTCGGACTCCAACCTGCTGGGTGGCCCAGCCCGCTGGGTTCGATGATCAGGCGGTCCGGCTTGGCCTGTCGTACAAGCTGCGCGACGGCCGCCCCCAGCGGCCCCGAGAGCGTGCAGCACAGGCAGCCGCCCGCCAGCTCCCGGACCACGACACCGCTGGGAGGGGCGGCAGGGACGGAGGACGCTGACGTGTCGCCGCCGGCAGTAGCACCTGATGGTTGAGTGGGGTGAGTGGGGTGAGTGGGGTGAGTGAGATGAGTGGGGTGAGTGAGGTGAATGGGGTGAGTGGGGTAAGGCGGGGGGAAGGGGGAGCGCCACGCGTAGTTAGGTCTGGTCGTTGTGGTGGCGGTTGTGGTTGTGGTTGTGGTGGTAATGGTTTTCTGTTGACTTGGTGCTAGTCGCTGATGACAATGCCGTTGCAAATCGTGACGCGGACCGGGGGCCACTGGCGCGGCCCATGGGTCGCTTGGTCCGGGGGTGCGTACATGAGGGCGGCAGCCACAATGCACAACACCAGAGCTGTGTGGAGACGTCGTGGAAGTGCTTCGCTTAGGAGCTTAGGTGCTGGTGGCAGTGGGCTCCTTGTGACAAGCGCTGTACGACGCGCTGCACGACGCGCCGGGCGGCAGCGTGTCAGGTCCGTTGTTACCTGACGGACGGACGGACGCCCCTGTGCCGACGGCAGCCTCAACCAGGGCCGCATCGATGCCCATCGCCCCGAATTCGTTCACTAGCAGCGCCCATTTCTCCGTCGGGGGCTTCTGGCTGAGGAGGTGTTGCACGGCTGTGGTCTTCCCGACGCCGAGCGAACCAGTGATGATATTGACAGGAATGGGAAGCTTCTACGCATACAACGGGGGGCCATGGTCTTACGATTGGAGGGCAGGAGCATGGAACGATAACGCCATGCAAGCGGCCACGTAGCCCTACCATGCCAGCGCATAAACCAACTCCGTGTTGATGAAATATATTGTAAGGATTGTGTACTGTGTATGTTGTTTTGCCATATGGGTGCGGGTTTCTGTGTGCTTGCCTGACCGTCAAGATGCATGAGAAACCTACCTTCTCTACGGTTTTCAAATCCCGAACACCACGCCTAGCATGGCAGACATTGCCTTTGCAGAACATTAATTTTGCTGTATAGCCTCCTCATTGATTATACCTTGCTTCTTCATTGAGTCCGTAACTCAAATTTTTCATTTTATGCTGTCTGTGCGCTTGGACCTTGCGACGTTGCCCCTTACAGCACATAATTAATCCAATTAGTACAGATCCTCAATGGAAGTACATCATCGTTGCGTTTAGTCCACGCAACACCTCCTCTCACCTGTCAGCGGGCGGTCGGCGCTGCAGGAGATGCAGAGGTTGGGAGTCGAAATGGAGAACGCACTGTCTAGTAGCGATGATTTGCATACTCCAGACGAGAATGACCTCCTCGTTACTCGCCTGGTCGCGAGGATCGCTGAATTAGAGGAGCGGCTTTACAAGAAAGAGCTTGAGGCGCCTGCCATAGGTATGCGTTGATACAAGTCAACTTCGGAAATGGGGCAGGGCAGACGGGGTACCTACGGGGCTGAGCATTCAGAGCTCCCCGCACTTCTACAAATTGCCTCGTAACCCCCTCTCCCAGAACCGCCCTCTCCTCCGCCCTTCGGACTGACAGCTACCCACGAATGCCACCCCTCATGACTGCATCGCCCTTCGCCCTTGCCACGATCACACAAGGCTCCGCATTCTGCTCTCCGATGCCCCTCTCCAAACCGCTGCTGCACCGTGTCGTCCGTCTCGCTGCAACTCGTCTCCTTGTGTGCGTTCCTCCCTCCCCCCTTGGTACGCCCCTCGCTCCTCACTCCGCTCTATCCCCTCTCCCTCTCCGCTCATCACCCCAAACCACGCCTCCTCTTGCTCCTCCCGATCCTCGCCCTCCTGCTGCCCCTCCTGCTGCCCCCGCTGCCCCCGCAGCTGAGCGCGCAGTCGCCGCTGCGCTTCCTGACGGCACGCCCGGTCACGACTCGGCGGCGGCGGCGGCGCCGCCACCTCCGCCGCCGCCGCCGCCGTCCCGGCTCAAGGACACCATCCTAGCCACCCTGCGGGAGTCCTGGGCCAAGCTGGACGCCCACGTCACCAGCGTGGCGCAGACGCCCTCCTCTACGGCGGCGCCCCCCCTGCTCCCAGCTGCTGACGTGGCGGCCTCAGTTGGGGCCACCCCCACCAAGGCGGGCACCCCCGCAGCAGCCGCGCCGCCCGGCCTCCAGGCGGGCCGAGGACGATCAGCGCAGGACCTCAAGGTGAGGTGCCCGGGGGCGGGGCCGGTGGGGGAGGGGTAATCTAGGGTTTCGCGTTGTATCGGAAAGAGTGTGCCGGTAAGAATGCCGGCGCTGGGGGGGCCGAGGTTTTGTTTAAAGCATCAGCGCGTCACCGGCCATACAGTGTGGGTTTATTGGTACGGCAAATCAGCATCAGCACTCGGGCCTCAGGGACTGACGCCGCGCCTCCCCATGCCTGCGGCCCGCACTATACGACTGCACTGTACGACTGCACTGTACGACTGCAGCAGGGGGCCAACTTCAACTTCTCGACGCACCTGGTGGTGGACTACAGCAAGCCTGCCCACCGGTCGTCCTCCGAAACCGAGGCTGCCGGCGGCGCCGCCGCCTCCGCCGCCAACGGCCACGACGACGACGACGGCGACGACGGCGCCAGCCTGAGCAGCGTCGACAGCAGCGGCATGAGCTACGGAGCTGTTGAGGACCGGGAGCGGGAGGCGGCGAGGAGGGACAGCAGCCGGGCGGCCGGTCCAGGACCAACCAGGGCAATCAGCGCAGGGAGCGGGGCCGCCGGCGCCGGCGTCGGCGGCAGCATGGCTCCAGGGACGGCGCCATCGACGCCGGGCGGCGCCGGCGGCGGCGACGCCGCCGGCGGCGGCCGGCCGCCGCTGCCTCCCCCCACACGGACGACGACCGCCGGCCGGGGCGGCAGCGACGGCGGCGGCGGCGGCGGCTCCGCCGCCGCCGCGCCCTCCCCCTCCACTCAAGCCCCGGCCGGCGCCCAGTCACGCGCGGCAGCCTGGTCCGGGTCGGTTCTATCCAAGCTGGGGCTGCCTTGGGGGCGTGACCGCGACCGCGAGCGCAGCGCCGACCCACGGGACGGCGGCGGCCTGACGCGGAACACCTCCGCCGGCAGCCTGCAGCAGTACCCCTACCAGGCGGAGGCCTTCAGCGACCGGACCCTGGAGGAGCAGCTGGCGGCGGGGGGCGACCTGGGGATGATCCGGGGGATCACGGGGGAGGGCACGGGCAGCGGGGGCCACTACTACCGGTGAGGCGCGGGGAGGGGGGAGAATAACCCCGGGGGGGGAGGCCCGGGCGGATTTGGAGGGGACGGGGGAGGGGGATAGATGCACATCGATGGCGCGCATTGATGCCGGGGCGTCCCCTGGGAAGGGGGAAGGGGAGACATGGGGGGAGAAGAAGGGAACGCTGGGGAGAAAGGAAAGGGGGTGGAGGAGGAGGAGGAGGAGGAGGATGGGGGGCGAAACACAGGCCGCTGAGGCGGTATCCGGACCCCCTCCCCCCGATGATCCCCACTTGACGGGTTCCCATGCCATTGTGTATTGCTCCCCGCTTCACCCCGCCTGCGTTTTGTCATCCCCCCCCCGCCGTTGCCAACCCCTGACCCCAACCCACCCGCCCACGCTCCCGCCTCCCCCCCTGCTCTTGGTTGCGCGGGTTTCTTCCCCCCCCCCCCCCCGACCCTCAAGTTCTCCAGCATGCATCTCCAAACGGCTATCCTAAACGGTTTTCTCTTTCATACACGGGTTTCTCCCCACCCACCCACCCATCCCCCGCAGCTACGTTTTCGACCCGGCCGACGTTCAGGCTGAGATGGAGGTGACAGCCAGGGTCCGGCGGGCCGCTGCGGAGGCGCTCATGGAAGCCAACGCCAAGCTGGCGGAGGCGCAGGCGGCGGCGGCGGCGCTGCAGCGGCAATTAGAGCAGGCCAAGGAGCTGGAGCAGGTGAGCGCCGGGTGGGCCTGCTGCGCACCGAAACCTGTACGACACGCGTCGTACAATAAACGCGGGAAGTGGGGTCAATAAAGGGGTCGGAGGCCGCGGAGGGGCGCGAACGGTTGGTGGGGAGACGGCGAGAGGGGGGTGCTGCGCCGGCGGTGCTGTCTTTCACGTGCGTGTGTGTGTTTATCGTGTCCCGGTCGTGGTATGGGTCGTGTCGTACCTCGTGCGGTGCGCCGGTGTCGTACAGGAGCTGGAGCAGCTGCGTGCCGAGCGGTCCGCGGCTCAGGCTGCGAAGGAGGCGCTGCAGGCGGACATGGCGGCGGTGCGGCGGCAGCTGGAGGGCATGAAGGACACGGAGGCGTCACTGCAGGTGGGGGGGGTGTTCGAGGAAGACCCGTGGGGGGGAGGGAGCTCGGCGGGTTGGTCGGCACTTAAGGGACAAGCGAAACCGAGTAGGAAACGTTTTGGGCACTTGTTTGGGGCTTGAGGGGTGCCAGGGGTGGAGAGGGGATACGTCATAGGACGTCAAATCGACCGCCATTCCGAGGTATGCCGTAACAAAGCGCATTACGGGCTCACTCACCAGCGCTGACGTAAGCCAAAACCACCGCCACGGGTTTTCCTTGTCAACCTCCCTGGACTTCCAGGCCGAGCTGGAGAGCATGCACAGCCAGGCCGACATCTGGCGGTCCAGCAAGGACGGCGAGTCGGAGAAGCTGAAGCAGGAAAACACGCTGCTCCGAAGCCAGCTCACCACCAGGTGTGTGGGGGGGGAAGGGGTTTAAAGAGAATCCGCGAATCCACGGCCGACAAACCAAGGCCGGAAGGAGGGAGGAAAACCCGTGTGCCAGTGGGGGAGTGCCGTAGGGGAGGGGGAGGGGGGTTTAGGGTTGGAAGCGTCGGCGTTGGGGCTGGAGGCTTATAAGTAGAACTGGCGGTTGGTGATCGCACTGCCTAAATAAGCTGCGGGAGAAGCACTTGAAGAGCACTCCACAGATGCTGTGTGCGCGGAGTGACACGGTTTCCCCACCCCAGAGCCCCCAAATCCTAAAACCCTAAAACCCTAGCCTCCCAGTCTCTAGAACCTAGAAACCCCGAAGAACCCTAGCCTCCCAGCCTCTAGAACCTAGGAACCCCGAAGAGCTGAAGCTCTAACCTACCTAAACCCGCTGTCGGGCGCTGCCTCCACCACCTCAGGTCTTGCGACACCCCCCGGATCTGCCCCTCCCGCGCACCAAAAAGGAGAAAGAAACAAAGCGAAAAAGCACATTTTATCCTAAATCCCTCGCCCTTGTGGGTCGTGTCCCTTGTGGGTCGTGTCCATTGTGGGTCTTGGCATCCACAGGCTGAGCGAGCTGCAGTCTTGTCGCTCTCGGCTGAGCGAGGGGGAGGCGGAGCGGCAGCGGCTGGTCCGGGAGGCGGAGGAGCAGCAGAACAAGGTGGGGGCGTGGCGGAGGCGGGTGGGGGGGTTGGGGGCTGCGTGCCACGCGCTGAGGAAACGCCCTTCAGGAACCAACCAACACGAGCACGCCGCAACCACCCAACGACATCAGCGCATAACTCCGCATAACCACCTCCTCCAAGGAACCGCAGCCACCGCCTCGCCTCATCGCCCCGAAACCAACCCGACCCGTTCCGACACACCAACCCCGCTCCCGCCCCCAAACCAACCCGACCCGCTCCGGAACCCGCCCGACCCGACCCGCTCCGAAACCCGAGCGCAGGTCCAGTGGCTGACAAAGATCAACCTGCAGTTGGAGACGGCCGCCTCGCAGCTGAATGACGCGCGCAAGGCGGCGGCGGAGTGGCAGGAGCGCTTCATGCGGGAGCGGAACGTGCGGCGGCGGCTGCACGACCAGCTGCAGCAGCTGCGGGGGAACATCAGGGTCATGTGCAGGTGGGGCCGGCGGCAGAGGGGCAGGTGGGGAATGTGAGAGAGGAGAGGAGACCCGTGGATCGGCGCTGAAAAGTATAAGTATAACCGGTTAGGAAACGTTGGGTAACGCTCCGTTGGAATAGCAGGCTGAAGAATGCCGGCCGGTCGCGGGGGGTTGGGGTGGGGTTACAGAACAGAACCGGTTACAATCGACGTGGGAAGTGTAGCTGGTGCATAGCCTTCGGACACCTGGACGCGCGCGCAGGCTACTGGACTAGGGTTTACTGCCGCAAAAACTGACTTTTGGGGGAGGTGTGTGTGGGGGGGGGCGGGATGGAGTCCCGGGGAGATTGGCGGGGAGGGACAGGGCCCAAACCCTAGAACAACATCTAGAAGTGGTCGCAACCACCACGACCTGGCCTGACCTAGCGAGGGCGCCTTTTACGGGTGGGGCCCGGTTTTCCCAAGTGCCGACACACGGATTTCCTCTCAACCACCAACCACCAACCACCATGTCGCCCCCGTAGGGTCCGGCCGGTGCAGCCGGGTCAGCGGGACATTGTGACGTACCCATTGGAGGGGTTGTTGGCGGTTAGCCCGCCCGACAGGAGGTACCAGGTAGGTCGTTGCCCCCCATTACACTCCGCCCCCCTCTCTCCCCGCCCAAAACACCGATCGCCTCCTGCCTTCGGGAAAAACACATCCAAAACCCCTCCTCCCCCTTCCTCACCCCTGCCCTAAAACTCTAAACCCCTCCCTCCCCCGACATCACCCCGCCGCCCCCCCCCCGCCTGCAGGAGTTTGAGTTTGATCACGTGTTCCCGCCCGCCTCCGACCAGTCGTACGTGTTTGAGGAGGCGGTTGCCTCCCTGGTCCGATCCGTGGCTGACGGTTACAATGCCTGCATCTTCGCGTACGGCCAAACGGGCAGCGGCAAAACGTTCACCATGCAGGGGCCTACGGAGGATCCGGGTGCGGAGGAAGGCCGGGAGGCGCGGGGAATGGGGGTCTTAGGGTTTTGTTTTAAGAGAATCCGCGAATCCAAACGGCCGACAAGCCGAGGGCGGCGGGGAATGGGGGAGATGAGGTGAGGTGGCGAGAAGACACGCTTACACGACAAAGTAAACGAAAGGGCAGAAACGAGCCGGTGGAGGGGGCCAAGGGGGTTTGTTTCGGGGCTGGAAAAAGGGTGGTGGTGGGCTTTGCCTGGGGCCGCCTCTGGCAGGAGCTAGGGCGCAGGGAGCGGCGCACGGCAGCATATAACACCGCCTTGCCTCCAACAGCAACCCCCTGACGAACGACGACCTCGCGGTGACGTCCGTCCGCCCCATCTTCCGGAATCTGTTCACCCGTCGTGCCTGATCAGGCATCTACGTTCGCGCGCTCCGGGAGCTCTTCCGCATCGCGCTGGAGGAGGAGGGCGCCGCCGCCACCGTCGCACTCACCCGCCGCTCCTCAGCAGGCAGCGCCGCTGCCGGGGACGCCGACGGCGCCGCCGCCGCCGGGGACGCTGAGACGCCAGTGGCGGCGGACGGCGCCGCCGCCGCATCCGGTGCTGCAGCCGCCCTGGGCCGCTACAGCTTCCAGGTGTCGATGCTTGAGATCTACAACGAGGCGGTTCACGACCTGCTGGCTGGCCCGGGGGAGGGGGCGGTGACGAAGCCGCTGGACGTGTCCGCACTGGGTGAGTGGTCGTGACGTCGGGAGCGCTGCGAGGAAAGCCCGTGTACGAAAGGAAAACCATTTAGGACAGACGTTTCGGGAGGGCGGGGAGGGGAAGTGCGTGTGTGTTTTGGGTTTCGCGGAGGAAAGGAGGGAGGGAAGGGGGAAGGCGGCTAGGTGGGTGGGGACACCCCTACACACACTCACCACCAGTGTACCAAACGTTTCCTGATTGATGTTACGTCTCGGTGCCGACCTACGGGTTTCCTCGCATACCCCTCGAAACCCCCTTCCCCTCAAAACCCCCTCCCGGCCACCCCGCAGGCGCCGGTGAGCTGCCCCCGGGCCACGACCGCGTCCCTGGCCTCAACTGGCGCCACGTCAGCAGCACGGAGGGTGTGGAGGCGCTGCTGCGGGAGGGCGGCCGCAACCGGGCCACCGCCGCCACCTCGCTCAACGCGCACAGCAGCCGCAGCCACGCGCTGCTGTCGGTGCGGGTGACGGTGACGGGGGCGGACGGGAGGCGGGGGGTGAGCCTGCTGCACCTAGTGGACCTCGCGGGTGAGGAGGAGGGGGGTGAGGGGGAGGGGGGGGGGTGAGGGGGGAGTGGGGGGAAGGCCCGGATACAGAGGAAAAACCATTTGGGACATTACGTTTGGAGATGCATGCGTGTGTGTGTTTGTAGGGGTGGCGAGATGACCGGGTTACAGGACATGGGAAACGAAGGCCAGAAACATAGCTTGGGAAGGGTTGGGAGGAAACCCGATGGAAGGGGAAGGGGGGAGAACAGGGGGTGTTGGGATGGATTGTCCGGAGGTTATCGGATGCCTCGGGTCACCTCCGAAACCATTTGCGGGGCCATGAAGCCACGTTGAACCTTCCCCCTGGAACCTGCGCCGTAAAATAACTCCCCCCCCCCGTCCCATCCCCGTCCACACACACATACACACACACTCACTCCCAGGCTCCGAGCGTGTGGACAAGAGTGAGGTCGTCGGCCAGCAGCTCAAGGTGCGGGGGGAGAGGGGGGTAAGGATTACAAGGAAAGCCCGTGTAGGGGGAAAGGGAGGGAGGGAGGGATCCAATCTGCGGGCCGGGAGGGCTGGGCAGGGTTGGAACCAAAATCCAGGGGTTTGGGGGACGAGCGATCAGAGACCCACCCCCTCACCCACTCGTCAATGGCTGCCCCTCCCTCATCTCCTTGCGCCTCCGCCCCACACTCCGCCCCAAATCCAAACCCGAATCCAAATCCACAACCGCAGGAGGCTCAATCCATCAACCGCTCTCTCTCGGCGCTGGGTGACGTGATCGCCGCGCTGCAGCGGCGGAGCTCCCACATCCCCTTCCGCAATTCCAAGCTCACAGCGGTAAGACGCGGAGATGTTCCGGGGCGGGGCGGGGAGAGTTCCCCCCTCTCCCCCTTCCCTGTGCCCGCCCCGCCCATGCGGGCCTTATACGGCTGTCCTAAACGGTTTTTTCCTTCCATACACGGGGGTTCCTTTATGCGGTCCATCGTGTGCGATGCGACCCTCCCGAGTTCGGAACCAACAACTCGCCACCACCCCTCTCCCCCAAAACCCTAAAACCCTTTTCCCCTATCTCTCCCCCTCACCCCCGCAGGTGCTACAGGACTCGCTCAGCGGCAACTCCAAGGTGGGGCCGGAAGCCGGCGGGAGGGGGGCTGGGGGGAACGGGAGGAGGGTAGCACGGAGGCGCATTGTTGGACGAGACCATGTTCACTGTGTACGGCAACGAAATGACGGCGGCTCACCAACTGTATTTTTCCCGCCCAGGTCCTGCTGGTGTGTAACATCGCCCCCGAGTCCACCTCCGCCTCCGAAACCGTCTCCTCACTCAACTTCGCCAGCAGGGCGGCGCAGGTGCAGTTGTGGGGGAGGCGCAGGGCGGGCGGGCGGACGGACGTTGCGCTCCAGGGAGGGGGGGGGTGCAAGAGGATTCGCGGATCCACGGCCGACAAACTGGGGGGGACGTAGAGGGTTACGGATGGCACGCTTCTGCTAGCGGGGTTGCTGCGTTTGGCTGGAGCAAGAAGCACGTCAGCTCAGCGCTGCTGCCCCAATCCATCCATCAAGCGCCCTTCACTCCTCTCCTTCTCTGATCCCCCCTGGTTTCCTCTCATACCCCCTTGGTGGCCCCCTCGCCCCCTGCATCCCCCTGACTCCCTTTTACCCCCCCTCCCCTCCACTCCCCATTGGCACGCAGGTGGAGCTGGGGGCCGCACGCCGGGCCGGCCCCACGGAGCGCCCCTCCCCCAGCCCCAGCCCACTGGACCGTTCGCCGGCACCAGACAGAGAGGGAGGACGCGCAGCGGCCGCCGCCGCCGCCGCCGCGGCGGCGGCGGCGGCCGCCGCTTCCGGCGGCGGCGGCTCCCAGCCCTCCCCGCTGCCCTCTCAGCCCCCCCTGCCCATCATGAACGGCACCGCCGCCAAGGTGCGGGCGCAGGCCGCGGCGGCGGCTGCAGGAGGCGGCGGCGGCGTGCGGTCGTCTCAGAGCTGGGCGGGGACCAGCAGCGGCAGCGGCAACGGAGGACACAGCCGGGGCTGAGAAGCATAGGCCTGGGAGGCTGGGGCTGAGGGGCTAGGGCTGAGGGGCTAGGGCTGAGAAGCATAGGCCTGGGAGGCTGGGGCTGAGGGGCTAGGGCTGAGGGGCTGGGGCTGAGAACGCTAGGGGCTGGGGCTGAGGGGCTGGGGCAAGGACTGCGGAGGTGGGAGTGATCCGGGGGGAGGGGGAAAGGCTTTGGAGGCGGCATCCCCAGTGAGCTGCACTGCGAGGGGGGCGGGGCGGGGCGCGGTGGGTGGCCCATGGGTCGGCTAATGGGTCACCTTGTCCATGGGCGGACGAAGCGGCGGCGACATGGCATGCGCGCAGCTGGCTGGTGTGTGGAGGGAGGTGGGGGCTGACGGTGGTGTTGGAAGGAATGGACGCGTGGCTGCGGCTGCTAACTTCGTTGGACGGTTTTCGGTTGTGATTCAGGAAGGTCTGGCGCGCCGGGTTGCGGGGTTGCTTGGAAACGGCGAAATTTGACGGAGGGGATAACGGCGAGTGTGATTGCGGTTTTTTTTCGTGCGAGTGAGTTGGTGACGTGTGATCGCAAAGCTGCAGGTAGCGAACGTTGATGCAGGTCGTGCGTGGTGGTGGTCCGGAACCTGTACAGTACGGCGCCTTATCTATCGGCTAGATGCAGTCTGGAGTGAGGTGGTGATCCCAACGGTGAAGAGAGTACCCGCAGCGCTTGGCTCGTCGGTGGTGCTGCTGCTGAGTACTCGGGGGTGCTGGGGGAGGGGATGTGGGTGCGTGTATGGAGAGATGTGTGGATCGATGTGTGGAGAGGGTCGGGGGCAGAACGAGTGTATAAATTTTGTCGTTGCAAATACTCGCCGCAACCCGGGGGGGCGAGAGACAGCAGCAGGCGACAAAACCGCCCGAACGCGACAATCGCCGTATACCTGAATCCAAGATCCACAACCTCACCCGCCTACTACTACTGGTGGTGATGGTGATGTAATGGTTGAGCTTTCGCATAATAGAACGTGCGGTCACGCGCGAGTCATCAGGGAGACACGTCAGCTGCACACCAACTACCGAACTGGACCCAGCCTTAATAAAGTCTGATGACATGTGGTTCCATATCACTTGTACTTAGCCTCCTTGTGCTTCCCCGCACAGCCAGCCTGCACAATGTCTGCTTGGTATCATAGAAAATAATATCGATATTGCTAAACCGTGGCTAGCGTTTACTCGCGTTGCCATTTCGCATTGGCGTCTTGACTGTTTCGAAGGCACTCTTCATCCAATACCGTCTCGCCGGCGGCCTAGCCTATGCTACAGCCTACAGGGCTGGGGGCCGCCTAGCCCAGGCACCCTGCCTTTCTCACCTAGCCCAGCCTTGACTAAGCCCACCTAGACTGTCCAACCTAACCTAGCAGACCCGTCCTGAGGTCTTCTAGCTAAACCTAGCAGACCCGTTGTGAGGTCTCCTAACCTAACCTTGCAGACCCGTCCTGAGGTCTTCTAGCCTTTCAGTGCCTCAGCATGCGCTCGCAACCAGGTGTCCGAAGACAATGCGCCAGCTATTCTACCCATGTCCTGTAACCGGACCTTTATGCAACCGTAATGCTACTACCTCCCCCCCCTAATCGGTCCTGTGCGCCCGCTGTGGCGGCATGGCCTCACCCCCACCCTGCTACGCCGCATCGCCCCGTGCATCGTAACCCTACCAGCCAACCAGGTGCATCGTGCGTGCCCTTTTCAGTGCAGCGGAAAGTTAGTACCGCGCCCTCCTCTTATCAGGTGATCAGGTGGTCAACCCCCCTGCTGCTGCGCCGTCCCCTCCGGCAGCTGACGCTTCCACGACTCCACCGCCTGCCTCGCCGCCTCCGCCACCTCGCCGTCCGCGTGCCGCCTCAATTTGTACACTCGCTTTCCCACGCCGCCAGCTGCTACTGCCGCCGCGGTCACCGCCAAGGAGGCCAGGGTGTGCAACCGCGCCGCCACCTGGCTCGTGCTACTGCCGCTGCCGCTGCCGCCGCCGCCGCCGCCGCCGGGCCCCCTGCCGCGGCCGGCGGCCGGCCCTGCTGCTGGCGGCCCGGTGGCGCCGCTACTGCTGCCCGTTCCCTGGAGCTGTGCCTCTATGGCCGACACCTCCGCCTGGGGACAACGTCAAGGCGGCGGTTGCGGTGTGGTTATGCGGTGTGGTTCTGCGGGTGTAGTTCGGTACATGCTGTCACGGCTCTCTCCCGGCTTGAACGAATATTCACACTGGTACGCCCCGCCCACCTGCAGAAGGGCCGCCAGCAGTGCTGGGGTGGCAGCTGCTGCCGCCGACGGTGACGACACCGACGGAGGCGCGCACTGCGGCAGCGCCGCCGCCGCCGCGGACTGCGGCAGCAGCGCCAGAGCCGACGCCGCCGCCTTGGCCCTGCTGATAAGGCCCGCCATGCGGCTCGTGTACTGCTGACGTGGCAGGCCGCTGCCGTACACGTCGGCTTCCACCAATGCCGCCAGTTGTTGCAGCTGCGGGTAGCGCGGCAGTCGGAGGGTGCCGTCGCGTTGGAGGAAGCTCCAGGGGGGATTTGGTAAGAGAATCCGCGAATCCACGGCCGACAAACCGAGGGCGGTGAAGGTGACGGTCCAGCGAGCGGGGGGGAAGAGCTAGGACGGGAAAGACTCAACGTCAAACCGTAAACTTCCATAGGATGTGGCTCATTCACACCGACGGCGAAGGGATACGGGATGGTGCTGGGCTCCTCTTCACTCGGAACGCAAACTGATGCAAAAACGCTGTCCCCGGGCTAGCGGGACGCGAAAGGCGCCCACCCGCGCGGCGCAGACGCCCTTCTTGTGCACCTAGCTAAGCAGGCCTTGAACCTAGCTAAGCAGGCCTTGAACCTAGCTAAGCAGGCCTTGAACCTAGCTAAGCAGGCCTTGAACCTAGCTAAGCAGGCCTTGAACCTAGCTAAGCAGGCCTTGAACCTAGCTAAGCAGGCCTTGAACCTAGCTAAGCAGGCCTTGAACCTAGCTAAGCAGGCCTTGAACCTAGCTAAGCAGGCCTTGAACCTAGCTAAGCAGGCCTTGAACCTAGCTAAGCAGGCCTTGAACCTAGCTAAAAATTAAAAATTCCTTGCGTTACAGGACCCCGACGCTGGGGTACGACACCTGACCGTGTCATAAGCTCTGTATCTCCACCCCCATCAACGACAACCTCGACCAGCAGGTTCAACCACAAACCTACTTGCCCACAAGTGGGGCACCCGGTAACTACCGGGGAGGGGCCGGGGAATCGAATAAAGTTGTTGGGTTGGGGTCCGGGGCTCTCACCCGGTTGGCAGGGCCATACACGCCCCTGTTACGGAAGTCGCAGGTCCCCGTGCCAGTACTTCCGTTTTTTTTTAAAATTCCTTGCGTTACAGGACCCCGACGCTGGGGTACGACACCTTAGAGAGAGACCGCGTTACAGTGGCCGCACGACAGGCGGCACCCGCCCTTATCCCGGCGGGAAAGCACTGCGGAAGAGACACGGAACCAAGGTCGGGTACGGGCAACAGCAGGCAAACAGCATCATGCAAAGTCAGCACAAGCGACGGCAGGACACGGCCCCATGCAGGCCACCCTTACGCGTCAAAACCACCACAAAAGCCCCCATTGGCTCACCTGCCCATCACCCGCACCACTCGTATCTCGAACCAGCAAAGGTGGCACCAGGAAAGAAAGAACGAAAGAACAAACAGCAGCCAAGGCAAGCTAGCTAGGGCGGCACGGCGCACATGAGCCGACCCCCGGTTACGACACCTTAGCAGGCCTGAACCAGGCAAACAGGATGCTATCGATGCACGCAGGATCTGCCTTTGGTCATCAGCTAGTCACCGTGGTGTAGTTGGTTATCACATTCGCCTCACATGCCTACTTAGCGCGCGCGAAAGGTCTCCAGTTCGAACCTGGACGGTGACAACTTTTTATGAAATTCGTCTTTACCTTTATAGGATCTGGCCCGAATGCCACTGGGTTCAGGCCTAAAGCCGCAGCAAGCTTGGAAGTTGCGTTGGAGCGCGCGGGGGGGTCAGGTGGAGGCGCCGGTGCAGAGGATTGGCCCCCTCCGCCGCCAGCCGCCAGCTTCCGGTCCACCACATCTCCTGCGCGGATGGAGGCCAGTCACGGGTCTGGCCAGCAACACACCCTTGCAAGATCGCCTCCACAACCCGTTGCAATCGCAACCATGCTTACACGGCAGCCCTACGACATACTGCCGCCTAAGACAAACTGCTGGCTAAGGCAAACTGCCGGCTAAGACACACTGCCGGCTAAGGCACACTGCCGGCTAAGACACGCACCAGCCTCCTCCCTGGTCCTCCGCTCGTGTTCCTTTTCCTTGGCCGCCAGAGCCGCGAAGTACGTGTCGTTGACCTGACCGCCGGCGGCTGCGCGCGCGGCAGCCGCTGCGCAGCGGGCTTCGGCGACCTCAGCCGCTGAGGCGGCAGGCGGACTGCGTCGGCCGGCCTGAGCGAATAAGCAGTCGCAAGGAAGGACCGCGCGCCAGTGTGTACGTTGGGGTCGTTAGGGTTGGTACGTTGGGGTCGTTAGGGTTGGTGCGTTGGGGTCGTTGGGGTTGGTACGTTGGGGTCGTTAGGGTTGGTGCGTTGGTGCCGTTAGGGTCGGGACGTTGGGGTCGTTGGGGTTGTGTTAACTGGCTCCAATCCAGGAGGCGCAAAAAAGGTCTCAAGCAGCTCCAGAAAAGAAATAGGCACAGCAGTGGCATGACTAGGATCGGGAACGACTGGAGCATGGCAATTTCTTGGTGCTACGGACGCACGCGGCAAGATCCGGCACGACAATCCTTAGACGTACATAGTAGACGCTCGGCCCCGTCTCGCCGTCGTCGCCAGCTCCTCCCTCGCCGCCACCACCGCCAGGGGCCCCACCGCCGCCGCCGCCGCCGCCGCCCCGTACGGCAAACATGTCGGCGTCCTCGTCGTCCCCACCGCCGCTGCCGCCGCCGCCGCCGCCTCGCCAGCCGCTGCGCCCCCGCGCCACCGCCTTCATGTCCGCCACCCTCAACCCCTCCAGTTGGGCCTCCACGTGCTGCCGGTACGACATGTACGACATGCGCGGAAAGTACGACATGGACGTAGGGGCGTGAGAGCAGAGCGTCAACGCCAACCCAAACCACCGCGGTTCGCTGGATGCGCCCAACTTGCCCACCTCTGGATCTCGGCAGAAGTCGCAACCCGCCTTTTGCCCATCCCCCGTGCCGCTGCAGGGCCCCGCCGGGGACCGCTCGCCGAAGTGGCCCAGCAGGGCGCGTCTGCGGCAGCTGGCAGCCGTCGCCCAGTCCACCACCAACCCGAACGCCTGCCGCAACAACAAGAGGGCGAGAGGGTGGGGGCTACGGTGGTGCCGGCCGGGTAACTACCAGAGCGGTCGCCTCCGAAATAAAGGCAGTGGCGCGAGCTGAGACTCAGAAGGAGGGTCCGGGTAAACAACCAAACGATTGTCGGGCAAGATGGGTAGGTTCCAAGGCTAGCAAGGCGGCCGGGCCGTCCCTCTGGCCCCTTTCGGCCCCTCCGGCTGCCGCCCACCTGCCCCGCAGTGGCTTGGACCTTTGCTTCCTCCTCCACAGTGGCAGTGGAGGCGGAGGCAGCCGCCGCCTCCTCCTCGCCATCAGCGTCACCGCCGCCTCCACCGCCGCCTCCACCACCTCCGCCCGCACCGGCCTTCCGCTTGCTGTCCTTCTTCTCCTTGTCCTGCAGGCCAGCCGCCAGCAGCAGCAGCAGCAGCAGCAGCAGCAGCAGCAGCAGCAGCAGCAGCAGCAGCAGCAGCAGCAGCAGCAGCAACAGCAGCAGCAGCAATACCAGCATCAGCAGACGGATCAGGCGCAGGCGCGGGCGTAGCGGCTCACAAAGCACAATGGCGGGGTAGATGAATGGGGAAGAAAGGACATCGCGGGTTCCTGCCGCTCCGAAACCCACCTTCTCCAGGATGTAGTCCATGCGGCGGCGGGCTTCCCGGCTGCGGCACGTGGGAGTCCCCGGGGCCAGTGGGGGGACGGGCAGGGGGCGGCAGTGAGGGGGGCAGGGTGGGGACAAGGTGGCATTGGGGTGTTGGCGGCGCTGCTCGCAGGCACGAGCCGGGGCCGGGGCGTCCGGGGTGTCCCCTCCTTGCCCCCTCCTTGCCCCCCACCTTGCCCCCCTCCTTGCCCCCCTCCTTGCCCCCCTCCTTGCCCCCCTCCTTGCCCCCCTCCTTGCCGTGACACGACCCCGCTTCACGCCATGAAAGCCACGTCACGTCCACCCCCAGCCAGCCCCACGCCCGCTACTCCCTATTGTGTCGACCCGCGGGTCTCCACTCAACTCCCCAGCCGTTCACATCGGGCCCCAGCACTACCCCACCCCACCCCACATACGACCTCCGTTTTCCGTTTCCTCACCCACGTTCTCCAGCATGCATCTCGAAACGTCTGTTCTAAACCGTGTTATCTCGCATCCACGGGTCTTCCTCGCAGCTCCACCCCACCCCACCCCAACCCAGTCGCGTTACCGGTTCATTTATTGTAACCCCACCCCACCCCACCCCACACCGCACCTGTAGAACAGCACGCTCTCCGCGGGCTGGCCGTCTCGTCCTGCCCGACCCGCCTCCTGGTAAAACCCCTCCAGGGAGCGGGGGAGGTTGAAGTGTACGACCAGGCGGACACCTGCGGCGGCGCTCCAGGGATGGAAGTGGGGCCGCGGGGGGATAGGGTTTGGGAGCCGCCGTGCGTTGCGTCGAGTGCGGGTGAGGGGATGGGGGGTATGGAGCACGAAGGAATGCAGGGCTGGATTGGATTGTTGGAATTTGGGGTCAGGGAGGAAGCAGGAGGGCCAACCGGCGATGGTGGGTGGTCACGCACCCGCCTTGTCGATGCCCATCCCGAACGCGATCGTGGCCACCACGACCGGGACCTCGTCGGCCTGCCATTGGCGGAGCACCTGAAGCGGCAACGACACAGCAGCACAACCAGCGCTGAGCGCAAGGTGTTTGTTGGGGGCTTTCGAGGAAGACCCGTGGATGCGAGATGGATGGATGGATGGACGGGGGCGGGACTGATGGATTGCGGTCCACCCAGGCATCTGGGCGCTGGCCAGGTGAGTTCAACAGCCGGGTAGGGGGGCTTTCTTGCTAGCGAATTGCCTGTCCATTGCGATCTTATCTGCGGGCATACGGGTGTTCGTCTGGGCTCTCGCACCCCCCACGACGGCGCCGCGCGACTTCGGCATCCCGCCACGGTTCGTTTCCTCGACCAAATTTCCCAGCATGCATCCCCAAACGTCTGTCTGTCCCAAAACGTTTTTCACGCGTGCGCGGATTTCCCTCGCAACCCTCTCCCAGCGCTGCCATGCAGTACCGTAGTACGAGCGCGCCCTCCCTGGCGTCCCAAAAGGCTTTTCACGCGTACACGGATTTCCCTCGCAACCCTATCCAGTCCCCACCCCCGGGCCGCACCTCCTTCTTGGCCGCGTCCGGCATTTGCCCGTGGTAGGCAGCTGCCGTCAGGCCCTCCCTGGACAGCCGCAACGCCACGGACTCACACGTGTCGCGCTTCTGGCAGTACACGATGCTGCACGGCACGGTGCCGCCTGCGTGTTTTGTACGACAGACAGAAGGCGGCGGACAGCGCAGCAGCGCAGCAGCGCGGGAAGCAGGGGGGGGCGCGGGAAGCAGGAGGGGGCGCGGGAAGCAGGAGGGGGCGCGGGAAGCAGGAGGGGGCGCGGGAAGCAGGAGGGGGCGCGGGAAGCAGGAGGGGGCGCGGGAAGCAGGAGGGGGCGCGGGCTTCAGCCAGGGTTCGGACTGGGTGTATGACGGACGGGGTGAGGGCGCGGGCTTCAGCCAGGCTCTGTTGATGCATTGCAACAATATGGGCAGGCGGTAGTGGTACGGAGGAGGCGGCATTCATTGGGATCAGAGGCAAGGCATGGTACGACATCGCGAGCTTGGCGGGGACGGCGAGGAATGCGTGCAGGTACACGCAACAGGTACGACGTACGAGGAGGACAGGTGCAGAGGAGTGTGAGTATTGTAGCGGGGCGGCCGTCCGACCCCACCTGAGGCCGCCATCCGACCCCACCTGAGGCGGCCATCCGACCCCACCTGAGGCCTCCCGGCGCTGTTTGAGCAGCCGCACCAGCGCCTCCTCCTCGCCCATTGCCTCCGCGTCCAGGTACCTGGGATCCAGGGAGGGGAGAGGAGGCCCGTGTAAAGGACATAGGAGACGTAGGGCGGCGGCAAGCGCGAGAGCTTTGTTGACGACCAGGCATATGTGGACGAGCGGAGCGGCACGACGGAGCTGGAGGCGAGGCGTACGGCAACACCGCATGCAGTCGCTCTTCTGCTCGTCGCAGGCGCAATCGATAATTGCCCGAAGTGAGCGCGTGACGTAAGGAGCGGGGCTCGCTCGCCTCTTGCGTCTAAATCTACAGGTACATCGCTCGGGCCCTGGGCATTGGAAGACCTATGACGATGGCCGCTCGCGAAGCTCTGTAAGGCGTATGTACGACTTAGCCCAAATAGGAGAGAGACAGCCCGGCCGTAGCGCTTGGGCTGACATGGATGGGTTCCGGGGCGGGCTGTGAGTCATGCTGCACGCGACACTCAGCCAACTTGCGCACGACAGATATGTTTATGTTGCAATTGGGGGTTCAGGGCTTTTTCCGGTGTGGTAGCGCCCGGCGGTGCAAGGGAGCACACCGACCTGACTGTGTAGCTGATGTTGGGGCGGTTGAAGCTTGACAGCAGCCGCACCGGGTTGTTCAGCCGCAGCTGCTGGCAGATGTCGTCTTGCACCTGGGGGGGCCGGGGCAGTACAACAGTACGACATCGCGTCAGGGAAGGAAGAGGTGCCCTAGTACGACATCGCGTCAGGGAAGGAGGAGGTGCTCTAGTACGACATCGCGTCAGGGAAGGAAGAGGTGCTCTAGTACGACATCGCGTCAGGGAAGGAGGAGGTGCTCTAGTACGACATCGCGCCAGGGAAGGAGGAGGTGCTTCCCTAGAGGGAAGGAGAAGATGCTTTTCCCAACGGAGGATTTCCGTGAGGAGCCTACATAAAAGAACCGGTAACTCGACATGGGAAGTGTAGCTGGTGCATAGCCTTCGGACACCTGGACGCGCGCGCAGGCTACGGGACGTGGGGTGACGGCCGCAAAAACTGACTCGGCGACGGTGAGGAGGCAAGGGAAGTGGTACGGCCGCGAAGGTAATACGCATCCGCGGAAGATCGAGCCCAAGCCAGGAACCTCCAGCGTCCCTACGGTATCGTACATATCTAAGGTTTCAGGAGCCCCTTGATGGACGCATGGGAGAACCTGGGAAGCATGGCCGACAAGAACAAACATAAGTCGCGTTCCAGGTGGGACGTGAGCTATGTAGCCACCCTGGTAGTCCAGCAGCTGGGCCCTGCTGTGCCACCCGCACGATCCGACTGGCCTAGCAATGGCTGAGCTTGTGACCTGGGCTCCGTTACTGAGCCACCTGGAGACGCCTCAAGGCGTGATGTGGTACCTCCCGGACATACACCACCAAGCCACCTGTTCGACAAATTACGTGTTCGTGTGGGGTGGGTATTCACGCTGGCATTCGCCCTATTGTTTTCTGTGCCGGCAGGCCGACGTTTGCTGCTGCGAGCTTATACTGTGTTTTGCCCCGCCACACGATCGTCGCCACCCGCCCAGACGTGTATCTGTCACCGCATCTGAAGCCCTTCCATTCCCGAATAGCTCGGTTCCGGCTCATTCAGCCAGGCTGAAACGTGCTTTGGCTCCCACTTTTGTAAGGTTTCCCGACAGCTTCCTGTATGGCGGCCGCCCGTTGTTAAAGAGATAAATTATTGGTTTACCGTGTAGGACAGAACACGTTGGGAACCAATTTTAAGGAGACGGCATTGAGGGCACCCGCTATCCTCGCTTGCAAGGTCGTAAACACGTCCCTTGATAAACACTAAATTACATCACCGACGTACGTTGGCACTGCAGGACTTGGAGGTTATGCAGCCTTTGAGGCAACTGCTCCTCAGGCCAACGGTGCAATGTGAACCTGGTAACGCATGGCTTCCCATGTGCTAAAGGGCAGCAGACGCCATCCATGCAGCAAGGAATGTATGAGCGCGATGGAAACCACAGAGTGGTAAGCGACATGAATGTCGTCAGGACGTGACAGGTCGTGTGAGCGTCAGCAAGACGCCGAAGGCGTGCTGGATCCCCACACATATTACGTCTTGGGAAAATACATCCGTTTGCCAGGAATATATTGTTTGGCTTGACGCCGAAAGGAAACGCGGTTCCTGGCGCGCTTCCGCTGGAAGCAGTCACACGTGGCGGCAACTTAGCCTTTGCGACCGCGCCAGGCCTAGCGCGCGTCCAGAGAAAAATGAGCAAATGATTAACACTGATGAAAGATGTCATTTATTGAGACTAGCTGAGCTGCCAAACGTGAATGGCGCTTGAAGCTTTCGCGGCCGCTGCTAACGACGCGAAACTTGCATTCGCCTGCTAAGGATTTACAGCCCACAAGCAATAGATGAAAATATTCCGGTTACCCAGCTGTGCGAAGAAGGATGGTGAGCCCGTTACTCGAACATCGAGTATGGCGTGCGCAGTACAGAAAGTTAGAAGCTCACGTCGAGTATGGTGAGCGCGAGTGTGACCATCCCGGTTACACGCCTTGAGGTCGCCTTATTGGAGCTCAACGCTTCTCGGTCTCGAGTTAGCGCTGGGCTCCGACGAAGGCGCGCCAATTGGGCGGACTAACAGCATCCTGGTTGCATGTGCCGACGCGCGTGCACCCTGGACGACAGTCGTGTAGTCTAGCCCCCAAGTCGCTTGCAGGACTGTGTAATGGGATGCTTAGACCCGAAACAAATGGAGTTTTAAGAAGTGCCCTTTGCTGTCATACGGGCTGAGCTGGAACGTTCAGAAACCGTGAAACCTGACGAAGCTGCACCATGTTTACCCCTAAAAACGGTAGTGTTTGTACCTGTAGAGAAGGCAGCGCTGTCAGTATGGACACGTTTTGCCCACCGTCGAAACAGAGAGCCCTAGGGCCCGGCGGCGGGCGGCACTCTCCACCTACCACAACACCTACACGATTTCGCCTCCCCAAGCGTTTCTTTCCCACATCAAGCTTTTCCTTTTGTGTTTTAAGATTGAAGCTTCCCAAGGGAGTTACTATGATGGCCTCGACGTTTCGACTTTCGTCTACCCTATGACACGCTGCACGAAAATCCTAGCTAAGAGGCGCGCCACTTCTCTGATCAACCCCAGAACAGAGCTGCTGGTTATTACATGGCACGCCGTGCGGATCCCTTTACTTGCACGATATGCTTGCACGATTATACTTGCAGCCCTATGCTTGCACCGTATACTTGCACACTATGCTTGCAGACTTTGCTTGCTACGCTTGCGCAGCCCGTTTGCACAGGATTCCAGCCTAATTTACCTATCCATGTTAATAGTTACCATTTGCCCACTGTTCCGAGGTAGTGCGAAGCGAATTGCCGCAGGCAGACGGATCGCCGAAGGGCAAAACGCAAGCGTTCCAAACCACAGGGGGTGAGCGCTTCGTGTCCTCAGTAATCTAAGATCAACCAGGACTGCGGTCTCAAGGAGGCTGATGGTGGACTTGGGCGCACCTTCAGCCTAACATCACACCTGGGGAACCGGAACAGTCGAGTAACCTCCTCCTTCAACAGGGGGAAGCGGACAAGCCCCGCAACGCCTGCCTGTGCGCGATATGTGCTGCCTGGGGCCCCGCAACGCCTGCCTGTGCGCGATATGTGCTGCCTGGGGCCCCACTGCAGAGGCGCCGTGTATGTGGGGCCGCTGCAGCCCCGCACTCCTGCCGGCCGTCGCGGTGCTGCCAGCACCCCAACCCCACCTCTCCCCCCCAATCCCACCTGGGATGCGGCGGTGGCGGTGAGGGCCATAATGGGCACTCCAGGGAACTCCCACCGCAGTTCCTTAAAGCGTGGGGAGCGCCAGCACAGGGTGCAGAGAGCAGGGCGGAGCGCCGATAAGGTGAGGGAAAACGGACAAGGGCTGGGGCCACAACGTGTTTTCGCAGGCGCGGCAGCAAACTACACCCTAGGCCATAAACCATAAACCCTAGATCCTAAACCCTAGATCCTAAACCTACACCCGCCCGGCTCTGCCCCCAGACCCCGAGCAGGTCAAGAGGGGCGGAGGCGCAGGCGCCTTCCCTGGAGCCGCACCTGGAGCCGCCGGTACGCGGGCCGGAAGTCGTGGCCCCAGGTGCTGGTGGGTGAGGGGATGGCACACCGAGTAGGGAGAAAGAAGTGCCAGGGCGGGCGGGCGGGCGGGTGGTGACTGGCGACGGTGACTGGCGACTGGTGAGGCTGGTGGAGTTGCTGTGACGTGAACGACAATGACACTGGTGGGAGCAGCCTCCTCGCAGGCTGCAATCTTCCCTCCCCCGGCGCGTCGCCCCACACGCGCCCCACCTGATGCAGTGCGACTCGTCGACGGCGAACAGGGACAGGTTGCGCGCGGCGTGCAGGCGGCGCAGCACGGAGCGAAACCTGCGCCGCATGTGCACACGTGTGTCTGTGTGGCTGTGTGCATGTGGGACGCGTAAAAGCGGTTGCGATGCCGAAAGCGGTTGCGATGCCGAAAAGGGTTGCGATGTCAAAAGGGCGCCGGCGGCAGAGGAACGATTGCACGGAGGGCGGGGCAGCTGGGCGGGGCAGCGGTAGGACGCGCTCTCTCTCCCGTTACAACACCGCATCCCTGATCCCTTCCTACTCCCCGCCGCGCATGGACCCTACTCCCCACCGCCAAGTAGCCTCCCATCTCCCACACACATCCGCGCTCTCGGCGACCTACGCCACCCTCCTCCTCCTCCTCCTCTTCCTCCTCCTCCTCCTCTTCCTCCTCCTCTTCCTCCTCCCTCCCGGCCCCCACCGTTCTGAAGCCGCCAGCAGCTCGGGCGTGACCAACAATAGCCGGATGGAGGGCTGGCCCGCCCCCCCTCCGCCCCCGCCGCTGCCGCCTCCCATTGCCAGGTCCGCCAGCACCGCCGCGCGTTGAGAGGCCGGCAGGGCGGAGGAGAGCTGCGCCGCGTGTACGCCCACCTTCCTCAGGTTTGCGACTTGGTCCTGCATGAGGGCTGGAAGGGGCGGAGGATGGCGGGCAGGTCGAGAGCACAGGCAGGATGGCGTAAGGGCTTGGGGAGGGAAGCCTTGTGCGCGGGGGACACGGGGCAATAGTGAGGTCCAGGTGGAGGTGGCCGTGATGTGGTGGTGGAGACAGGTCGTGCAGGTCGTCCGCCCTGTGCCACCTAGAGGGCGCTGACCCACCCAGCAGGGGCGACACAACGATGCACACGCCTGGCTGCACCAGCGCGGGAATGACGTAACAAATGGTTTTGCCGCCGCCCGTCGGCATGATGACGAGCACATCGCGACCTGGAAGCGGGTTCGAGGGTGTTGGGGGATGATTTGCTTGGGATTGATGGCAGATGAAAAAGCCGGATTTAAGCACGTACCCTGCCCCAACCCCTGCCCAAGCGTCGGTTCGTATGCGGCGCAGTATGGCGTCAACAGGCCTGCCCGGCGCTTCCTTACCCGCCAAGGCCGCCAGGACGGCGTCCTCCTGCCTGCCTCTGAACGCGTCAAATCCTGTCCGCGCGTTCGATAGTCGGAGGGCGTCAGGACGCCGTTCGACGTGCGGTGGTACTCAAGGTGGCGCTGATTACCATAAATAGATTTGAGAGTAGCAAGGGCCCTGCTGCGATGGGCGAGCTGCACTGCCGGCCGCTTTGCAGTGGCTTGATGCTCCGTCGGCTCTAGGGACAGCGAACCACGCTTCTGTGAAGCTTTGATATCCATAGCTGATACTATGTTAGTTAGGAATTAAGCATAATTTGGGTGTGAACGCTGGCGTGTTGAGCAGGTGAACCGTTCTCAAACTTTTCGCGGGAAACGCGGACATTTGTAATGTGGAATTCAAACAGTACCACGGCGGAGCCTAAGCGAACCGCGACAGCGCGCGCTGGTGGAGCGCAGCGGAGGTATGGCGATCATTGGGCCTAGAAGACAAGGCGGTTTTAGCGAATGTCAGGGTACGACGATCCCGTGATGTGCAAGGAAAACCCCAAAGCCCATCGCTACTCGCTCCCTTACGGCGGATTGGATGACCTTTTTTGAGCACTAGTTGAAGGCCTAGGCCTACACGACATGTCGTGCACTAAAGCCTACACGCGCGCCTGCAGAACCGGCTGGGTCCCTATCTGCCGTGTCTAAATAAGGCTTGGCCGTACGAACGCAATTCAGTTAAGTGCCCTGCGCACGCATGGAATTTGGCAAGGCAGGCGGCAGCTGGTTGCAAAGCTGTCGCTATGACTAATCGAGTCCGTCGTGTGTGTTTTCCCCTAGCTGCGGGTCCGAATTGGCTTGCGTCGAAGAGATTTGTAACCCGTGCGTCGAAGAGATTTGTAACCCGAGCTGCACGAAGGCGTGGACAGGAGAGTTTAGGTTTGTTTTATTACAGTAAAGTGCACGACACACCAGTACAACAAGGCCCCGTCGCGCCTCGACCTTCAAAAAATGCTCCTGATCAAAGATTTAAAAGGGCCTCTTGTACGGTGCGTACTGGCGGTCCGTGGATGTGATGACGTAACGATCACGATGAGATCACGTGCACCGGCTGGCCACAAGTCCCTGCATTAACCGAGTCGAGTAAAGAAAGTACCAAAAGAAAAGAGAAGAACTACCCCGCTGCCACAAGGAGGAAGAGCCCCTTACATGCACCCGCCGCTCGGGTGCCTCTTGCAGCAGCCTGGGGGGTCGCTGCGGCCGGCACGCGCCCGCGCTTGCGCTGGGCGCTGCAACATGACATGCCAGCTCAGCAACCTACACGCGACACAAAAGAAAGAGTCCTAATCAAGAGCCCTATTCACAACCGCACGAAGACCACCCGCCAGGCAAGCCGTGGCCTCTCGCGCAGCACAGCGCATTCCAGGCAAAATCCAGCGCACAAAAAGACACAAACACACCCAAATGCCCGTCAAGACGCCCGCCACCAGCCCATTTATTAGGCATACAGCAGGCATCAGATTGTCTCGCACGCAGGGGATGATCACGGCTCTATAAATTAATTGTCAGGGAAGAGTGTTTTCCTTTCTAATGGCATCAACGCAAATCTCTCCGCGGTGTCTTGCAACCGCGAGATGGGCACGAACAACCCAGATAGCCGCCAGTGATTCAAACGATTGCTGGGTAGTAGACGCGCGACCAGGGGCAGTGGACCGTGAGGCCAGCTGGGCCGTTTCGCCGACGAGCATCTCTACCTGTTCCGTGCCGCAGCTGGCCCGGCCATACTCAGGATACCATCTGATAAACTTACGGCCACGCCCTTAAAACACACACAACAACCCCCCTGGCGCGGATATGCTCTATGAGCAACCACCAGTTCATGCCTGTTGGACATTGTATCGCGGTCTCCCACTCGCGCATATCGGGCACGTAGGGCACCAGTTGATTCCACACCCGCACACACCTCGTGCCCATGGACACACAACGGACTTCTTCGTCGGAGAGCCAATACTTCGGCATCAAGAGTACACAGCCTGAGCCTGCAGGCTAGGGCTTGAGCCCAATGCAGAACGGCCTTCCGACGGTGCGCTACGGTGTTAGTAGTACACCCCGCGACGGCGGCGGCGGCAGCCTCGATGGATATGCTCCGCGCTCCTTTCAGAGCTCTCATATTCGGCCTTCAAATGCGACGTTCAATAGCCCATGGCCCTGTTCTGCAGCATCAGAAACGTGTTGATGTCCGGCACCGGGCCCTGTGCCTGCGGCTGCTGCGACATGAAGTGGTTGACGGGCGCCGACATGTGGCCCATCAGAGCGTTGACCGTGGCTGTCGGGGGAGGACCCATGGGGTGGTTGTGGTGGTGGTGGTTGTGGTGGTGGGGAGCCATAGCCGGAGGCATCTGCAGGCTGGCTGCAGACATGGCGCCATTGCTGTTGAGCAGCGTCGCAGCAGCCATCACTTGGTCGCGAGCCGCCGCCAGCTTGGCCAGAGCATCCACGTACTGCTGCTGGGCGGTCATGGTGCGGGCCTGCTCCGCCAGGGCCTGCTGCAGCCGCAGCGCCTGCTGCAGGCAGGCGTCAGGCGTAGCGGAAGCGCCGCCGCCGCAGGAGTTGAAGTTGGGCATGGATGGCCGGGCCTGCTGGGGGGCCGACCGCGGCATGTGCTGCATGCTCATGGGGGGCGCTGTGGCCACGGTGCGCAGCGGCGCCAGGGCGGGCGCGCCGGGCAGGATTGGTGGCGTCGCTGGGAAGCAGTGGACTGAGGGGCGCTTGGCTTGCTGCATGGTACCCGGGTCGCTGCTCATCACGCTCGGGCGGGTGGAGGAAGCTGCACCTGCGCCTACGAAAGCGCGGTTGCGCATGGCCTCATCTCCCTCGCTGACTGGAGCGGGGGGCGCCGACGCGGCGACGCTGCAGGCTGCCGCGTTGGCGTTGGCAGCGGCCAGGCGGCCGGCTGCGGCGCCTGGCGCCTCAGGCATGCCCGGAGCTGCTGAGGGCGAGGAGCCCTCGGTGCCGCAGCTGGGGCCGTCGCAGGAGACGTGCATTATCTGAACGGTGGTCGTGGCGATGCTGCTGTCGTCGCTGGCATGGACCGAAGCTGTTTCTGAGATCGTGTCGTCAGCCAGGGACTGCCCGGCCGACGACCTTCCGCCCGCGCTGCCAGGCGCGGTGCACCACTTGGAGAGCCTGCTGTGGGCGATGACCAAGTTGCCGCCCTTGTTGCCCCCGATGTTGGCGCCGGCGGTGACAAAGACAGCACCGTCCGGGACGTCCATGGACGAAGGCGTGGCGGGATGGGTGCCGAGGCCCGGCGCCGGTGGAACGCCCAAGGCCTGGCCCGACATGTCGGTGAGCGACAGCGCTGAGAGGTTCAGCAAATCCATTGGTGACTGCTGCTGGGCAGCGTCGTGGATAGGCTGCGCCAGGGGGGAATCGCGCTGTTGCTGCAAGCGTGGCGAGGTGTGGCGAGGGGGAATGGGGGAAACGCTGGTTAGAAACGGGAACGCGGGTGTCGGATGTACCGAGAGGAAATATATATGCATGCGGTAACTATGTGAGAAGAGTCGCCCGCCTCATTAGTAGCCGAAGCGGAGAGAGGGCCTAGCTGCTGGCAGAGCCGGCTAAGCGCCGGCGCGAGTATCAACTATGTGAGAAACGGGCTTAGCGCCCGAATTCCAAAAGCTTTGATAAGTCCTTAACACGAAGGAAGCAAGTGCCTGTCGACTTTGGGCGACCCTCCATCACAACACTGCTTACCGCCAGAACAAAGTTGTCCAGCCACGCCGCGACGTGTGGGTTCTGCTGCTCCTGTGGGGCAAGCCTTGGGCTTTCCAGCATCTGTGCCAGCTGAGCCATCAGGTCGGCGGGCTGCATTTGTGAAAGCTGGAGCGCCTGCTGGAGCGCCTGCATGTTGAGAACGTCAACTCCGTGCGAGCTGCCCTCCAGCGCGCGCTCCGGGCTGAACCATTTCACGGAAAGTCTGCGCCCCATGAACATGAGGTTGTCAACCGCCTGCATAGCGGCTACCGCCTCCTCGTGGCGCAGGAAGGTGACGATGGCAAAGCCAGCCGAGCGCCCAGAACGATGCCTCGCAATCTGCGGCAAAGCCGAGCGATATCGCATAAAGAAGGTGCCATAGATTTATCTGGAGGTGCCAAGCCGCCCGGCCTCCTCGCTAGTCTGCCAGCTTAACCGACCCGGTGCGCACGCCACTCACGACGGCCGCAGCTGGACGCACCCCGTCAGCCGCCGCAGCGGCTTCATGATTGATGCCACAGGTCTCCTAGAAGGTCGGCCCACCCGGCCTCGGCAGCCAGAGGCGCGCTGAGGTTTTCCCACGTACGACCCGAACCTCTCCCTATGAGCCTATCCACCCACCTGGCAGTCCGTAACAGTCCCAAATGTTGAGAAGATGGCCTGCAGGTGCGCTGAGGTGCAGCCCTTGGCAAGCCCTTTGGCAAACAGCGCGCAGCCAGGCGTAACCGACTGAGTCGGGGCGGGCCAGCAGGCAACGCTTGCCGCTAACGTAGAAGCCATAATGGATAATGTGATTGGTCCGAGATGGGTGCGCAGGCCGAAGGTTGCGGCCTCCTCGATAGCGTGAGGATGTGTAGGTAAGCGGCAAAGACGTCCTGCTATCTGTTGATTATCGTAAATCTAAAGGAGAAATTTTGCTTCAAAGCGGAATCATTATATGTAGGAATCGATTACTATACATATTGAGCTTGGCGTGGACTAAAGGGCTCGCTGCGACCGCGCTACGGGCTTCCGTACGCTGGCAACAGCAGACGAGACGCAACGTCTGTGGGTGCACTATCTTACACACATAGCTACCCTCGTACCACTGGCTACGGTGGGGCGAGAGTGTCTTGTGCGGGCCCTCTCACCCCCCATTAGCTAGCGGTCATGCCGCCACACGCACGTGTCTCTTGCGCACAACTCAGCCGCCAGCCCCCGGAGCTCACATCTCAGCAATTAATGTCCTGATCCGCGATTGGACCATGATATACTATCTGACACGGCCGACACGAAACCGGACTCGCCGCAATCCACGGTGGGCGCATACTTGTCTTCTATCCCCGCGTTTCTGGCAAAATGCGCATAAGTTGCAGCAAGGTGCATCAGGCCAGCGGCACGCACGCGTGGGCCCTTTCGGGGGCTCTGGGACCCAAGTCTATCGGCACATGCACGTTGGCATAGTGGGTCCAGAATTTTGTGTCTCCAACTTTCCGATGATAGAATCATTTCAATTCAAGAAGAAACGGCCATGCCTTACGGAATCGGACAGGGGTACCCGAGAAGGCTGTGAGTGTTGCTCCGCTTTTGTCCCGGTTTACAAGGAACATACAGGTAAGGAAGTGGCTTAAATGCATTGACAGAAACCTCAATAAGGGCGCACAAAGGCAGCAAATGCCGCTTCTTTGTCTCTATCGGTCTCCCTACTGGTGGCGAAGCTTGAACTTTCCCTACGCTGCCGGTGTTCTATCTGCGGTTGCGGGGACTCGACCCGCCTCGCCCAGGACTCATACAGCACGTTGCCATGCGAACCCAGCCACACCTGGCCGCAACGAATGACTGCAACCCCCGCCTACATCGCTGTCTGTTACTTTGCGCATTACGTGCTGCGTGAGGCTACCTATCTCCTCAGCGATTTCTCAGTCTTTTCGTCGGACGCAAGCAAATCTAACCATGTGATAGGATTCCTTATGATGATTACACAGAACTTAAGGTATTCGCGTGTGAAGCGCTAACTTGATTCTTAATAACTCCCAGCCGAGGGGCGACTTGGTCGTAACGACTTCGTCGCCAATCCCAGAAAGCCCACGTCTGCTGAAACCTGGTTCTTCAATATGATCCTCGTTCTAATCGTATGCATGCTATGCCACTTAAACTGTGTTGGCGCGTCAGGGCTGTTCACAGGCGCCGTCGCCCTTGTACATCATGTCTCAACAGCTCTCCTGCAGCCTCCTTCCGAGCGCAATGGCATCTCAATTTGTATCCTTACTGAAAATGTCAATGCAAACATCTCAGCTCAGACGCAGAAGTGCATAGCTAGTGCTGCGTCGAAGCCAGATAGTCGGTTGCTGGGTGTCCAGCAAGGGAACTGAGTCCCCACACCCGCATGTATCATCAGGCCAGACTTAGACCACTTCATTTAGCCAAAATGTAGCAACCTAGATACTTTCCGGCAGTCATAATGATCCGCAGCAATCGGAATCAGCGCCGCTAGGAGCGCGTGACGAACGAAAGCCCTGTACCGCGCACCGTTTCTGGGGTGGCCTCGGCTAGGTCCTGTGATCGTCCTCATGCATCGCGCGCACCTACGGCGCCATACGCCGCTGACGGCTTATGGTAGGTTCCCTGGAAGAAGTTATTTAAGCAAATTCCCGACGGGATTCCGCCGTGAACTGAGCTCTGCTGAGCTGTCTAGGCTGGAATCGCCCGTCGACAGTGATTCCCCTTCCGGTCCCGCCGCAACCTCCTGGGCCCAAGTACATTAAGTCACAATATGATGGCCTGCCTGGCATTCACATGCGCAGCAACACTGGCGATGAATGCCGCCATTCTCTGCATTCACTGGTCGACACTGGGACGCCAACAGCAGCGCCGATTTCCCCCTTGCCTCCCCCCCTGCCACCATCGGCAGCAACCCTCCCTTCAAAAGCTCCCTGGAGCCACTGCGACAGACCTCCGAGCGGTGACGGGAGCAAGCTGCTCAGGATTGCTGAAACAGCTGCGCGCACGGCGGTGGTCGCCGCCTACCTGCTCTTCTGTGTCGTACGCACCCGAGAATGTGTGTCGTACATCTGTCTTGTGTAGCGTAGCTAACCGAGAGCATGCCTACCGCACCCCTCGATCGCGACAAGAGTCTTCCTAGTACTGATTGCCTGCAGTCCCTCTGATGGCCACAACTACCGCTGACATCCTGCACCTCTTAGGGAGGCGGGTATGTGCTATGAACGAAGACTGCAGGGGTAAAGTTGTGCGCGAACAGCGTTACGTTCTAGGAATACATGGGCGACGAGATTGCCCATGGCGCGCTAGCTCTGATTGTTGCCGGTGGCCCCAATAACAGTACGCCGCACAAGAGCAGCTTCATTCTGCGGCATTGGGGTGCTAATGGCACGTGCTTGGTGGCTGCGACACGTACGCATACGAGTCTTTAGTTTCGGTCCCGAAGTGGTTGTCATTTATTGAGGTGCAGGGCAGGGTCACAGTCACAGTCACTGGCCAAAGGGAGGACCTCCAAACCTCCCAACACTAGACACCGAGATCGGCCGTGGTTGGCACTGCGAACCAAGCAAGAGGTGCACATAGCCGGCGCCTTGAACGTCTTTACGGACAGACACAAAGCGCGCCAAAGGAAGTTTCAAACAAGTATGGCAGTACCGCTACCCTAGTACCGTGAATTTCCCGCCAGCTGGACTATTGACAAATAATACCTGGTTTCAGTCGTATCAATTTGAATAGTATAACCCACATCCAAATTTTCAATCGAATGCAGGACATACTAAACCCCTATGTTGTCACACATTTCCCCGTGGTCGAGTGCGTAATGCTCGCTTCCTGAATGTGGCAGGCTGGCCGCATGCCGCATAGCGCCAAAACGTTCAGAGGTTAAGCCTGAAGCATGAAACATGCAATTTTTGATATATGTAAAAGCAAACGTTGTTTTGCGCAACTGGTGCAAGCGCAGTCTTCCGGGAACCCGCTGCCGTTCCCGCCGCTTTCGCCGTTCTTGCCGTCTGTGTCAGCCTAAGCCTCCCCCCGCCGCCCCAGTACGCCAATCGCTACATGTACCGATTTCCGATAACCTTCTGTTTCCGAAACGAGTTCTTTCAAGAGACCTGTAACCTAACCGAATGTACGGACGATATGTACGATAGCACACACGTGCGCGCAAACCCCGCGAGGTGAGGGGCTGTGCAACCGAATCCGGTGCCTGTCACCTGTTAATACCTGCATATCGCCGCGCAAGAAGCTTGGGGACCCCCTTTCCGAAGGCACTTCCGATCGGCCAGTAAGGGAAGCTGGGCGCCGAGCGCAATTAAAACACCAGTAAACATGAATTTTGACTGCATTGCCAGGGTCTGCATTCCAGCCATTCCAGTTGGTTGCGATGCTGCTGTGAATACCGGTAGCCCAGGGTCTCAGATCGCAGGTGCTCCGAGTCTCTGCGCCTGCACCACCGGTCAGTTTACCATTGGGGCAGCATCGACAGCTTCAGCGCAGCGCCCTGTTCGTGTGTGTTGTTACAAGTGGGCGGCACCGTCACGGACGCTACCCCGTCCATCACTTGTCATCGCATCACACCATTGCGATGTCCACTTTATCCTTGATCCAAGCCGACTTCATCAGCGCAATGGATGGGCAGGATGGCTTCGGGCCCCATCGTGCCACGGGCATTGGCAGATCCGCTACTTCTGGTCAGCTCGCAAGGTAGCTTGATCATGTCAAGCCGCCGATCCATCAACCTGCATCAACTAGGGGATCAGACTGAGCTGTGCCACCTCGACTGACGCCTTCCGCATTTGGCTGAGTCGCCGTGCGCTGCATCCTGGCATGTTGCCTTCGCTTTGCCTTCCGCTTGCACCAGCTTGCACCAGCTGACATGCGGGATTCGAGACCGACGTGATCGCGGCGACTTCCGACCAGTGGCCCATGGGGTGCAAGCCATGGGTGCAAATCATCACGCTGGTTCTGCCGGTGCGCTGAGGTCCGGCTGGCCTGCCGCCAGAACCCGTGTCATGTATCTGGTGTCTACCGAATACAGACGGCGGCACAGGGGCAGGCGCTTGATCGGGAGGGGGCACACGGTGTTGATGCAGCTGCTACGGCTACTGCTTCCACTGTTGCCGGCCGCCAGCTGCGGTCACATACGGCCCCCGATGTGCCAGCCCAGGCAGGGCGCATAGCCTGGTGTGCATTGAACCCTTACGTATGATGACTTCTGTGGCCGTTGGCTACGACTTCGGTGGCCGTTGGCAGCGCAGCCGCGCTGTTGAGCGCTGCTGCTTGCCGCACGTCTGAGGCCGTGAGCTTGGACCGTATTGACAGGGCAAGGAGCAATACAGCTGCAAGTTGTGCTTGGGTGCCGTTTCTTATCGCCTGACGGCAGTGTCAGGGCATCAATAAGCCATTAGGCGCCGTTGGGTTCAACCCCGGTCGGCCGACCGCTACAACAATACAATAAATACGCACAACCGCTGCCAGTACAACCAATACCGTACAAACCAACGGATATACTAGGTCAGGACAATAATTGGCATAAAAGAGCTATGGCGCCCCCTTTCCCTGCTATGGAGTGGAAGGCGGCCAGCTGTCGAAGGCATGGCGGGCCCTGGTGGACCGGATCCCCGCCCCCCAGGTAAGCAGAGATTCTGTGTGTGTTTTGGGAGCTGGTCTGCACGAGAGGTTCTGTTGGTTGCGCGTTGCCCCCTGCTTTCCACGTGTTATCGGCACGAAGGTAGCAACTACTTATTGCAAGCAGTATTTGGCTACGAACAATGATTACGCCGGCTTTGGGTGCAACACCGGGCTACAAGTTGGGGCGGGTAAGGTACGGCGTGGAACGAGCAATTCCCCACGCTCAGCACGAAATCTGACCAATGCGTCCGGACTCAGGAGATCCCCGTAAGGTCATGCAGCTGGGGCACTGCGTACTGCGTACCTCCGGCCCCCCTTCCTGGCAGGCTAGGCTTACGCAAGAACGTGCCAGAGCAGGCATGACACATACGTGTCTGACCAAGCTGGCCAGGTGAACATAAAAAGATGCAATTGCGTGTCAATACCGGGCCGAATAGCAAACATGAGGTAGTGGGCCATGGCGCAGTACCGCTTTACTACGACAAGGGCAGAGGCCGTTATGTTGTCACCGCCACCTGAAGTCAACACATACAGAATGTATACGAACATGTGGTGTTGAATGTGATGATGAAATAATAGTTCAGATGGAATTCGGTCCTTTGACTTCCGTGTCACGCTCTGTTCGCGCGTTAGCGCGAACCGCCAAGCTGATTTCCTCATGTTAGAGCTCTTAGACAATGCCACACGTCGCTGATTGCGCAATTTCCGTGGATTTCCTCCTGACCTTCGCGCGGAATGTGCCGGACGGCTATACCACAGCAGAGGTAGTGCAGCAAATAGTGATACCTTCTACACGTAGCGATCGCTGCCGTTACGTTGCTTTGCCATCCGTGCCGCGGCGCGCAGTTGGTCGAAGTCAGTTCTTTATAAGCCATCGCTGGGCCGCTGACTTCACACGCGAGCTCGTCGCATTAGTCGCCAGCCGGTTTGCTGATGCTGCCGATGCGGCAAGTGCCTTGGCAGTGGGTGGGGCCGCTGGCCCTCTCGTTGCTCAAGGTAAGGCAGGCGACGCTCCTAGCAGCGAAGCCCTGCCGGGCGTGCGGGCGGAGCCTCCGGAGCTCCTGAAGACCCCAATTCGCGGGCCTTCTCAAGCAGAGCTGTCGACCACAGCGGCCTCCCCAACTGGCGTCCATGCGAGCTTCTCCGCCACGTTGCCCAGGCAGGACGCCGCCGATGAGAAGCCCAGCATTTCCCGCCGCAGCAGCTACGAACAGCAGCACAGCATCTTCGAGCGACTTCCTAGCCGCGCGAGCGGCGCTGGCAGGGCATCCCGGAGGCCGTCCATGTCCGCCTTGCCGCTGGCGCCCATGCCCCCCCTGGCCCACAGTCCCAGTCCCGCCGCGCCTCGACTCCCCCCCTCCTGCCTCAGCTCACCCCAGCCCCTCCCGCACCTCTGCACCACCCGAACGTCCTCCCGGCTCAGAGCCGGAAGGGACACCGGCGACGGCCAAAGCGGCTGCGGTGGCTCCCCAACTTACCTCGATGGGCGGCCCAGCTGTACGGGCAGCATAGGCGTCGGCACCTTTGCCCGCGACAGCGTTACGCTCTCTTCCAGCTCTGCTGCGGCCGCTCACCGGCCGCCGCAGGCCCCCTTGCCGGGCCCCTCAGCGCCCCCCCCGCAGGCCCCCCTGCCGGGCGCCCCCGCCGACGAACACCACGCAGCCCACGACGCCGACGGTGAGTCCTTCACCGGCTCCCTCAACCCCCTCCTCGCGCGCCCCTCCCACCACCAGCACCAGTGGCCGCACCAGCAGTTTGGCAGCAGCCCCAGCCGGACCAGCCTCAGCACAGGCGGCGGCAGCTTCTCCCGCCTCGGCGCCGCCGCCTCCACGGGGCCGCAGCCGCTGCCGGGAGCCACGGCAGTCCAGCGCTGCGGCAGCGGCCGCAGCGCCGCCGCGGCGGCGGCGGCGGCGGCGGCCGACCCACATCGCTCCCTGCGCGGCGTGAAGGAAGCCCCGCCCCACTTTGCATCCAACTCCAACCCCGTCGGGACGCCGTCTCCCGGGTCCATCGCCGGCACCACCACCACCACCACCCCGGCGGCGACCACCACCACCACCACCACCACCAGCAGCGCCTGCAGGTCCGGCAGTAGCTATGCGCCGGGCCGTAGCACCGTCAGCGGCGTGCTGTCGTGGGTAGGTTCCGGGATAGGGCCCTCCCCGTCTATACGGGAAAAGCTGTCGATGAGGCGCGCCAGCTCGTCAGGTGACGGCGCATTCGCCGCCGCCGCCGCCGCCGGCGGCGGCGGCGCTCGGGGCGGCGTGTTCTCCGTCATTAAAAACCGGGTTTCGGAGGCGTCGGATACGGCGGCCGCTGACGTGGCGGCGGCTAGCGCGGGCAGCAGTAGCAGCATTGGCAGTAGCACTTCGCAGCCGGCGGCTCGGGGGGGCGGCGCTGCGTACGGGGCCACGAACGCGGAGGTCGTGGACGCGCTGTTGGCGCGGTTCGCGGGCAGGCAGCAGCTGCTGGAGGAGACGTATGTGTGGCTGGACATATTCGCAGTGAATCAGCACCCCAACACGACGCAGGTGCGGCGGCGGGGTGGCGGCGGCCGGGTGGCGGCGGCCGGGTGGCGGCGGCGGGGTGGCGGCGCCCGGGTGGCGGCGGCGGGGTGGCGGCGGCAGGGTGGCTGCGGCCGGGTGGCGGCGGCGGGGTGGCGGCGGCGGGGTGGCGGCGGCCGGGTGGCGGCGGCGGGGTGGCGGCGGCGGGGTGGCGGCGGGGGGCAGTATTAGGAGAGGAAGCCGGTGATTTGAGTGAGGAGTGGAGGCGGGGCGGCGGCAGGGGCGGTGCGGTGCGGTGGGTGGGTGGATGGACCTGGGGAGCGGGGAGTGGGCGGGGCTGCTTGCTCCAAGCGGTAGGGAGAGAGTGTAGGATTTTTTCCTGAGGGCCAGGGGAGGCCTATCTCGGGGAGGCGAGAGCGAGCTGGGGGCGGCAGGCCGCGAGGCCGAGAGACATCTGCAAGGGTTATGGGTTTCGGAGAAGTCGTGTCGGTGGACGAGCGGCGTGGCGGTGTGTGTGTGGGGGGGGCGTTTTAGGCTTGTAGGGGGGGGGTTACAGAAAAGAACCGGTTACTCGACATGCGAAGTGTAGGGGAGGGGTGGGAATGGCATCAGGACCCATGGGGATCGGGCGAGGATGAAGCGAAAGTTCAGCTGGAGAAGGGGGGTGGGGGGGCTGACTTATTCGTGATTTGGTTGAATCAAATTACGTCACATGTCGTACTGGCTCGCGCCAGCAGCATGTGTCCCCCATAACCGTCAAAGGGCGCTCATATGATCTTAATACCAGCAAGTCGAATTTACTTGTGAGGGGAACACACCCGTACGAAAACCGCCCCCCCTGGACCGGCCCAGGGCAGGGAGGACGGGCCTCCCCCATCAAGACATGCAGGGAGCGGAGGGGGAGTGGGACTACGCACTGCGATCGCAATACGCAACGACCCCCCGACGCGAGCCCAAACCCTGCTTGCCTTCCCCAACCCAGTTCTCCAGCATGCATCTCAAAACGTCTGTTTTAAACGGTTTTTTTCGGGCATCCACGGGTCTTCCTCAAACCCTGCTTGCCTTCCCCGCGCCCCGCCGCCTGGCTGCTGCCCCTTGGCTGCTGCCCCCTGGCTGCTGCTGCAGGCGGATGACTTGTCCCGGCTGCAGGACGTGGTGGGGGCCTCGGACGCCACTCTGCTGGTACGCGGCTGGTGCGGAGGAGGAGGGGTTACCCTGGACTCGACATGGGAATTGTAGTGGGTGCATAGGAGGGAGGGGGGTAGAGGCAGGCGCGAGCATATCACGCGCAGCATGCGCTGCCGCCCTTCGTTGGGCTCCTGGGCCTGCTACGGCGTCGCCTACCCGCCCATAGCCCACATCCCAACCCGCCCCCAAACCCACATCCCAACCCGCCCCCAAACCCACATCCCAACCCGCCCCCAAGCCCACATCCCAACCCGCCTCACGTATGTTCCAAACGGTTTTCCCTTCGTACACGGCCCTTCCTTGCCTCTCACAGGTGTTTGACCGGAGCGGCCAGGTGCTGACCCGCATCTGGTGCCTGTACGAGATCTGGCAGACCGTACGGCGGAGAGGGCCCAAGGTACGACACGCTGATTGGTGCCACCCCTGTGCGCCAGCATGCTCGCGCAACCATGCCTTGCGTCCGAAGCCTATACGCCAGCTACGCTTAGCACGTAGCGGCCCCCCCCCCATGCGCCCCTGCCCCCCTGCGTGCTGCCTCCGCAGGCGCTGCAGGTGCTGGCTGGGCCTCTCAGCTTCATCGACTTGGAGCGGGTGTGGGGTGACCTAGATGTGGAGCTGGCGCAGGTGCGGCAGACCAGGGTGGTGGGGTGGAAGACCCGTGGATGCGAGCAAAAACCGTTTAGAACAGACGTTTTAAGATGCATGCTGGAGAACTGGGGTGAGGATACAAAAGACGAAGGTCATTTGTCGAGCTTCGGCGGCTAAGCGAAATCGGCGGCGGCTAGACGATGGTGGGTTGAGGCGGCAGACCGGGGTGGTGGGGTGGGGCTAGGCTGCTAGGCTCGTTGTTGGGCTGCCAACCAGCATCCCCACGTGGCACCGCTCCCCTCGCCCCTGCCACCCCCTACCAAATACCAAATATTTTCTATCGAGTTTACGTTTCAGCGCCGACCCACGGGTCTACTCTCATGTCTCCACAACCGGTTCCACGGATTGCCTCGATACCCCTGCGCACACATCGTTGCTCGTCCAACGCGCCTTCCGCCGCTCCCCCCACCCCACTAACTCCAACGCGCCCTTCGCCGCTGCCCCCGCCACTGCCCCCCCCCCCCAGGCCACTGTAGATGAGGACCGTGTGCGCATCCTAGCGGACATCCGGGCCAGCACTGGCAGCGAGCAGCTCAACCGCCACATCAAGCGGGCCATTGTGGAGGTGAACGAATCACCCACCGCTTGGGGGCGGGAAAGAGGGGGAAACGACGGGAGGGAAGCGGGGAAGGGTTATGGGGGGAGAGGCGGGTAGGGGCATACTCTGGGTGGTGTGTGGTGGGCGCTGCTGCGGGCCCCCCCGCCCCCTATTCTCCTTCTCACTCCTCCCTGCCCCATGATCTTGCCCCATCACCGCCACACACACACACCATTTTATAAAACACACCATTTTTAAAACACAGCATTTATAAAACACAGCATTTATAAAACACACCCGCCCCCGACTATGCACCAGCTACACTTCCCCTGTCGAGTAACCGGTTCTTTCTGCCCTCCGCCCCCCCTCCTCGCCCCCAGAGCGCCACCCTAGAGCTCGACACCGCCCGGGCTGTCTGCCCGCGCTCCGCCTGCCACGCCGAGCGGGCCCACCGCGCCGCCTTCCTGCTTCGCACCGCCGGCTCCGGAACCGCCGCACTGGCCGCTGCCCGGGAGGCCGCGGACGTGTATTGCGGCTGCAGGGGCCCCGCGCACCCGGACACCCTGCAGGTGCGCGAACCCCCTCCCCGACGGTTTTTCTCGCATCCACGGGTCTTCCTCGAAACCTCCCCGGCCCCGCCCCTCTCGATCTACCCCTCCCCCCGCGACCCCTCCCCCCGCGACCCCTTCTCCCTGAGGTCTCCAGCACGGGGCCTCAAACAGGGCTCCAAAAACACACCGGCCCTCAACTAGGCTTTCGGCTCCCCGTTGTCATGTGTCAAGCACGGCTCCCCGTTCTCATGTGTCAAGCACGGCTCCCCGTTCTCATGTGTCAAGCACGGCTCCCCGTTCTCATGTGTCAAGCACGGCTCCCCGTTCTCATGTGTCAAGCACGGCTTCCTGCGCTTCCGCCTGATTGTCGCGACGTCCTGATCTTCGCGGCCCAGACCCACTTCCTTCCTGCCCTACGCCTACCACACACACACATTGCGCTTATGCCATCCTCTCCGGTACTGCACGAAGCCACGCTCGAGCGCTTTCCCCCCTCCTGCCCCCTTCCCCCCTCCTGCCCCCTTCCTCCCTCCCCCCCCCCATTCCTCCCTTGCGTTGTCGCCGCAGTCGCTGCGCACCGTGGCTGGCTGCCACAAGGACCTGGGATCCACCACCCAGGCACTGGGGCTGCTGGAGCAGCAGGTAGGGCCGGGGGGGCGAGGTTGCAAGGAAAACCCGTGTACGAAAGGGGGCCTGTATCGAGTGCCTGGGGGCCCGAGTATCCATTTCCGCCGCAACACAAAGCCGGCCAGTCGTCTTCAGATCGTACCCCCCCCCCCCTAGGGCTCTTCCTAGTCCACAGGCCTTCCGCACAAACCACCCTCCCTGTCCTGTCCTGTCCTGCATTAGCCCTGATCCGGAAAAATAGAGTCCTGCTCCAAAACCAACCAGGAACCTCCTCGTGTCGTACCCGCGCTCCGTCCGCCAGGTAATCCCCTTCCTGGACGACGCGTACGGGCCCGGCCACACCGAGTACGACGCCGTCACGGACCTGGGCATGCTGCAGTACACGCTTGGTCAGTACGACGTGGCGTACGACACGATGCTGGTGGTCCTCAGCCAGCAGCTGCGCAAGCTGCACCTCGATGCGCCGCACGCGACCTCCAAGCTGGCTGCGGTGCTGGCAGCCGGGCCGGCGGCGGCGGCGACGACGACGACAGGGCACCGACTCCACGGCGGCGGCGGCGTCGGCGTGGTTCCGGAGCCTCTTTCCGGAGAGCAGCTGACGGCTGTGCTGTCCTCGCTGGGGTCGTTGGTAGCGGCGGTGGAGGCGGAGGCGGAGATGAAGGACCTCAGGCGGGGGGCGGAAGGCGGCGGAGGCAGTGGCGGAGGTGGCGATGCGGGCGGCTGCCTGGGCCGTGTGGTGGGGCCGACTGCGGAGCGAGTGGGGCTGACCTTGCACAGCCTGGGGCTGGTGCAGGTGAGGAGGGGAGGGAGGGGGTTTTCGAGGAAGACCCGTGGAGGGAGGGGTTGGCGTGAAAACCGTTGACAAGGGGAGGGGGAGGGTCTCGAGGAAGACCCGTGGATGCCAGAAAAAACCGTTTAGAACAGACGTTTGAGATGCATGCTGGAGAACTGGGTTGGGGATACTAGAGTCGAAGGTCGTAAGGTGACCTTTGGCGGCTAAGCTAAATCGGCTAGGGGGAGGGAGGGGGAAGGGGGGGAGGAGGATACGTGGGGCAGTTGGGGGATACGTGTGATTGCCCGCTGGAGGAGGGCCACAAGGGGGTGGGGGCGGGAAGGCGGAGGAGGAGGTGCTAGGGAGGCGTTCCCGCGTGTCGTGACGTCCTTGCGTCCTATCCGGCGCAGGGCGGGGCTCTCTTATTCCGCGGCTCCATCCTGGGATGCACCCACCCGCCCTGTCCCGCAACGTGCACCCACCCGACCTGTCCCGCAACTTGCAACCACCCGCCCTGTCCCGCAACGTGCACCCACCCGCCCTGCCCCGCAACTTGCAACCACCCGGCCCTGTCCCGCAACGTGCAACCACCCGCCCTGTCCCGCAACTTGCACTCGTGCGCAGAAGGAGCGGGCGCACCGCTGCCGGTGCGCAGATTCCGCCACACTGCTGCGGGAGGCGCGGGAGCTGATGGAGGCGTCCCTGGCGGTGGGTGGTGTGCTGGTGGCGGGGGGTGGCGGGGGTTTTAGGGGGCGGGGCGAGAAGACGGGTGGGGACGGGGGTTTGTAAGGAAAACCCGTGTACGGAAAAAAATACGTTTAGGACAGGCGTTTGGAGAGGCATGCTGGAGGCTCGGGTGAGAATCGAAACGTCGGAGATCGTACGTCGACCTTCGGCGGCTATGTCTCTTTCGGCTGCGACTCTTAGGCTAACGGAGACGAGGACCTCGGCCTCGTCGGGAGGAACTTACCGCCGACCGCCGACCTAGTCCAGGTGACAGCAGAGCAGCCCGGCTCACCCCACTCCGCCTTACCCTCACCCCTCACCCCTCACCCCGGGGTCAGTAACCGGTTCTTTTCTGCACCCCCCCCCCACCCCAGGGCCAGTAACCGGTTCTTTTCTGTACCCCCCCCCTCACCCCTCTCCCCCGCAGCTGCTGGCGCTGTTCAGCCGGGCCAAGCGGGGTGTGGGCGCACTGGACGCCCGCGCCAACCTGGCAGGGCTCATCATGGACGGGGGGGACTACCAGGCAGGTGGCGGGAGGGGGGGAAAGGAAGCCGGGGGCCGAAGCGGGCGCAAGGAAGAGGGAAAAGGGCAGAGGGAGAGGAAGGGGTAAGGGGGAGAGGAAGGGGAAGGGGGGAGAGGGAGAGGAAGGGGAAGGGGGGAGAGGGAGAGGAAGGGGGGAGATGGAAGAGGAAGACGGCAGAGGGAGAGAAGGGGGAAGGGGCACGGACCGTGTTGGGAGTTGAATCTGGGGCCAACAGCGCATCCTACCAGTAGTCCACCCCCCGGCTGCTACACTTCCCATGTCGAGTAACCGGTTCTTTTCTGTAAATGTTGGGGAGCGACCAGCACTCATATACTCAGGGATAGAGGGAAATAGCAATACGGCCGGGTCGGGGACCCGGGCCGGGCGCTTTTGGTTCCCTCTAAACAACCCCAGCTCTAGCCACTCCACTGGCTCTACAGCACTTGGGCCAGAATCCCAAACCCGGCTCCCAAGCCCCCCACCCATTCCCCCCCGCAGGCTTCGGAGCAGCTGCTCCGGGAGAACCTGGCGCTGACGGAGAGTGTGTACGGCAAGGACCACCCGCACACCGCCACCGCCCTCAACAACCTGGCGGTGTGCCTCAAGGTGAGCCACCGGCGTCGTCGTCGTACGGCAGGGGCTGTCTCTTTGTACGGCAGGCGCTGTCTCGTTGTACGGCAGGCGCTGTCACTAGGGGGGCCAGCGCCCTTCCACGACAGCGCCCAGGGCGTACGGACTCCAGGGGCAGGGCGCCAACTGGCCTGCAGCTCAAAAATCTAAAACCCTAAATACTATTCCCATGAAAGGCATGAAACATGTTTGGGAGCCCAAGTGGCGGGGAGCAAGTGGCGCCCTGTCCAACTGGCCTGTCCAGCTGAACTTGAAGAAGCCGTGGCTGCGCGGGTCAAGCGGGTCGGCCTTTACTTTCACCCCCACCCACTCCACCGCAGCCACCCACCCAACCACCCTCACCGCGATGTGGCCCACATACGCGTCTCCTCGCCCACACCCACCCACCCACCCTTCCTTATCCAGTCGAGTTACCGGTCCTTTTATTGTAACCCTTCCCTGCAACCCGCCTCCCCGCAGCGCCAGCGGTCCAGCAGCCCCGACAAGGCCTCCGAGGCGCAGGCGCTGTACCGCCGCTGCCTGGAGGTGTGCGGCTGCAGCCTGGGTGAGGCGCACCGGGAGACGCTGGTGGTGGCCACCAACCTGGGAGTGCTGCTGGCGGACCAGGTGGGGCGGGGGCGGGGACGCGGGGAGGGGAGGGGGGGGGGGAACACGTGGACGCAGGGAGGGGGGAGGGCGGGGGCGGGGGAACTGTCGCAACAAACCACCTCTTCCTCGAACGGCGTCGTCCAGCACCACCACTCACCACCACCACCACCATCGCTCGCTCGCTCCGTGTGGTGTCAGCAACCTGTCCCTCCTCCGCCCTGCCCCTCCTCCTGCCCCTCCTCTCCCCCTTTGCCGGTTCACCCGTTTTTCCTCCCCCCCCCCTCCCCCCTATGCACCCACTGCAATTCCCATGTCGATTCAAACGGTTCTTTTATGTGACCCCCACCCTGCCCCCTCTCCTGCCCCGCTTCTCCTTCTTTGCCGGTTGCCGGTTCACCCGATTTTCCTCATCCCCCCCCCTCCTGCCCCACAGCGCCAGTGGTCCGAGTCCGAGCGGCTGCTGAGCGGTGCGGTGGCCAGCCTGCCCTGCCAGCTGGGGGACTGCCACCCGGACGTGCTGCTGGCGCACAGGCGGCTGGCGGAGGTGCTGGAGCTGCGGAACAAGTGGGTCGCGGCGCCGACCCATGGGTCGCAGCGCCGACCCATGGGTCGCGGGCTCGTCGCTGGGGCAGCTTACTGTACTTGGGGCTGGTGGCGAAGGGGGTGGACACCTGTATGCATGCCTTGTAATACCATCAAACCCCCGCCCCTCTACACCCCCGCCCCCCCCCCGCCCCTCTACAACCCTCCTCCTCCCCCGCCCCTCTACACCCCCGCCCCCCCTCCCCCCCAGGCTGTTCGAGGCTGAGGCCATGTTCCGCGTGACGCTGCAGCTGGCCGAGTCGGCCCCTCCCGAGTCCCGCGACCACGGGATGATGCTGGAGTGCCGCGAGGGGCTGCAGCGGGTGCAGGAGCTCATGGAGGCGGCGGCCAGGGGGCAGGTGGGCGGCCGCCTGGGGGGTGGCATAAAAGAAACGTTGACTGGACATGGGAAGTGTAGTGGGTGCGCCGCCTTGGGGGGAGGGACATAAAAACCGTTGACGCGAAAAGGACAGGATAGGTGGCGCATGGCCGGCGCGCACGGAGGGGGGGAAGGGGTGGCGGCGGGCACCTAGGGGTGGGGGTGCGGGGACCTGTGAGCCCGACATAGGACACAGCACGGCCCGCCTGGAGGCAGGCGGCTGGGGGCCAGCTAGGAAACCCGTGGAAATGATGTAGGAGGAGGAATGAAAGGTGCCTGGGGCGGACAGTGCCTGGGAGGGGTCGTGAGTATCCAGGTCCCGGGGTGTGAGGCGGTGCTCGGGGGCCGCTTCAAGGGGGGCCGCGTCAAGGGGGGCCACTTCAAAGGGGGCCACCTCAAAGGGGGCCACCTCAAGGGGGGGCCACTTCAAGTTACTAGGGTAGCAACGATCAACTTGCCGCCTCAGGCGCCCGTACTCCCTTGACCTTCTCGCCCTTCCCTCCCTCTGCCGCCTGCCACTTCCCCCCCTCTGCCGCCTGCCACTTCCCCCCCTCTGCCGCCTGCCTCTTCCCCCCCTCTGCCGCCTGCCACTTCCCCCCCTCTGCCGCCTGCCTCTTCCCCCCCTCTGCCGCCTGCCACTTCCCCCCCTCTGCCGCCTGCCTCTTCCGGCCCGCAGGGGGAGGCCGGCTGCTGCGTTGTGTCGTGAGTCGTGAGCAGCGACACCACCGCCGCCGCCACGAACGCGTTGTGTTTGGAGGGCGGGGCGGTAGGTCGGGGCCACAAGGGAGGGTTGCAAGGAAAACCCGTGTACGAAAGGAAACCGTTTAGGGTAGGCAAGGGAGGGTGGGATGTACGGGGGCCGGAGCTGCAGGGTGGCTGGGGGCTGCAAAGGAGGTGCTACCGGTATCTTGCCGCGCGTTGATTTCCGTCTCCTGGTCGCATCTGCTACCTCTTCCTGGCTAGGGGAGGCGTGAGGCGTGGCAGCGGGTTATTCATACATGGTATATAGCTTCGAGGACGTATCTACGTATCTATGTAGGAGGAACGACCGACAGCTGCGCAAAAAGGTGACGAGGGGGACCAGACACACGAGGGGGGCGATCGACCCAACTGGTGTCATTCTTGGAGCCGCGCTTGTGGGGGCGGGGGGGGGCATGATGACCGGTTGTACGACATGGCCGCGAGCGGGGGGGGAGATTGCAAGGAAAACCCGTGTACGGGGGACGGGGGCCGATGCCGCCGGGAGCCGCAGCGCGTGGTATGAGAGCAGGTTGGGGTTGACGGGGGGGAGCAAGAGCTGCGCGGAGGCGTGGGCCGTGCGGCGGCGTCACGGCAGCTTGGAACTCCTCCATGACGCGCGGAGGTCGTCGCAGCGCGCGTGGAAGAAGCGGGAGGGGGAGGGTATTTAAAAAAATAGAATCCACGAATCCACGGCCGACAGGGGGGAGGGGGCGCGTTGGAGGGAAGGTTTTTCGGTTTGCGCGGCGGAGGGGCGTTCTACGGAGGCGGCAGCGGCCCGTGCGAAGCGTCGAGTGACTCGACTCGACGACCGACGCAGACCAGCGCCTGCCGCGGCAGCTGCCGGAGATTGAACCGACCTCACAACAGCATTTGCGCTTCATTTATACATGGTTTTTTACCGTTTTTGCCACCGGTTTAAGGCACCACCTACGGTTGCCGCGCTTGCTTTCCGTGCGCGGGGCTTGGAGAGGCCCCGCCAGAGGCTCGATTCCCATGCGACTCGGAAGTGTCCGAAAACTGCGACCGAAGCACCCGCAGGAGGAACGCACTTTCTCATCCCCAATCCGCGGCTGCGGAAACGCTTCCCGCTGCGATGCGTGAGTGCGCCCAAGGCACATGTTTGGGGGAATTTCCGGGAAGACCCGTGGATGCGAGGAAAAACCGTTTGGGGGGAGGGGCTCATATTCGCCGTGGAGGGACCTGGGCTTTTTACGACGGCCTCCCTGCGTTGAGGCTGTGGAGTTGACGTGAAATTGTTTGTGGCGAGTTGATAGTACTGTCGGTCGTGGCGGCGGTGGAGTTGCTGCTACCGCCTCTTGTGCTGCTCTGCTGCTACTGCCGCATATGCTGCTGCTGCTGCTGCTGCTAATGCCGCTTATGCTGCTGCTGTTACTGCTGTAATTGTCGTACCCATCCATCATTCCGGGGTATGGGTGCGACCCGGTGTGCTGCGTGTTGAATCATCCACTGCGTGTTGTCGTTGTCGCGTTGCCCTGCCACGTCAGCGACGCCCAAGTGGCGCAAAGGCGGTCAGTCGCGTCCTGCTGAAGTGCTCCGCGGCTGTGTCCTGTTACCCGTTGCGTCGTCCGTTTCATCCGCTTCGGCGTGCTCTGATGTACAGGCCTCGGCCATCAGTGTGCGGCCGGTGGAGTCGGTTAGGTCGGTTTGTTGGTTATAATACCCGACTTTGCTGCGGGTAATAATGCTGGTTGTGTTGGGTGTTGGTGGTGCTTCGCCGGCACTCGAAAATAACCCTATACCGTGTGGTTACTGACGGATCTTGGACGGATCTTGGACGACGGACGGCACCTCTGTAGGCCATCTCGGGAACGGTGTGTTACTTGACAACATCAGTGCTGTCGTATCCAGCAGAATCGAGGGTGTGCCAGCTAATAACCAGGCGCTGGCAGACCCGTACCGGCAGCTGTCTGGTGTCGGGTGGGCAGGTGCGAGAAGGTGGTGCTGGCGTGCTCGTGGATGGGCACCCCGAAGCAGATCGGAGCACCTAACATCGCTGTGTGTTGCAGGTCCGGTTTCGTGACGTGTGAGACACCGGCAGCATATGTAACTTGACAATGACAGCTATGGGATCCCTTGTTTTCTAGTCGCTTCACCAGCCGGCTGAGGTACTGGTGGATTCCTGATCGGCTCGGGTTGTCTTGGGGAGCGGGGTTTCCTGTGCTTCATACTTTCCGGCTCTATAGGCGTGTTGAGCCCTGTTTGGGATCCGTGCCTTATGGGATGAGAGTTGGCTGGTTCCGATGTTTGCATCGTTGCGGCGCTTCACTGGTTCGTCGGGTGATGGGTTGTTAGGTTGGTTGGTGGCCAGTTCCTGATAGGGGAGCCTCTAGTGCAAATTCCCCCTGGGGTGCTGGCTGCTGCTCTGTATGCCTACGGCCTGTCAACTTGGTGTTCTGGTGGTTTGCCTTTGTTTCGGTGCATGTCGGTATTTGTTTCCTCCGTCTTGTTCAGTGTCAGGCGATGCGCCCGATGGTTCTACCTCTTGGTCTGGAACCCACTGTAATCGTTACAACAACCAGCCTTGTTCGAGCGTCGGTCAGCCTAATCCATGCCGTCATCAGCTTAATCCACAACGTTGCCAAGCCAATCTGGACCCACCGCAGCCTAATCCGTGCCCGTGTCAACTTAATCCGTGCCCACTGCAACCCAATCCGAGCCCACGGCAACCCAATCCGGACCCACGGCAACCCAATCCGAGCCCACGGCAACCCAATCCGAGGCCAACCGCATCCTAATCCATGACGCCTCTAATCTAATCCTCTGTCACCGCATCTTAATCCAAGCTCTCGGCATCCATATACCGTGAGCGGCCCCTTACCCCAATCCGCCTAGGTTGCCATCCCTCCTCAGTGGACGAGTCACACGCAGGTATGTTACAAACTCGCCGTGCCCCCAGGGGCCCGATAGTGGTCCGATACAGGTGCCCGACGAATGCTGATATCAGCTGGCCGAAGAGGTTTCGCACGACGATAGATATCACACTGGTCCTGGAGGTTGATGCAAACACGGCCACACGCTGACACGCTTGAAAGATGCTCCTCCCCCACACGTTGATCGCGCTCTGTGCTACGTGCGGCATGCGTCTGCCTGTCTACCTCTCCTGCACACATGCTGCGATGCCTTGTGCAAACTACGCTGCAGTAGCCGTCTTCGTCCTGACGCAGTCGCAGGACTGCTCCCGCCCCTGCACTCCCATCCAGCCACTCAGTTTGACGTAGAACGACGCTATACCGGTAGCCTGTTTGAACATATCGCTCCTTACCCTACCTCGCAGGTTGTACTTCTGCCTACGTACCGACCCAAGGGTCTCATCCCTGCCGATTACCGCTGCCACCATCGTCCCGGGCTGCCGGATAGCGGAGTGCAGTAGCAGCGGCGCTTGCTTGGCAAGGCCGGTGTAGGCGGGTCCGGCGGACACAGGGATGAGACCAGCCGGGATCGGCCGACCGGTGCTCGCGGCTGCCGAGGCGGTAGCCAACTCCAGTTCGTTGACCTACAGCAGCGGGATCACCGGGAGCATATAGGGCTAAGCGCGACACAACGACAGAGGTGGGTGCAATACACGATGGACGGCTAGCAGCAACGAAAGACGAACGACGTCCAACCGTACCACGCAATCGGAACATGCATCCGACCTCGAGGTGCTCGCGCCGCTGAGCCGGCGGCGTATGCACATGACAGCCTAGGCAAAGTCAGGCGCAGGCCTACCAGCAGCTACCACATCATCGTGCCCAAGCAGACGTAGCGGTTTAGGACTCTCCACGCTCTCGCCCCCTAAGCCCCATTAGACCGAGCTGCGACAGACGGAGGTGCGAGTACGACAGGATCTCCTTACCCGGTCGCGTGCTGAGTCGCGCTGAGCGCAGGCGTCTTGCAGCCGCTGTAACAGGCCAGCTTCTCGCTCCCTAAACCTCTTCCCCTCCTCCCGGCGGGCCTCATGGCAGCATTGACAAACCCTGAAGGTTGCTTTGTAGCGCTCGATGTCTGAGGCGTCCCAGCCGGCAGCCCCCTCGCGCTCGGCGGTGTTAAGCCGCTTTACCTCGGACTCCATCGCCTATCCAAGGACGGGAGTCAGCGCATAGTTAGGCAGGCTGACCCATCGAAACTGGGCACGAGGTGGCGAGAACGAAGCCGCAAGACGAGCGTGCATAGCAAGGTTAAGCGATTAGTGAAAAATAAGTGTGCCTCCATCCGGATGACGGCGGCATGCCACGACACAGCACGTTACTCTGCACACCAGGTGCAGGTTCCGATACCAGGCGTGACAGGCGTCTTCCTAATACCGGTACCTTAAAACCTGTAGGAGTAGCCACTACTGCTACGACAGGTAACGCATCTTATGGTACGGCTGGCGAAGCGCGCCCTTAGCTCCCCTTGCTTGAGCAGCCGGAACCCATTGCACTTTGCACAGCAATCATGCATCAATCCCAGGATGGAGGCCTCATTAAGACCGCCAACCTGCCGCACTTGTCTCATGCGCGCGCCGTTCCACCGCAACCGCCTCTTGCGTGTCTTCGAGTGTACCGCTGCCGATGATCGTCAGCTCCAGCAAGTCATTCTGACATCTCAGGCCTACAATCGTTTATGGCTATGTGTGGCCCAACCACTGCCGCTGATGGCACTCGCAAGGACAGCACTGGGCGTTACGGCACGCAGCCATACTTATGCACTCCTCCTACACTTATGCTGTCATGTCACATCGTGTAATGCGGTGCGTTGCCCACATCGGTATCGCGCAATAATGGTGCGGTTGGCGCACTGCACCACCATGACGCTTGTCATAGTAGTGTTCGTTACAGTGAGCTCCAGACCGGTCGGTGATGACCTAATGGTACGAATCCCACACCTACATACACTTCTAAAACTGTTTTACTGTTCGTCTATAATAATCTCTCCTCTCGAGGCCAGCCAGGGGTGCGCTGGGCCCTTTGGGCCAAGGCATGCGGGGCACTGTGACACGGGAACGGCAAGCCTACTTCGTAAGTGAACGATCCTCAAGAAACTCTCCCGTGCTAAGGATGTATCGGGTTGGCCCACGGCTGCGGTGTTCGGCCATATAAGGGAGCAACCTTGCAAGCCGAACATGAAGCTGGTAGGAAATGGGCTATGAAGAGTCTGGACGAAAGGATGCCTGCCTAGAACGACGTTGACGACGAAGGTGGGCTTCATGTTTTCACGTCCGCCAACAAGGATTAACCATTGATAGGAAGGATTGCTCGTTGTTTGGTGGCGGTCTTCCCACCACCAAAGCTGAAACGGGCAAGGGCTTGACCCGCGGGACGCTGGCCCAAATCCTCCTGTTTTGCTATAAGAGACGGGCTCAAAACACCATGTAAGCATTATATAACGCAATCGCGCAAGAATGGGTTTATTTTGGAAAGTCCTGCACGATCCCCCGCCAACGTCGGAAACATTTCCGATTCGCTCAAACTGTTGAAATCCGATAAGGACTTATTGTACTGATATCTTTGCTCCCATGATAATACTCTCTTAGGATGTTCGTTGGGCCTAGCAAGTTGCCGACAAGTTAGTATGGCAATTGGGCATTCATATGCGAGGCAACGATGTCGGTCACAGCTATGTTGAGACCACCACGTGTGTTTGGTTCACGCAACATTTCTGCATAGGAATGGCATGGGCGCGTGCATCGGTGTTGCGCCACGTCGCCCTTGCAGCAGCACTCTGCGCCGTGGCCCTCCTGCTGGTTGGGCGTTTTGTCCCATCTGCCATCGACAGAGCTCTCCACCAAGCGGTGCGACGTCATAGGCCGGCGGCTTTGGTTGCAAACATAAATGTCCCGGGTCGCGTCATGCTGCGATTGTAGCCCTAGTTTGACTCCCACACCGTTGCCAAGTGTGTTGGGTACAAATTCAAACCAAGACCTTTTTGGAAAATCAAGCGTCAACAGTTTGCTTGCGTTGGGCCGGTTCGCCTTCACCTTGTCGACTTGACGCACCCCCTTCAACTTCCACGCAGATTCTTGCGAACATCGTTTGGCGCCCCGACTCGCCACCCGAGGTCGATGGTGAGCAAGAAACTGGAAGCGTCCCAGGGGCCGGCGGTTCATCCTGTGGCCCCCTTCACCGCCATCACATGCCCAACTCTTAACCACCACGCCACCCCGGCTCTCCCCCCGCCCCGCCCGGACGCTTCCTCCTCCGCCCGGCCCTCCGACTGCGCCACTCCCTCATCCCGTTCAGCCCGCTACCGCGGCCTTCCCGATCCCAACGGGGTGCCTGACTACTTCCGCGTGTGGTTGTTCAACATAACCAACCTGCCGGATGTGCGGAAAGGGGCCAAGCCGAAAATGGTAGGTGCTGCTGCAGCTGCTGCCGAGTGCCGCTGGTGGCGGGCATGCTGCATGGGTCCTGCTCGGGGAGGAAATGAAACATCACTTCAAAATGTGGCTCAAAGTTTGGTAGCAACAAGGAATCTACATCATGGTGTAAATGATGCAAATGATGTAAAGGCTTGGTTGGTGCTAAGGGAGGGGCTGTGTTGCCTAGTTCAAAAAGCGGAGAGCGTATGTATGTGCCGGGGGAAGGGGAGATTCGCGCGGGGAACGGAGGAGTGCTGGCGGTGAAACGGGGAGAGGAGCGAGGGATGCTGTGGCGCCTCCCACCGCCGAGAACCTCGTCTGCGGCCGCTGACACAAAACAACCGACAACTGGCGACACCGACGTCGCAGGCCGAGGTGGGGCCGCTGACATACATCAAGCACCGGGTCAAGGCGGACACGTGGTGGGACCGGAGGGGCAGGGTGGCGGTCAAGGTGGGTGGCTCGAGTGCGTGGGCCGGCCGGTGGACGCGGCACTGCGTATAATGGCAGTTTGTTGCAGCTGTAGCACCTGCAGCATTGAAAGGAAGGGTTAGCAGCGGACTTCTCTCATTCCCGAGAGGAAAGATTGGGACGGCCGGGCTCTTGTGGGAGCACACATTCCCCCCACCGCAGACGCCGCCAGCCATGGGCCGTCGTACCGTACGGCCTATGTCGTAAACGCCGCCCCCAACCCCGGTTACCAGGAATGGGACTACCATGTCTTCCAGCCGCACCTCTCCGCCGCCAGCCCCAACGACACGATCGTCACCCTCAACCTGCCGCTTGTGGGGGTCTTAGAGGTGCTCCACGCCTACAGCGCTTCCGTACCGGGTGTACGGCCGCTGTTGGACGTGCTGGTGGGCGTGCTGTCCGGCTGGCGGGACGATCACGTGGATGGGCTCTTCACCCGTCGTACGGCGGGGGATCTGCTGTGGGGTTACGAGGTACGAACACCAGGGGTTCGGGGGCGGGGCCGGGGAGGGTAACGGTTGGGGGCATGGCGGCGGATGCCACCGGTAGGGCGGCGTGAAGCCGTATGAGGTCCAAGGGCTGTTGTGGCTTCTGGGGAAATGTGGTATGGCCGAGTTTGTACCTTCCAGGGTGCTACGTTCCAGGGTTTCACATCCAAAGTCGCTGTCGTGCCGTGCTTCGCTGCTGCGAAACCGCCCTAGCCCACTATGGGCTCCCCTCGACTCTGTCGGCTGCCCCACGGTCCCCCCCCCCCGTCAACCCACACCTCATCGCAGGACCTGCTACTGAAGCGGCTGTCGCTGCTGCTGGGCTCCACATTCGTACGCTCGTCTACCGTACAGTTGCTCCGAAACGACACGGCCGAGTACGCGCTGGCGTCGCAGGTGCCCCTCACCTCACCCCACCTACCCGCGCCTTCCGGGTTGTTGCACGCGCCGGATTAGGAGTTGGCCGTCCCCGGCCATGGGAGCGGCCGAGGTGGCGGAGGCGGGGGTTGCGTCCAACAGCGCTGATAGCGGGTTTGGTGTGGTGTGGTGTGGTGTGGTGTGGTGTGGTGTGGTGTGGTGTGGCGTGGTGTGGTGTGGTGTGGTGTTGTGGGGAATGCCGCTACGCTACGCACGGCTCTGCATCGCATCACGTAATGCCGCTACGCTACGCTACGCACGGCTCTGCATCGCATCGCGTAATGCCGCTACGCTACGCTACGCACGGCTCCGCATCACATCACATCACGTAATGCCGCATGGCCCTCCTCAGGCTAACATCATAGACACGGGCTGGAGGCCAGCGGCGGCGGCGGCGGGGCCGGGGGAACCAGGTGGCGGCGGCGACGGGCGGCGCCAGCGGGATGAGTACGACGAGCAGATGATCTGGAACGTACGAGCGGGCTGGGGATGTACGGCATTGCTGGGCTTTGCGGCGTCGTTTGCTGTGACGCCGGCTTGGAATGGGGTTGGCGCTTTGTTGCGGTTAGGGGGTTCGAGGGAAACCCGTGGATGTCCGAAAAAAATCGTTTAAAACAGAAGTTTTGAGATGCATGCGGGAGAACTGGGTTGGGGATACGAAAGCCGAAGGTCGTAATATGACCTTTGGCGGCTAAGCTCTATCGGCTACGGCGAGACGAAAGGAAGCGAGGACCCCGCGCGACGCACGTAAACTTTTCGCAGAACCGGTTTTGGGCGCTAGCAGGAGAACTGTGGGAGTTGGTGCGCTATGGGAGAGCGGACATCGCGGTCCGGTCCCAGTCCCAGTCCTAGTCGGAGTCCCAGTCCCGACCCGCCCGAATACCGACCAGATGCGTGAGGAAGCCGGTCATTACCAGAGAAGGTCCGCGGTCGTCCAGGAGAGGAGGCCGAAGCCGCGCCGCGCCGCCATGGGGGACGCGAAAGCCCAGACGCAGGTCCCGACGCCCGCAGACAAGAACGCAACGACTAGCAAAAAACTACCAGAACAGAGGCCCAACCCAGCGGCGGAACTCACCTGGCCAGGGCCCAGAGCGGGTGGGGAAGCGGTCGACGCGAAGCATGCGGGCAAGGGGCAGCAGGGGGCGTTAGGAACAACATCCAGGCGCGGAGCGGGTGGACAGGGGTCAAAGCAACGACGGTTAGGGGGGGTTAGGGGGGGTTCGGACACGAGCCCGGCGATCCCAGTGACCCAATCCATCGCTATCGCATCTGCCAACCAATCAACCAACCAATCAACCGACATGCCGTACAGATGGAGGTTGAGTCTGGTTGGAATAACGTCACCAGCTGGGCCGCCAACTGCAGCGAGCAGGTGCGCGGTACGGACGCGTTCCAGTTCCAGCCGGGACTGGATCGCGACTCGGTGCCGCGGGTTTGGATCACGGAACTGTTCAGGTGGGTACGGCAACACCCAGCTGGCGACCCGGGGGTCATTCACGGGGTGGCGGGGCAGGATCAGGCGAGCGGGGTCCAGGGAGGGTTCGCGGCCGTAGGAGCCTACTCTGTAGAGCCCACGAACATCGCCGCCTGTCGCCATCGACATCACCAACATCGTCCCGATCCCTAAAACCCAACACCGCCCAACAACCAGGTCCGCTGCTCTGAAGCACCTGGCTGATGTAGAGCTGTACGGCGTACAGCTGCTGCGGTTCATACCGGTGGGTTTCACGGGTTGGGGTCGGGACGGAGTTGGGGGCCGTTGGGGGGTTGCTGTCCTTGAGTCACATTGCTCATAACCGCAGGCTTGCCGTACTGATGTCGCACTACATGCTCTCGCCGCCCTTCCTCCCGCCTGGAACTATCCCTTCGCCGCCCCTCCCTGGCCCCCCTCTTCGGTTTTTCCGGGCATCCACGGGTCTTCCTCGCCGCCCCCCTCTTCCTTCCTCGGCCCCCGACGGCCCTCCGCAGGACCCCCAGGAGGCGGAGCCCGACCCCTGCCATTACCAGCGCATCCACGGCCTGGCCAACGTGACAGTTCCTTCGGCGGTTGGGCCCAACGGTAACGCCAGCTCGGACGCGGCTCACGGCGTGCCGCTCTACATGTCCCTGCCGCACTACTGCCTAGTGGATGACTCAGTTTCCGCCGCCGTCGAGGGCCTTGCGTGCGACCCTGAGCTGCACGGCATCTTCATTGACGTGGAGCCCACCACGGGTGGGTGGGTTCGGTTACCGTTTGGCGTCGCTGGCAAATCAACGCAGCCACCGCACCTCCCCAGCATTAGCGCTTGTTCCCGACAACGCAATGTCGCTAAAATTCGAGCGCAAAGATTAGGAAAACTGAAATTCACGTTGCTCGGCGGTTGCTCGGCGGTTGGTCGGCGGTTGCGCAGGGATCACCATGCGCGCCGCGAAGCGCCTGCAGCTGAGCTCGGAGCTGACCCACTCGGCGCGGACCACCCTGGAGCCAACCATCGGCACCTCCATCATCCTGCCCATCTTCTGGGCGGAGGAGGCGTCGGAGATCTCTGCCGTACAAGCCGCCAACTTCCGAGGCGGCGTCTACCGCGCGCAGCGGATCAGGGCGGCGGTGGCGGCGTGGTCGTACCCCCTGGCGGCGGCCGCGGCGGCGGCGGCGGCGGGGGGCCTGGCGGCGGCGCTGATGGCGGCGCGGGCGCGGACAGAGTCCGATGACGGAACACGTACGGCCGGCGGCGGCAGGTCAGGTGGTGGTGGGGGCGTCGTCCGCCCGTCGGGGCCGACGGGGGAGAATGGTTCGGCGGGGGCCGCCAGGCCAAGGCCACTGGCCAGGCCGCTCGGGTTGGCAGCGGAAGAGGCCTCCCTGGAGCCGGGAGCGGAAGAGGCCTCCCTGGAGCCGGGAGCGGAAGAGGCCTCCCTGGAGCCGGGAGCGTCGGGTCGCGCCGATAATGGGGCTGAGGGGGGCGGTAGTGGGGACCTAGAGGCGCCCTTGCTGGGGGTACGGCAGGGGGTGGAGGAGCAGGGCTAAGGGGTGGAGGAGCAGGGCTAGGGGGTGGAGGAGCAGGGCAAGCAGCGCTGTCCTGAGAGGAGAGAGTGACAAGGCTGCAAGGAAGCGCAGGACGGCGGTTGCAGTCGGCGAGCCACTAGGCACTGGTGCTTGAAGCTGGATACTACAGGCTACTACTAGGCATGTCTGGGCTCTCCTCGACCGGCGGGGCGTGGATCCTTGCAACAGGCAGTGCCGTACACAACGGTAATCCGGTTGTGCGCAATCGTTCCGTACTGTAATGTTGCCGTACAACGGAAGGGGGGCTGCTGCTGTGCAAGGGTGGCCATTACAGGGTAATTCGCGGCCACGAACTATTAACTATAACTATAACTACAACTGTAACCCACTGTAACCGTTACAACAACAACTACCGGCTGGGTCGTATCTCACATTGCCGCTACCAGGACATGCCGCCACCCCGCGCCGCCACGGCAGCACTCGTCAAAAGCCCGGCGCACGTAGGGAGCTCCGAAACCAATCCTGGAGGTTACTGGCTTGCTCGGTGAGAAGCCGTGTGGTGGTGCGGTAGGACCGGGGGGCTGGCGGCGAGAGGACCCCCGTTACACAACATCGGAAACGGAGGGCAGAAACTAGACGGCGAATGGTTTTCGGAAAACACGCAGACCCCGCCGAGGCCAACATGACAGCGCGTCGGGCGTGGAGGTGACCCAAGTGAGCCGTGTCCCGGCGCCAGGCCTCGGCGCACTGTACATGGAACTATTGCTGTTGGTTGAGACAGATTATGCTAGTTACGGCTCCGGGATGACATCCCTCACACCGCCAGTTGGCTCCCAAAGCCGCCAGTCGAGTCGGCGGCTCCGGTCCCCCCGTCCTGCTGCTGCTGCTGCTGCTGCTGCTGCTGCTGGGCCCCCTCCGCCTCCGCGGCCCCCTCAGCCGCAATGCCGCCTTCCTCGCCGCCGTCGTCCCCTCCGGCGTCTTGGCCTTCCAGAGCCCGGCAGCTGTCGGAGGCGCCGCCGCCGCCGCCGCTGCCGCCGCCGCCGCCGCCGCCGCCGCCGCCGCCGCCGTCACTGCCCGCCGGCTCCAGCGGCGCCGCCCCTCCCGGGTACTCCGCCAACACCCCTCTGACCTTTGCCTCCAGCTCCATGCACCTGCATGCACCCCACGATCGTGGGCACCTGGTCGCATGCTGAGGACACTGGTACACCGGTCAGGCTTACACACATGCGTACTGAATATCCAAAATAACAACGAAAGGAGAGGCGTACGACATACACACACGCGTGTACGGCACGTGTTTTCACCGTCGCAGCTGTATGTGAATCACATAACGAATAGGTCGTCACGGCAGCAGGTCCCTACGGCGAGTGTCGCCACCAGCGAATACGGTAGACGCGCATACACAAACGCCGTGTCGTTGTCGTACCGCTGTACGAACTCCCTCTTCCTGTCGTACTCGTGCTGCCGGAGCGCCTCCATCTCGTTCCGCAGCGCCTCGACATCTGCTCGCAGCGTGCTGTTGCGGGCCTGGGGGAGCCAGAGGTGTGGAGAGGGGTTTGAGAGGAAGCCCATAGGTCGGTAGTGAAACGTGAAAAGGATTAGGAATGTTTGGTGGACGTGTGGGGAGGGGTGGAGGGGAAAGGGAGGGCCGCGATGGAGGGGTTGAGGGAAAGGGAGGGCCGCGGCTGTGGAGGGGGGGTTCACCATCCAACGCCATCCCGGGCTGGGCTGGGGCCCGGGCTGCACACCGGACCCGCAGGCCCCGGCTGTTCCCCCCTGGTGCATCTCGCCACGAGCCCCGCCTTCGCTCCCTCGCACCACAACTACCTCGCCAACCGACATCCCGCCCGCCGCCACCTCGGCCGTCCATCTCCCCCGCCGCCACCTGCCTGGATAGCCGCCAGCTCCTCCTCCTTAGTGTGCCGCTCCGCCTGCAGCCCCGAGGGGCAGCGAGAAGACCCGGGGCAGCGTTCAGCCCAAAGGCGGCGGGGGGCGGGCACCGGAAGGTGCCGTACATGGACGAAAAAAAACGTTCGACGGGGCAGGCGGTGCGGTGGCAATTCGGGTAATGCCACTCTCCAACTGCCGATCCCGACACCCACGCTATCGTCATACGGCTTCTGTTCGCTTCAACGCAACAACTATCGCTGCGTTGCGGCATCGACGTTGGCCGCCATACCGGTAACCTACCTCCATCGAGGTTGGGCGCCACAGAGGTAACCTACCTCCAGCGCCGCCAGCCGCGCCTTGGATGCCCCCGCCAGCGCCGATGCCGCGTCGCGCTGCTGGCGCGCACCGTCCGTCTCCGCGCGCACCGCATCGCGTTGCTGCCGCAGCTTGGCGAGCTGGGCCTCCTGCCCCGTGATGAGCGTGCCGTAGTGGTCCAGCAGCCGGTAGTAGCTGTCTGCGGGGCGGGGCGAGGAGCGGAGGAGGGACCGGACGAAAAAATGGGCTGTCGCGTTCTCAGGGCAATCCCATCGCTGTCAAGGTTGTAGATGTAGCAGCTGACAGATTACGCGGTTTTCGCTTCAAATGTCCCGGGGGTCGTTGCTGCAAGGTGCCGGCATTTTCGCGGGCTTTTTCCGCGAGCCTTCTCGCGACCCTTCGCTCTGTGCCCTGGATCAGAACGTTGGCAGCTGCGCGAAAAAGGATGCCTGACTCTGCGGACAACAAACACCGTGATCGAACGTTTACCGGGCGTCGGGGCCTGGTTGCCAAGCGCGCCTGCTCCCCCAAGGCCTCCGCCGGCGAAGCCGCGGTTCAACATGGTCTGTTGCGGGGCTCACAAGGAAGGCAAGCTTCCTGGCTTCCAATCCCACGGCGCAACAACCGCCCGGCTGCTCCGGTTGTTACAGGCCTCACCGGCCTAGGCCTGCTGACTCCTGTTGCACCACGCCTGTCCAATGTTTGTGTTGCGAATCCTGAAATATGAGGAGTTAATGAAACATGACTGGTTCTTTGGGTTCTGCATTACACAATTCTAGCACGCCGTGGATCATTTCGGCGGTTGGCCGATTCGGTGTGTGCTACTACCGTATCGCTGCCTCAACGCCGAAGCTCCCGGCACGGCCGTCGCGATGCCCGCTGGTTGTATCACGTGCCGACATGGTGCTGCGCGCGGACCCACATGCCGCGACCCACATGGCGCTGTCGCTCCTCCCCAGCCCCGAGAGCAGCAGAGCCATGTGCCCCTTCCGCTGGCATTACATCGGCTGAAGAGAGACACCACACCACACCACGCCGCGCGCCCGCCCCGCCCCACCGCGCCCTCGTCTCATACGCAGCGGCAGGCAGACGGCGCGGGCGCATCTGCCACCGGGTCCTACTGGATCCACGGCCCACCGCCTAGGGCCCACCGCCTAGGGCCCACCGCCTAGGGCCCACCGCCTAGGGCCCACCGCCTAGGGCCCACCGCTTAGGGCCCTCGCTGCTCTTATTCCTTCTCTCCCGCCTGTGCACAAGCGTCTGCCGTAATGTCCATGGGGTCTGTACCCGCCCGACATGCCGCCCTGAGAAAGCACCTCTCGAATCACTTGGTCGCACCAACCGTTTTCGTCACGCCCTTATTCCTGCCCTACCCTTGCCTCGCACTACCAGTTCAAAGTGCTCCCTACCCGGCCCCTCCCGCCCTTCCGCGCGGCCCCCCTCCCCCGCCCGCTGCGCCCCACTACAATCGCCGCCGAACGAGGTCCCCCTCTGCTCGTCTTTGCTTCTGCCCCCTCCCCCAGCTCACTCGTTCCCGGTGATTCCTTCTCCCCGGTGTACTCTGCCGCGTCAACCGGTTTTTTTCTCGCCGCCCCCTCGCTGTACACCCGCGCACCTCTATGCTAAGGAAGACACAGCAAGCACGCTTGCATGGACGCAGCTATCTTACGCGCCTCTCGCCTCTCCTCCCCTGCTGCGGACGCCGCAAGTCTGTGCCAGCCAGCCAGCCAGGCGCTCATGCATCCTTGTCCTTGCCGCCCTCCTCCTCCTCCTCGCTGCCCTCCTCCTCCTCCTCCTCCTCCGCGTCCTTTAGGGCACCCTTGCTGCCTACTGCCGGCAGCGCCTTGCTACCCTTGGTGGCGGCCGCGTCCTCCTCCTCCTCGCCCTCCTCGTCGTCGTCCTCGGGGCCGCTCTCCAGCTCGCCTGAAGGCGAAAGCGGAGGAGTGGTAGTGGTGGTGGTGGGGGGCAACGACATAGGATTCGGAGGGTAGGAGGGGGGTTACAATAAAATAACCGGTAACGCGACTGGGGAAATGTAGTTGGTGCATAGGGTAGGAGGGGGGGGGAGGGCTCACGGCAACAACAGAGAGGATAATGTCTGGGTGCCTGCCGTCTGGTGCCTAGTGTCCGGGTGCCTAGTGATTGCCTAGTTCGTGCGCGGACCCGGCGAGGTCACGCCAAGGCAGGGGCCCCGGGGATGTGGGTCACCACCTATCAACGCGGCACCGCCGTACAAACGCACCCGTCTCCTCGCTGTCGTACTCGTCGCTGTTGACGTCGTCGTCGCCGGCCTCGCTGTCGTCGTCGCCGACGGCGCTGCCTGCGTCGCTGTCGGCATCCGCCCCGCGACGTTTCTTCTTCTTGCCGTCTGCGGGCGGCAGGGGAGCCGCGACAGCACCAGCATCAGATCACATCGCATCAGATCAGGTCAACGGGCGCAACATCTCACGTATTTGCATCCGCGATCGCGCTACTGCTCGCTCCTGGCGGCCACCCGAGAAACTGGATGCACCAAGGCGCTTGTTGATGCTGCCCTGGTCGAGGCGCTTGTTGATGCTGCTCTGGTTGAGGCGCTTGTTGATGCTGCCCGCGCTCTCTACGGCCCCCCCCTTCGCTGTCCGCCGACCATGCGCCCACTATCCTGTCTCTTTTTCGTGTCACCGGTTTTCACGCCACCCCCCTAGCAAGATGTCCTTTATTTTATGTCCTATACGGTTCCCCGGTTTACTAGGACGGTACTGTGACACACTGGCGTAGGGACAGCATCGTCCCCCCCCAGCAAGACAATGCTAGCCTATCAGCTAGCCTGTCCATGCCAGATAGCCGGTTTTATGCCACCCCCTCGGATCGCCCCCCCATTGCATCCCGCCACCCAGCCAGCCAGCCAGCCCGCTGCTGCTGCTGCCCGCTGCTCACCCTCCTGGCCGCCGTCCTCCTCATCGCTGCTGTTGGCCCACTCCTTGGCCTTGGCCTGGCTCTTGGCGTCGCGACCCTCCTGGGGGCGGGGGAAGAATATGAGACGTACGGCAGCGGTTGTTGAGAATACGAGACGTACGGCAGCGGTTGGAGATATGAGACGTACGGCAGCGGTTGGTACAGACGGGCGTGTGGTAATAACGGACGGCGGCGGCGGCGGTGGTGGTGAGGATAGCGGCGACAGGGATGGACGTCGGCGATTGCTATGGGAGTATTGGCCCCGCGGGTGGTGATGTCTTTTGGTTTGTTTTGTTCCTGCAAGGGGAGCTGGGGTTGGGGTTTGGGGGTACGGCGGTGGTTGTGGTGCCGTGCCGTGGGGCCATGCGTTGTGCCTCCAGCTGACCTCTCCACAAACGCCACCGCACCCTACCCCACCAACACACCTCTACCCGAACCCATAGCCTCCTCCTCCTCCCCTCCCGTCGCCCCACCTGCATTGCCCGGGTGAGCGGCACCACCCGGATCCTCAGCGGGATGGTGCGGTCGCAGCCCACATACGAGTCCGACATGATGAGCACCTGCAGCTCGTGCTTGCCGGCACTGGGGGGTGGCGGGAGGGTGCAGCGGGCGCGGGGGGAAGGGGGGTGGCGGGAGCGGCGAGGAGGAAACCCGTTAGCCGACCCGACCCTAGCCGGAAGCGGAGGCACGGAGCAGCGTGCAGGGCAGGCGGGGAATGGGCAGCAGGGGGATGGACGGATGGTGCGGCTCAGGGGCTCAAGCGCGTTTGGCCACGGGCCGGGACTCGGGGGGCGTATGCTGCCGGATATGCATGCGACTGGTGCTAGGGGCAAATGCTGCTGGGTGTACGCGATTGGTGCCAGTGCCGTCCTTTCTTGTGCGCCTCTGCCGGCGGACTGGGACTGAGGAGCGGCTGTGTGTTGACAGGGGGCCAGGCGGCCGACATGCTGCTGCGCCATGTCCAGTGGCTGCGCCCCCAAAGCCCCGGACGTAGTACGCGACCCGGCCAAGCCTCCGCCCGCCCGCAGCCGTCCGTGACGACTCCTTCACCTGGCCTCCAGGCAGCTGGTCGCAACTCCACCACCTGACCCCGACCCTTGCCCTGCCCGCCCCCCCCCCTCCGCCCCCTCCCTGTATACCATCCCCTCCGCCCCCTCCCTCTCCTCGTCCTTTTCTGTAAATCCCCTCTCCTCGCCACCCACCACCCACCGCGGCGCCCCAAACGCCAGCTCCACCACCTGGCCCGCCTCCGCCTCCGTGTCGACACCGGCTCCGACCTCGCCATCGGCTGCGGCCGCGGCCTTGCCCTTGCCCGCCGGGCCGGGCCGCGCGCCGTTGGAGTACCTCGAGATGAACTTGTCGGCGGTGGCCAGGGCGCGAGAGCGGGAGCGATCCGAGTCCTGGCGCAGCACAGCGGAGGGGGAGGGGGAGCGTGGAGGAGGGAGGACGAAGACAAGGTGGTCGCAAGGAAAGCCAGTGTAGGAAAGAAACCCCGTTTATAGGGAGTTCTTTTACGGGGCTCGGTCAGGCCAGAAGGATAGCTGGGCGCTGAAGTGCATACGGCCAGACAACAGCGATACGCGGCTGAGTTCTGAAGTCGGGTGGCAGGACAGACGACTGACAGGAGGGCTGTCGCGACGCAAGGGGGTGTGTGTGCCCAACAAGCCAACCGGCACCGGCATCGGGCCCACCTGGCCATCCGTCTTGCCGCCCTCTTTTAGCTATATAATGCCTATTGGACTCCTTTGTCGGTCACAGGTTCGAGGCCCGCGCAGCCAGCTCGCGCACCTTCTTATCCCCCGCCGCCGCCTCCGCCCCCGTGCGCTCCCACTCCTCCGCCAGCTCGGGGCGCGCGAAGCCCACCGCCTCCGCCTCCACCATCGCCAGCTTGTTCCAGGACAGCACCGCGTTACTGCCGGGGTCCACCAGCAGCACGTGCCTGCAGCGGGAGCGGGGTTGGGTTGGGTTGGGGTTGAGAGGAAACCCGTAAGACGGCACTGCAAAGTAGAACCGAGTAGGATACTGGGGTGGGGGAAGGCGGCCACGCGCAGGGGCCGGAGGCGAGGGGTCGTGAGGGTGAGGGATGAGGGATGAGGGATGAGGGATGAGGGATGAGGGATGAGGGATGAGGGATGAGGGATGAGGGATGAGGGATGAGGGATGAGGGATGAGGGATGAGGGATGAGGGATGAGGGATGAGGGATGAGGGATGAGGGATGAGGGATGAGGGATGAGGGATGAGGGATGAGGGGTGAGGGTGGGTGGATGGGTGTCCTGCGCTGCGCGGCACCCACCCCTGGAGTCCTCCGAGGCCGACTGCATCCCAAACCGCGTCTCCCAGCAGGCCCAGCCCCACCCGCAGGACAGCAACCCTTCCGCCCTGCTTTCCGCGTCCCCTCCCTCCTCCCTCCCGGCCGTGTAACCGGGTTTTTACGGGCCCCCACTCGTCCCCCGCAGACCCGCCCAGCTCGCCGGCCCCACCAGTTCTCGTCCTTGGGCACCGGGTTGTTGGGCGTGAAGGCGCGGATGGCCTTGCTGGAGCCGCGAGCGGGCGCCTGCTGCTCGAAGCCCGGGGTGTTATGGCTCGGCCGCGTCACCAGCAGCTGCAGCCGGCACTTGACGATGTCGTTCTCCATGATCTCGTCCTCACCGGGGACCTGGGGTGGAGGGCGGGGGTTGTTGGGGTGGGTTGGGTTTGGGCTGGTGGGGGGCGATGTCGGGGGGGTGGGGTGAGGGGGTGGCGTGAAAACCGCGGGGCGAGGGGCCGGGGGGTGGGGTGAGGGGACGGGGGGCATCGTTAGGGGGCGGCGCGATGCCGGGGGGTGGGGTGAGGGGACGGGGTGCAGGAGGACGTATGGTGGAAGGGAGGCGGTTGCTGAAGGGGGCGCTGAGGGCGGGCGGGCTGGGGCTAGGTAGTACGGGTGCGGTGCGAGGCCAGGTAAAGGATAGTCCGCGAATCCACGTCCGACAAACCAAGGGCGATGAAGATGGCCGTGCAGAGGAGAGGGGCGGCGGGTAGACGGTGCGAGCCAGGTGGCGGGGGTTCGCGGGCCCGTCACGAGGTGCTGTGCGAGCTGGGTGGGGCTACGGAGTGCTTCGAGGAAGACCCGTGGATGCCCGAAAAAACCGTCTAGAGCAGACGTTTGAGATGCATGCTGGAGAACTGGGTTGAGGGGTACGGGGTGCGGTGCGAGCTGGGTGGGGGGGAGGTCTGATGGCCCATCACACGCAGTGCCGGTGGCGCCTCGTGCCCCACCTCGCACTCGGCCCGGCAGTAGACCACGGGCAGTGTGGCCAGGAAGGTGGCCACCTCCTCCGCCCCCGCGTCGGTGAGGCCGGAGGACCGCAGCGCCTCGCGCAGCTCCGCGGCGGGCAGGTCCTGCAGGTCTGCGCGGGGTGGGTGGGTGGGTTGGGAGGAGGTTTCGGAGCGACGGAGCAGGGTAAAGGGTTCCGGAGCGGCGTCGGTACTGAGGCCCCAAGGAAGGAAGGAAGGAGCGGGGGCGAAACCCAACGCTAGCAAGCTCGGGGAGCCACGTGCGGCGAGCTGGCCACGACAGAAGCGTGAGCTAGCTGGCCACGACAGAAGCGTGAGCTAGCTGGCCACGACAGAAGCGTGAGCTAGCTGGCCACGACAGAAGCGTGAGCTAGCTGGCCACGACAGAAGCGTGAGCTAGCTGGCCACGACAGAAGCGTGAGCTAGCTGGCCACGACAGAAGCGTGAGCTAGCTGGCCACGACAGAAGCGTGAGCTAGCTGGCCACGACAGAAGCGTGAGCTAGCTGGCCACGACAGAAGCGTGAGCTAGCTGGCCACGACAGAAGCGTGAGCTAGCTGGCCACGACAGAAGCGTGAGCTAGCTGGCCACGACAGAAGCGTGAGCTAGCTGGCCACGACAGAAGCGTGAGCTAGCTGGCCACGACAGAAGCGTGAGCTAGCTGGCCACGACAGAAGCGTGAGCTAGCTGGCCACGACAGAAGCGTGAGCTAGCTGGCCACGACAGAAGCGTGAGCTAGCTGGCCACGACAGAAGCGTGAGCTAGCTGGCCACGACAGGAGGCGAATGTGCCGCGTGCCCGCTGAGAGGGCGGCTTTGAGGAAGCCCCGTGGACGCGAGAAAAAACCGTTTAGACCAGACGTTTTAAGATGCATGCTGGAGAACTGGGTTGAGGATACAAAAGACGGTGGTCATACCGTATGTCGACCTTCGGCGGCTGAGAGGGCGGCGGCGGTGCAACTGAGGGCTCATCACGCACCCGGCGGCGCACCCCTCCAAACGCACAACAACCGGAGCCGCGCGAGTCGCGGCGCAAAGGAACCCCACGACACGCCCGCCACCACCCCTCCCCCCCCCTCCGTGCGCGCCGGCCATGCGCCAACTATCCTGTCCTTTTCGCGTCAACGGTTTTTATGCCCCCCCCTCCCGCCTCGCGGGTCGCAACCCTCCGGCCATGTATGGGAGGGTTGCGACCTGGTGCGCTGGACAGCCGCGTGGCCCCCTCCCTCGCCGCCTCCAACCCGCCAGCTCACCCTTGACCGTCTGTATCTTCCTTTTCTTCAGCTTCTTGATCACGTCCAGGTCGAACTGCGGCAGCTGCAGCATCGCCGCCACCGCGTCCGCACTGCCCACCCCCTTGGTGCCGCCGCCCGTGGGCTTGCGGCCGGACACGGAGAGCGCCTGGGAGATGCATTGCATCATCTCCACTATGGCCACCGCCGGGGTCTGGGGGGCGGGGCGGAGGAGGGGAGGAGGGAGGGTTTTTAAGGATTTTGTTGGGTTCTTGGGGGGGTTGTTACTCTTTGTAAATACTTTTGACTGAAGAGAGTTCACGAAGTTTCACGGCTTTGCCGCTTAGGGCCTGGGTGGGTGGCATAAAAACCGTTGACGCGACACGGACAGGATAGTTGACGCATGGTCGGCGGGCGGGGGGTAGGGAGCGGGGCGCCCGGAGAGCGTCCCCCTCCCCTCACACGACCTGCTGGTTCCTACCCTCCGCTTTACCCTCGGCTTCCCATGTCGTGTAGCTGGGTCTCCTCGCCCCCCCCCCGGCCCCCTCCCGGCCTGACAGGAGGCAGCACGCACCATCCAGCCATACCCTGCCGGCGGGCGGGGCATGATGGCGATCTTGATCATCTCGTCCAGCAGCAGCGGCGACTTGGTCAGCACGAAGCGCAGGTCCGCCTGGGGGGAGGGGGGGAGAGGGGGGGGGGGGAAGCGGGGGGAGAGGGAGGGGGGAAGAGTCAGGTGCCTACCTGGCGCGAGAAGCATAAGGCCCCGTGCGGTGCTTGGCCCTCCCTTGACACATGCCCGTGCTACATGCGATACCTCGAGCCGACTCCCCGATGCCGCCCAAACGACCCGCGTCATTTCTCCCAGCTCTCTCAGCCGTAGCGTAGTCACCTGCAGCGTGGGCGGGATGTTGTTGTTCTCCCGGTCCAAATGCGCCAGCAGCAGCATGTGAGCCTGAGAAGGGAGGGGCAGGGCAGGGCAGGGAGAGGCAGGGCAGGGAGGGGCAGGGGGAGGCAGGGGGTGAGAGGTGGAGTGGGCGGGGGCGCCAGGGGGGTGCGAGGCAGTGCAGCATGCAGGTGGCCCCTCCACCGCGGGAAAGGACCACGCAATGCCCAGCCGCGCACCCACCTCAGCACTCCCTTTGTCTGCACCCTGTGGCCTGCTCCACCCTGCCACGAGCACCTGTGGGAACCGCATGCCTTGCCGCACCCCCAACGCCCCTCCCCCTCGCTCCACCGGCGCAGTGACCCCCAACGCCCTCTGCGCCGGCGAAGCCGGCGGGGGGCGGTGGGGGTGGCCCCCACCGCCCTCCTCGCTCGCCCACCCACCCACCCACACGCCCACCCACCTTGAGCACCGACGTGCGGCGCTTCCAGAACGTGTTCTTGTCCTTGAGGTCGGGGTTATTCCGCAGCACCATCTTCCTCAGCTCCTCCAGCCCCACCGTTTGCTCGCTGGGTGTGGGCAGCAGGATGAACTCCATCGCGCACACGAGAGTTTCGGGGATGCGGACAAGCGACTGCAGGGAGGAGGCGGGGAGAGGGGGGAGGGGAAGAAGGGTTGCGGAAGGGGTGAACACGAGGGGAGGAACGAAACCCACCTTCACCCACCGCAACCATCTCCGTCCCGTCCCGTCAGTCCTCCTCCCGTACCCCCTCTCCCACTCCCACCTCCCCGCACCCAACGCCCGCCATTCCTCTTCCGCGCATCCGCCGGCTCACTCTCTCCCCTCCTCCCACCCACTCGTCGTACCTCATCCTAGCCTATCCCATCCGATACTTTGCCCTGTACGACCAACAACAACACGCGTTTCCCCCCTCCCCCTCCCCCACCACGGGCCTTCCTCGAATCCCCCTAACCCCTACCCCTCTAACCCACCTGCGCCTCCTTGACGCTGTACTTGGACATGTAGTAGTACGACAGCGTCTCCTGCATGACGCCGTTGGGTCCCGAGTAGCGGTTGCTGTTGAGCATGTACCAGCTGACCACCCCCAGCGGCAGCAGAATGCCGCAGCCCACCAGCGCCAGCAGCATCAGCGGAGCCATCTTGCTGTCCTTGGTGAACAGCCAGGTGGGCAGAGCGACGCCCACGTCCATGGCCTGACGTGTTGTGTTGTGTTTTGACCGGCGGGGGAGGGGGGGTTATAAGAGAATCCGCGAATCCGGGGGGGGGGATGGGGGCGGGAAGGGGGGGTGGGAGACCCGGTTACACGACATAGGAACCGGCGTGTATGTGTATGTGTGTGGAGGGGGGTGGCATAAAAACCGTTTACGTGACGGGACGTGTGTGTGGGGGGGGGAGGGGGAGAATGGATGCTGGATGCGGCTGAGCATGGGAAATTGGGCGGCACCGCACCGCACGGCACCGCACCGCACGGCACCGCACCGCACGGTGAGGCGAGGTGACGTGACGTGCTGGGTAGGGTTGCGAGGGGGAATTCGAGGACGTGTAAACAATACATTTGCAGCAGACGTTTGGGCATGCGTGCTGGGTAGGGCAGGGTAGGGAAGCATGTTGTGTGCAGGTTGGGATATGTGTGCGGATGGAACCGTAACCGAGTCAAGTGGGTTGTCGAAGGGGTCGCCGCATCCCCGGGTGGCACGTGTCTCGTGGCCGCCGAGGGGGGTGCAAGGAGAACCCGTGTGCCCCGGCCGAGGGGTTGGCGGGCATGTGTCGCACCTGCGGGCCATCGGGGTGGCCATACTTTTCGTAGTTATTGCGCGACACCTCGTCGGTGAGCGCCTGGTAGGCCTTGGCGATGTAGCCGGCGAAGTAGGCGTGCGCGCGGGGGTCGGGGTTCTGCGGGGGTGCGAAGGGGGGGGGTTGTTCTTTGATAAGAGAATCCGCGAATCCACGGCCGACAAACCGAAGCGGGGGGGGGGGGTCGAGGAAGACCCAGGGGTGTTAGGGTTAAGCGTTGTAGAGGCCAGAGGGACAAGGTGCGCCGAGAGAGGCCATAAGACCCTCATCGCAGTTCCCATGCCACATCGTTAGGAGCATCTTGCAGGGCTTAAAACCCAAAACCCTAACCCCCACACCCTGCTTGCCTTATCCGGATGGTATATAAGTGACATGCTGCGGTACGCCTTCTTGATCTCCGCCGTGGTGGCCGTACGATCCACGCCCAGGATCTCAAACGGGTCGAACGGCTTGAGATCCTGCGGTGGTTGCCGCCATAAGCGCAGCGGGTACACAGGGCGTTGCAGGGGGGTGAGGGCAGGGCGTTAGATCCGGTGGAAGACGCAGGGGTGAGGGCAGGGCGTTAGGTCCGACGAAAGACGCAGAGAAACCTTCGCAAGGAAGGGGGCAGCTCACGGCTCTGCACCCGACATGGTGCTGTTCATACAGTACTCCTGGCTGCCGATGCCCGCTGTTGACGCAGGTGCGCAAAAGCACACGCGCACGAACACGATCCCCTTCCCCCCTCACTGCGGCCCCCAAATCCAATGAGGGCACGAATAGACCCGGTTGCGCAGCCCGTCTCCGCCTGCATCCGACCGCACCGGCCTAAGCCGCAAGGGGCGGCAGCGCAGCAGCAGGCGCGGTCTGCCCGTGCTCGTGCTACAAGCATTCAGCCACCATTTTAGTGGCCACCTAACTCCTGGTGGACACAGCCCTCGACCTCCTGCCATGCGCGCCGTTGCTGCCCGCCTGCCGCCTGCTGTTCCCCCAGTTGCAAACCGTTTCGACCCAGTTGCCATCCATTTCGACCCAGTTCAGGTCAGTAGCTGCCCGCACACGCCGCCCCGGCATTCCCCAACCACACCGGCACGAGAATCCACATGTCATGTCACCCATGCGGCGACCAAACTCCGTCTCCCTGCCTGCACCCCCGCCCCCGTCCACTAATGACCGCGTTGCGGCCCCGACGCGCCGTCCCCCCGTTCACCCTGCGCGGCCCGAGGCCCCCCTCCCTGCCATCCAAAACCCGATTTCCTTCAAGGCCTGCGCCCATGCGTCCTATCCTGTGCACCTCTAAATGCACCCCATGGAACTTAAGAGCTGAGCATAAACCTAACCTGGGGGCCCCGCTGTCGCATCCTGGCCCCTAGGCTACCACCGTGCAGAAACCACGAGAGAACCCCGCCGTGATGGCAAGGGAAGGCACACACCCCTCCCCTGTTTGTTGCCCTTTTACCCGGCACGGCTCAGCTCGCCCCAGAACAATCGCGCCCACCACACGACGCGCCCGCCGCCCCTCGAACGGAACGCCAGCGGTCGAATGACTCGCCCCGCGCCCCCGGAGGCGCCGGGTGCTACGCCGGGTGCTACGCCGGGTGCTACGCCGGGTGCTACGCGGGTGCTACGCCGGGTGCCGCCTCACCTTGGATGTGACGTTCACGTACCACAGCAGCAGAGCCCATAGCAGCCACAGCGTAATTAAGATAAGGTTGCCTACGAGCCAGGTAGAGAGCGCGCGCGGGCGTCGGGGGGGAGGAGCCGACTGAGAGACCGTGACATCGCTGCGCAGGGACGGCCCCAGTCGCGGTGGTGGTGGTTTCTATGTTCAGACTGACAGCGCAGACCACGTGATGGCCGTGCTGCACAGGCCAACTGGACCAGGACCAGGTTGAGCAGGCAGGCCGGGGCCGCTGCTAGGCACCGAGTTTCTCGGGCCGCCGCATCGGAGACCCTACTGCAAACCTGCGACGTCTGGCCGCCAGCCGCACACCCTCAGCTACCACTGGACTCCCCTCACCCACTACACACGCCCCCTCAGCTGGGTCACCATCACGGGAGCAGCTGCCATCTGGGTCGCATGTCAGCACGCAGTCGTGCCAATAACATATACCCGCCTTCGCAACAGCTCGTAAGCGTCCTAATCTATCAGCAAGGGGTAGGTTCAGAGATCTGCGAGGCAATCTGCATGCTGGTCCTCGACTGACGTGCGTTGATCCGTTTCCCGCTCCTTCCCCAACATACAAGGCTGGCATAGCAAGCCATCCCTGCAATACCCCTCCCGCGCCACGCTACAACTCTCCCAAGGTGGCCCAGCAACTTGTACACCAGAAGATTGGCGTCGGCCACTATGGCTGTGCCTGCTTCCGCCCCCGAGTCAGACCGTATGTGCCCCCTGTTACCGTTGGCCCTCGGAATACACCCGCTTATACCTACTCTTATTAAAGAGCTTGCGCAGTACACGGCTGACGGCACCCTTTTTCTGCTTGCCCTGCGATGCAGACCATTCCGTTGTTGCGCCTGATTGGTGCCACCGCCAGATTCTCAATAACAATCAGCGCAAGAAACCGAGATCTGGGGTCAAGACACAACATACCTGAAGGTATGGCTGCACCACAGTCTCCTCCGAGCTTCCGCATGAGATGCAGTAGATCGTGTAAGGAAACAAGAATAGCGAGTACAAGCTCAGCGCAAAAATCGCAAAAAGCGATGTGCTTCCTTTGTGTTCAGCCATCCTATGCCTCGCAGCTGTGCTCTGCCCGCGTCAGGGGCACGCCGCACGCGGCAAGGTCCAAGAGCAGGTTCGGCGGCCGTTGGCGCGCCGTGGAGCCCCTATAAGAGCAGTATAACGAACAATGTGTGCAAAATTGTTCACCTATTTACAGGAAATGCAGGTAGAATGTTGTTTGGCAGCAGCTGGTCTTCTCCTAGGTACGACAGACACCGTGTTTCGCTGTTTCCCTGTTTGCATTCAAGGCACCATCTTTCACAATCCAGGTCAAAGCCAAAGCAATGACCCTATGCTTTCACCACGTTTGCTCTCATCACGTATAGTTGAACTGGCATGTCGGCAGCAATGTGGTGCGCCTCCAAGGAGGAACGCTTCATTAGGCCTATAACGTTAAGAGCCGGCTAACATAGAATTCTCTTCGCCGCATCCTGACATTGCCTCCCAAGTCGTATTAGGTGCACCGGCAAAGTTGTCCCTTCCGCAGCTGTTCTGGTTTAGCCCCCCCCCCCCCTGCACTAGCGGCCCTGTCCCAGCTAGCGACCTTTACCAGAGGCAGACCGTTTCTGTTGATCCACACTACCGTCATGGATTAAGACCGCTGACAGACGTGCGGTTTCAGGAACCCCCCTTGCTGCTTTTCGATAGTGCCAGACCCCATGGTTACAGCTTGCAAGAAGCGTGTCATGCCCTACAGCACTGTCGCGGACACCAGGCACAAACTCCCCTTCCACCACCGCAAGCGGTAGCGCTGTTCCTTCTGCGCCCAACTGATTCAGCGTCTCCCAGCCGCCTCACCACTCCACTGACGAATGCTGCCTGGTACTACCATGCTTAGTCCGTCTCCTCCGTCCTTCTCCAACCCAGCTTTCGCTAGCTTTCGCTAGCTTTCGCTTTCCCTAAATACACAGCGTGCGCCTAAACAGTCCAACGCAATAACACCGTAATGATAATAGTGCATATTTTTGCGGCTTGCAGCGAAACATCCGTGCCAACCACGTCGAAACCACGGGAATATTGGGCCTGGGCGGCGGCGGGAGTGCCGAACCCCGCGTCTTTCAAGTTGCTCCACCTCCACACACACCCGGTCCACCCCCCTGTCATACGACCACCTCTTAGGACCTCCCTGTCAGTCTCTCCCCCTCACTCAAGACACTCAGGACACAAATGCTTCCCCTCGGGAGGAACTTCACCAAGCCAGCATGCCCGGGCGCCCCCGCCTGCCCGCCTTTGGAAGCGAGGCCAAGCTAGCCGCGCGTCAGCGAAATCCCGGAAAGCATTTCCAGCGCGCCGTACAGTACGACATACGGCACACCGATGCCATGCCACGGCTGCTGGGGGCCAGTGGGTGGGTTCAAACTCCCCCGTCCCCCCGCCCGACCTCTCAACCCGCCCACCCGCCCGCACAAGGCCCTTTACTAATGCTTGGCTACGAGGGTACGGCGTACCAGGAAGGCACTCAGGCTCGTCACGTCAGGTGCCCGGCCTCCATGCCACGTCAGGTGTCACGGCTACAACTGATGGCGTCAATGTTGCTGTCGATTCGTGTCTGCGACAGAAGCGAATTGGGGCACATCCCCAGTTGTGCTGGGCGTCCCTGCCCCCGCCTGCAGCTTCGGATCGATCGTTGCTCCTAAGGAAGCGCTTTATTGGACTGCCCTTTCGTGTTTCGTCCCCTTGCGCGCCACGCCTTGAATGGCGGCATTGTTGCGGCGGGGGTGTTTTGCAGATGCGTACGCAGGCGCCCCACCCTCATCCCAATGCGCCGAAACCACCCTCCATCCAATACGACGCCCCGAAACCCACCAACCGTCCCTGCGCAATGCCTGGAGCTACCGGCAGTGGTCAACCTCAATGCGCCGTCTGTTGCGTTGTGTTATGCTGTGCTGTGTTGCCTTGTCTTGTGCCGAACAAAGACCTTCCACTCTTGTCGGCGTGCTCAAATCACCGCAGTGTATGTACGTATGGTACTTCATTCCCACCCCAACCAAACACGCAGAGGCAGCTGCGCCCCGGATACCTGCTCCGCCCTCTTCAAGCGCACAGCCAGCCAGCCGCTAAAGAATTGCGTTGGCATCGCAACTTCGATCACGCACCGCCACTGAGGCGGCCGCCCCCCCATACACACACGCTGGGAGCACACACCTCACAGCTCCAGGGGGGGCTGCATCGCTGCGCCACCGCCCTCCTCCACGCGCTGTGGCGCTGGTATTCGAGGCCATTGGCTCCGCGAGCCCGGTCGAGTGCGCCGAGCTTCATGGTGACGAACGTTGCAACCGCGTCCTTCCCTTTTAAAACCCCAGAGTGAGCTAGGGGCCGACGTTGGCGGCGCCGCCCGCGCCGACGCTCAGACGGCGGGCGCGACCAAAGCGGGTCGAGCCGGCGGCGGCGGCGGCGGCGGCGCCGCCGCCGCTGGCCCCTCCGCCGGCGTCCACTGTCGGCGTCAGCGCCATCTCGGAGGCCCGCGCGCGCCTCGTGCTGCCTCCTTGAGCAGCCCCCACCCGTTGCATCGTGGCCATGTACGACACACGGTCCGTCGCGCTGCCGAAGCTGCCGCCGGCGGCGGCGGCGGCGCCGCCGCCGGCGCCGAACAGCGCGACGTTGAGCAGCAGGCTGTCGACGCTGACGCCGACGGCGCTGTTGTCGTACAGGTCGTGCATGGTGGAGTGGCCGCCGGTGGCGAAGGAGTAGCAGTGTACGGCGGGGCCGTTGGACAGGCCGCGACGGAGGCGGCCGGGGGAGCCGCCGGCTCCGAGACCAACCTCCATGCGTGGGTAGGTTCGCATGGGGCTGTGCGGGGGCGACTGCACGGACCTCGAGGGGGTGTGGGCCCCCGCGGGCGGCGTCGTACGAGCGCCGTTGCTCGCGCTGTACGACAAGGAGGTGCGTGTCGTTTGGGCGCCACCCTGCGCGTGCACGGGTCAGGGTTTGGCAGGTTTGCGGGGTTTTAGGGGTTTAGGGGTTTTCAGTGGGGGCTGAGGGTGCGGCGACGGATGTTTCCGGGGGCATCAGGAGGTGCAGGGCGCTGTTTGGGTGATGGGAAGGAAAGGGGGCGGGAAGGAGTCGGCGGGGCCCTGCTGCTGAGTCTGACACGGCCGCCTGTTGAGTCTTAGATGTCTTGCTTAAAAGGGGAAGCCTGCTGCTGACCGGTGTAGTAACTAGACGAGCAGTGCAGTTACTGGCGATTGCTCGATGTCCTGCTCGTTCATCTTCAAGAACCGCTGCGCGCACGGCTGCCCCACCGCACTCGACCGCTGCCCAAACCTTTTACCGCACTAAAAGCAGCACACATCGGCCCCGCATCGGTTTGACTCCTCCTCACTGCGGTTTTCTGGCGGTACGAGCCAGACGGTTGAGCACCGTTAAAAACCGAGCACGGCAACTCACCGAGTGCGCGCGAGGGGAGACCTGCGGGATGTCGGGCAGGGTGCCGCTGCCAGGGGACGATGGCCCCCAGGCGCTGACCGGCGGCGGCGGCGGCGGCGTCCCGCCCTCCCGGCCGCCCGAGCCCTGCCGCTGCGGCGTCTTGCTGCCGTACTGCGCCATCGCCGCCGCCGAGGGGCTGCCCGGCAGGCCCTGGTACGGCAGCCGCGCCGCCGAGGGGGAGGAGCTCAGACCCATCGGCTGGCCGTCAAAGCTGGGCCGCCCGATCAACGCGTGCGGGCCGGCGGCGCCGCCGCCGGGGATGTACGGCAGGAGCGTCGGCGGCGAGCTCGTCCGTGGGTACGGATTAACGCCGGTACGACTTGCAGCCAGCGCCGTCGCCGCCGTCGCCGCCGCCGTCACCGCCGCCGCCGCCTCTGGTTCCAGGCCCAGGGCTTCGCTCGCAGCCCGAGGCGCAGCCCACGCGCCGCTGGCCGGTCCCGGCGCAGCCAGCCCCGGCGACACGCCGTCGGCCGCAGTGGGCACCCCAGAAAGCGAGCCGCCGCGGCTGGGCACCAACACCACGCCGCCGCCGTGGTAGCCGGGGCCGCCCGCGGCCAGCGTGCTGTGGGACGTGGGCACCAGCGGCACCCTGGGCGACGCCCGCCGACCCGTGGGTCCCGCCGCCGCCGGCAGCTGCCCCCAGGGCTCGGGGTGCGATTCCGCTGCCGTGGAGGAGCCGCGGGAGCCGAAGGACGACAGCTTCCGCAGCTCGGAGTCCAACGCTGGGGCTGGGCCGTGGGCGAGGTGGAAGAGGGGGGCCGACTGGCTATGGGATGGGCTGATGTCTCGGCCGTGGGCGTCCTGGGCGGCGCTGGCGCTGTCCTGGGCGGACAACCTAGAGCCGAGCATCCCCCCCGGGGCGCGCGCTGGGCTGGAGGCGTTGACGGGGGAGGGATGGCCGGACCGCCCTGCGGTACCAGCGGCGGCGGCCGACGGCGAGGCTGGCGGGTGGCTGCCGTATGCGCCGGCGGCGCCGCGCGCCGCCGCCGGGGCGCGCATCGCGGTGGTTGCCGACCCGTGGGTCGGCGGCGCGGTGTGGTGCTGCGGCGGGTGCGGCGCGCGCGGCACGCTGGTGCCCTTGATGCCCGACGGCGGCTCCAGCTGCCTGAGCGTGAGGCGCTGCTGGGGGTGAGCTAGGCGGTTGCGCGACGTCTGGTGCTGCAGCTGCTGCTGCGGTACGGCATGGTGGAAGGTCAGAAGCTGGGTCCGGTACGACGGCCCCGAATGCGCCAAGCCCGGGTGTCCCTGCGGGTGGTGCTGCTGGTACTGCTGCTGGTACTGATGCTGTTGCTGTTGCTGCTGCTGCGGCTGCTGCTGCTGCTGCTGTGGCTGCTGCTGCAGCTGCGAGTGCTGGTGCTGCAACTCGCCCGCCTCCTGCTGCTCCCGCTCCAGCTCAGCCCGGCGCTGCAGCGCCTGGATCTGCTCCTCCATGCGGCCAATCTCCGACCCCAGCTCGCTCAGCAGCTTGAACGCGGTGGTGGCCATCTCCGTCACCTCGGGCGGCGGCGGCGGCAGCACCTCCTGCGGCAACGTCATCCTCGACCTCGACCGCACCGACAACGACTTGAGCACCGCCACCGTCTTCATGGCCGCTGCCCCACCCGCTGCCGTGCCCAACGCCGTGCCCGACGCCGCCCTCCCCGGGCCCGGCCCCGGCCCGGCTGAGCCAGGGCCGTTGCCGCAGCCCACCGGGCGGACCCGGATCAGCGAGGCCATGCGCACGGGCTGCCGCCAGTAGTAGCTGTTGCCGAAGCCTGAGGTGCAGCCGGCGCCTTGCCGCACCCGCATCTGCACCCGGCCCCCCAGAGTCGGCGTCCAGATCTGCCCCGGCGGCGTCACCCGCAGCACCACGCCACGAGCCAGGTTGCCGCCGCGCGGCCGGCGGAAGCCGCCGCCAGCGGCGGCGCCGGCCGCCGGGGCGGCGGCGGCGGCGCCGCCGCCGCCGCCGGCGCCATCCGGCGCCGCCGCTGCCGCGGCGGCCGCGCGCTGCTGCGCGAAGTGCCTGCCATGGACCTCCCTGTCAATCGCCACAGCACGGAGCAGGCCGGCGGCGGGGCTGCGAGAAGCCGCCAGCGCCGCCATGGCGTGCGCCTGGCGGCGGCGGTACTGCACCCGTTCGTACGCGTTGCCGGTCGGCCTGCCGTACCCGCGCAGCAGCCGCGCGCGCCGGTCCTCGTACCGCTCCTCCTCCTCGCGCTGCTTGGCGGCTTCGGAGCGGCGGATGGTGACTGTCACGTGGTCGTCCTCGATCCTGCGTCCGGTGGGGGGTGGGAGGTGGCGAGAAAATCCAGTTACACGACATAGGAAACGTCGGGGGGGGGTCGAGGAAGACCCGTGGATGCGAGAAAAAACCGTTTAGGACAGACGTTTTGAGATGCATGCTGGAGGACCGGGTTGAGGAGACGAAAGACGAAGGTCGGAGGTCGACCTTCGGCTGCGTCGGTAGGGGATGTGGCATAAAAACAGTCTACATGACGTAGGAAACGTCGGGGGAGAGGATGAGTGACGTAAGGGACTAGCGTAACGTCGGAGACCATGTTCCAAGGGGCACAGCACTAAACGGGCGGGGACATGGTCGGAAGCAAGGGCGACCCGCGGGTCGGCGTGGGCCCGGTCCTTCTCGAGGACCGGAGGAAGGTGGCGAGGGGTATCACGAACCCCCGCCGATCTTCCGCCGGCCGGAATTTTCCGCCGGCCGGAATTTCACACGCACCCACCTGTACCCCGTCGGCGTCGGCGGCGGCGCCATGGACCAGCGCGTCATGTCGTACAGCAGGTCGAACTGCCGCATGGCCTCCTCATCGTCCAGAAGCCCGTCGTCCAGGTCGCCGGCCGACGCCTCGAAGCTGTCCGTATCCGCGAGGGCAGGCGCGGTGGGCGAGGGCGAGGGGCGACGGTGGGGGTGCTGCTGCTGCTGCTGCTGCTGCGCCCCCGCCACCACCATGCCCGTGCCCGTGCCCACCACGCCAAACCCCGAGCCTCCTCCCACACCCGCCGCCGGATCCACCGCCTTGAAGGCCGACGGGTCGGCCCACCTCGCCGCGCCCCCCGCCGCGCCCGACGGCGACTTCGCACCCCCCGCCGCCGCGGCGGCGTGGGTGCCTCTGCGACCCGCCATGCTCTTGATGACCAGCCCCGGCCCGGCACCATCGAGCCGCACCCCCGCCTCCGTGTCCGTGTCTGCGTCCGCGTCCGCCGCCATATGGTACGCTCCAGCCTCCCTGGAGTGCAGGTGCCGCTCCCGGGAGGGCAGCCGAGGAGCGCCGCCGCCGCCGGCGGCGGCGGCGCCGCCCTCCCCCTCCTCCTCCTCCCCCTGCCCGTCCTCTGATGCCGTGGCCCACCCGCCGCGGTCGTCCGCCTCGTCGGCGTCGCTGGTGGTGGTGCTGCTGGTGGTGCTGCTGAGGTTGTCCAGCGGGAAGGAGGCCGGGCCGTCGTCGCCGCCGCCGGCGGTGACGGCCAACAGGTCGGCTGCGGGGTCGTTGACGCGGGGGCGACCTAGCGGGAACACGCGGCGGGCCACCTGCAGCAGGCGCAAAAAAGGAGTCACGAGAGGGAAAGGGAGGGGAAAAGGAGGGGTTGAAAAAATCGGCAATCGAGGAAGGGGAGGAGAGGGGGCCGGGAAAAGGAGGGGCGGAGAACGGAGGGAAGGGGGGTGCCGTGCCATACACAGTTACACACAGGTTACGGTAGGTTCAGGACGGGTCGGGTTCGCCTGCGGAGGGTCCCAGCGCACTCACCCCCGGCTTCACGTTCCTCGCCCGGAGCACCGCCAGAGCCACCTGCGTTGACAGCGGGGTGGGTCGGATTTTTAGTGGTTAACGGTTAGTGGTTAGTGGTTGGTTAGCTGCGGGCGATGGACAGTGCGTCCCCAGATGGCCAGGGATCAGCGGGCTAGGTACCATTTTTGCCAATGAGGTTATTCCCCTGAGGCAAACGGCCCTAGTGGGCATGCTGGCAGCTGCTGCTCGCCACGTCACCCCCCATCATGGCCTCACCCCCCGTCAGACGTCACCACCCCGTACCATGAAGCGGCTCGCTTACTCACCATGAAGGGATTTCCTCTCAGGCCGCCACCGACACCACCCGGCGGCTCCGTCTCGCCCAGTCCGCCGTACAACCCGCCCTCGCCCTCGACCTCGCCCTCGCCGCCGGACCTGCCCGCCGCCGCCGCCGCCGCCGGCGCAGTGCCGCCGCGGCTGGGCGTGCCTATTCTGGAGCTACTGCCCCGAACCGCCACGCCTCTCAGCCCGCCGCCGCCATAGGGACTACCGGCTCCGGAACCATCACCGGCGCCGTCCCCCCGCAGCCTAGCCCCCCTCATCATGGCGTCTGCGGAAGGTGACCCGCTGCGGCTGCCTTCCGCGTCGTCGCCTTGTGACCACGCGCGCTGGAACGACGCGCGCGCGGCGGCGGCACTGGGGGAACCCGAGTTCGAGCCCTTGCTCTTCTTGCCTTTATCCTTGCCGCCGCTCGAGTCGCCGCCGCTGCCCTCGTCCATCGCCGCGCCCGCGGAGCTGTGCCGCGCGAGTGACCCGCGGGTCGCCCGCGACGTGGGCGGGTGTTGTCCCGGCGGGTGAGGCACCATGGGCGCGTGTATGACGGAGAAGCCGGCGGCGGCGGCCGCCTGGCCGGGGCCGCCGGCGAAGATGGCGGCGGCGGAGGTCGGCACCGACGGACGGGCGCCGCCGGCGGCGGAGCCGCTGCGCGAGTCCGCCCCCGGCGGCCCCGCCAGGGACTGGATGGTGAGGGGCTGCATGCGGAGATGCGCGGGCAGGTGGGGGGCCAGGTGGGCCTTGTGGGCCTGGTTGACGCCGGCGAGCTTGCCGTGGTGGCTGGGGTGGTCGCGGGGGACGCCCAGATGCCTGTACGGGCGACGCGAGGGGGCGTGGGGTTACAAGTAAAGGCGGGCGGGGAGGTACATAAAATAACCGGTGACTCGACATGGGAAGTTGGAGGGGGGTTACATAAAAGAACTGGTAACTCGATTTGAAAACTTGTAGTGGGTGCAGAGGGAAGTGGGAGGGGGGGGAGGAAAGAGATGGCAGCGACAAAGGAGGAGAGCTAATAATAAATACCAGCTAGGCAAAAACCGATACGCTTGCTCCCATGGCAGCCACATCTGGACCGCAGAAGGATTTAGATACAGGCTGCTCGGAGTCTTGGAGCGGCGGTCATGGAGTGGGGCGACGGCTGGGGAGAGGGTGTGAAGGCCCGCCTCCCATGTAGGTCTCTCCCCCCCTCTCTCCCCGCCCCTTTTCCCCTCTCCCCCCCGCTCTCTCCCCCTACACAACTACGTGTCCGAAGACAATGCGCCAGCTGCTGCCGTGTACCTATGTCGTGTAACCGGCCTCTATGCCACCCCCCTCTCTCCCCCCTCCCGCGCCCTCCGCTCACATGCAAAAGGCCTCCAAGGCCGGCAGCAGCGCCGGGTCCGAGAGCGCCTCCACCTGCAGAGTCAGCTGGTCGCTAGCGTGCTCGCCGCTGCTGGTGCCCCGCGCCTGCACCCAGCCGAACTGAGTGAACACCGCCCCGGGCAGGTTGGCGCCCTAGGGTTTGATTGAGGGGGGGAGGAGCAGGAGAGGAGAGGGGGGAGGGAGGGGGGCGGGGGGAGGGAGGGGGCCGGGGGAAGGGAAGCGTCGGCGGCGGCATGGAAGCGTGCCAGCCTTGTGGCTGGATCCCTTACACACATACACACACATACACACACATACACACACACGGGGAAGGGGGGTTCTAGGAAGACCCGTGGATGCCAGAAAAACAGTTTAGGACAGACGTTTCGAGATGCATGCTGGAGAACTTGGGTGAGGAAACGAAAGACGGAGGTCGTAGGTCGACACGGGGGAGGGGGTGGGCGGGAGCTGCCGAGTGGAAAATGCGAAATAGGGTTATATGTATAATATTAAATATGTAAATATTGTGTATAACTGTAAATATTGTATACTAATGGTTAAGGACGCCGACGCGAAACTCGGGCCATAGCTGAACGACGGACTCTGAAACATGGTCGAGGTGGTTGTGGCGGTGAGAACGCCCACCAAAGTAAGGCCCACCGGACCCACCGCGGTCGAGATGCCCATAACTCCCCCCCCCCCGCCTTCCTAAACCCACACCCCTCCCCAACCTCCCCCCTCCTCCCCCCAAAATAAAAACACACGTACACACAGACGTACAGCCGTATTGCCGTACCTTGAACCACGTAGCCGCCCGCACGGACTGCCTCTCCTTGGTCCGGTCCTTGCGCTCCCTCACCACCGGCTCTCGGTACAGCAGCGACGGCCCCCCTGGACTCATCTGGTACGGCCCCACTCGGGCTCGCTCCGCCATCCGCGCCGCCGCCGCCGCCCGCCGCCTCTGCACCCCGCCGCCGTCATCACCGCCGCCGCCGCCGCCGCCGTCATCACCACCATCGCCATCGTCTCCGGCGCCGCTGCCGCTGCCGCTGCCGCGCACGCCGCGCCCGGGCAGCGGCAGCAGCGGCCGCCGCGGCGGCGGCGGGTGGTAGTACCGGTGCACCGTGGGCTCCGCCTCGTCCGTCGGCTTCGGCCGTACGACCTTCAGCGGCGGCGCGCCGCCGGGCCGCCAGGCCGGGCCGGCGTTGGCGGCGCGGCGAAGCCGCGCCAGCGCCTCCCGGCGCTCCGCACGCGCCGCCGCGCGCTCCGCGCGCAGCGCCGCCTCCGCCGCCGCCGCCGCCGCCTTCTTGGCCCGCATCCGCCGCGCGTAGTAGCCCCGCAGCTGCCCCCTCGCGCGGTCCTTCTCGCGCTGGATGCTGCCCAGCGTGCCGCGACCCGCGCGCCGGATCTCGTCCTCCGACATCGTGTCGTACTCCGAATCCGACGAATCGTCGTCGTCGTCGTCGTCGCCCGAGTCCGACCCCCGCCGACGGCCCTTCCCACCGTGCCCCTTGTGCTGGCCGCCGCGCCGCCGGTGGCGGCGGCGGCGGCGGCCGCCGCCGTCCGTGCTGTACTCGCTGCTGTCGCTATCGTCGTACTCGCTGCTGTCGTCATCCTCATCGTCCTCCGCCGCCGCCGCCGCCGCCGCCTCATCGTGCCCTTCTCCCGCACCCGCACTGGCGGCGGCGCCGCCGCCGGCCGCGGCGGCCGCCTCCCCCCTCTTCTGGGCGCTCTTGAGCGCCATGCGAAGCCTTAGCTTCTCCTTCACCAACGTCCACACGTCATCCTCGGGGATGGTGAGCGACGGCGCCGCCGCTGCCGCGAACGCCGCCGCCGCCTCCTCAGGGGTAGCGTTGTCGGGCAGCACGAGCTCAGGCAAGCCTGTCGAGCCGCCGGAGAAGGCCGACGCCGCCGCCGCACCGGCCGCGTCCGAGCCGGCGGCGAGGGAGGGCGCGGAGGCGGCGGAGACGGATGTAGCTCGCGAGGGGGAGGTGCCGGAAGCTGCGGCTGCGTTGAGCATGAAGTTCATGGCCGCCTTCTCCATCAGCTCCTGCCGCGCCTCGTCCTCCATCTGGCGCAGGTCCTGTGAAGAGGGATGAAAAGCAAGAGGGATGAAAAGCAAGAGGGATGAAAAGCAAGACGCACGCGCACGCGCGGGCGGCCTTGTCGGAATGTGTGTTTCCTTTCCTAACCAAAACCCTCAAAACCCAGAACCGATACCCAGAATCTCTGCTCCCGCCCTCCCCAACGCCGCCTCCGCCCTCCCCTTTGTCGATCGACTCACCGATTCTCACTTTCCAGCCCCGCGCTCCCCCTCCAGTTCCCGGCCCCCTACCCCAGCCCCGAAACCGGCTCCACAGGTTTGCCGGTCGACCGTCCCAATGCTCCAGCATGCGCCCACATCCTCGCCGTCCGCCGACCATGCGCCCACTATCCTGTCGTTTTCGTGTCACCGGTTTTAACGCCACCCCAGCCCCGTCGGATAACTATATTGACATTCAACCGTATTATTTCTCGCCAACACCCCGTATCCGGTTTGGCTTTCTCGTGTGTATCGGATACCGGCACGGCACGCGCTTCCCCTCCGCCGCGCCCCCGTCCCCCCTCCCCAGCGCCTCACATCACATCCTCCTGAATGGCCCCCTCCCCTCCGCCCGCGCCCCCCCCCCTCCCCAGCGCCTCACATCACATCCTCCTCAATGGCCACCTCCTCCCCTCCGCCCGCGCCCCCCCCCAGCGGCTCACATCCTCCTCAATGGCCACCTCCTCTCCATCCGCGTCCACCATCAGCGGGAACGGCGGCGGCTGCCAGGGCTGCACCGTCGTGATGCCGAGCTTGCGGTTGCGCATGGTGACGTAAGCCTCAACCGTCATGTTGAGCGCCGCCGCCGCGGCGGTTAGCATCTTCATGGTCATCACGGGATCTGATCCCGCCACGTGGCCCTTCTTGCCCTTCTTCTTGTGCTTCTTGGAATGCTTGCCGCCGCCGGCGTCATCGTCGTCCAGGTCCATGGCTGCGGTGTGGTGTTGGGTGGTGTGGTGTTGGGTGGTGTGGTGTTGAGTGGTGTGGTGTGGAGGCGGTGCTGAGGAGGCGTCGTCGTTTGATGCGGTGCAGTGTGGTGTGGTGTGACATGCTGTGACATGACGTGGTTTGGCGCTGGGGAGGCGTTGTGCTTTTGACATGGCGTGGGGAGGTGCGATGGCGGAGAAGCCGACCTGGCTGCTGCTGCGCCCAAACGCAGCACCGTGAGAAATGGCGCTGGCGGAAGTGGCTGCCCTACCCGGGCAGCCACTCAACGCCACTCAACGCCATTCAAGGCACCTACGGCACCCAACGTACGGCGCCACGTCACCTACCCTTTGCTGCCGCCACCGCCTGCTTGACCACCCTGGCGAGCATTGTCGCCTTGGACATCGGGAACATGCTCTTAGCAACCCGCTCCGCCGCCTCCGTCTCCTTGCTCTTGACCTTTTTCTTCTTCTTCTTCTTCTCGCCCCCGCCCTCGCCCGCCGCCGCCGCCGCCGCGGCCGCCGCCGCCGCCGCGGCGTCCGCCGCCGCCTTCTTGGCCCGCCGCTCCTCGTTCCGCTCCCGTCTCAGCCGCATCCGCCGCTCCATCTCGTCCTCATCGGCGGTGCTGTCCGGCGGCTCCTCCTCTTCCTCCTCCTCCGACTCCTCCTCTTCCTCCGACTCCTCCTCCGAGCTGCTGTCGTCGTCGTCCTCGCCATCGTCCACATCCCAATCCGTCCCAATGAGCGCCTGAATCTTCGTCCACAGGTTGTTCTGATCCGCGGAATAGCCCTCCTGCCGTCGACAGGCAAGGGCAGCCGTCGGGCGGAGGGGGGGGAGGGATGGCCGGTAAAGCGAGTGTTGAGTAAAGGGAGTGCTGAGAAGATGTTGCAAAGCTGCAACAAAGGACCGCTTACTCGACGTGGGAAGTTCAAGGGGTTTCGAGGAAGACCCGTGGATGCGAGAAAAAAAACCGTTTAGGACAGAAGTTCAAGGGGTGTATGAAACGTTCAAGGGGATGGGGGGAGGTTGCTGGGGAGACACGGTACGGAGCAAGGAGGGTTGGGTTGCGGCCGGGTACACATCAGGCCAGGGGCGAGGTTGCGAAGACAAGGCAAACGAAGGACGAGCCGGCGCGCGGCCCTCTTCTCCCCCCACCGGTCTTACTGCACCTGCCCCTGGTTCCTCCAGCCCCATCCGTCCTTGTCGGTGCACCCAACCTTCTTCCCCCACCGGTCTTACTGCACCTCCCCCAGGGTTCCTCCAGCCCCATCCGTCCTTGTCAATCCCTCCAACCTTCTCCCCCCACCGGTCTTACTGCACCTCCCCGAGGGTTCCTCCGGCCACTCACCTCGCCTTCAACAGGGCCGCCAGCGGCCAGGCGCTTCTGTGATGCTGCCCGGCTGGCTGCCCGGCTGACTGAGCGGCTCAGCGAAGCCGCCATGGAGCCGCGGAGGGACTGCTGCCAGCCGATGTTCTGCGCGGGAGAGGTTTGGGTGGGGTGGGAGGGAGAGGTTTGGTGGGGTGGGAGGGAGAGGTTCGGGTGGGGTGGGGGGGAGAGGTTCGGGTAGGGTGGGAGGGAGAGGTTTGGTGGGGCGGGAGGGAGAGGTTTGGGTGGGGTGGGAGGGAGAGGTTTGGTGGGGTGGGAGGGAGAGGTTCGGGTGGGGTGGGTTCGAGGGAAACCCGTGGATGTCCGAAAAAACCGTTTAAAACAGAAGTTTTGAGATGCATGCTGGAGAACTGGGTTGGGAGGGAGAGGTTCGGGTTCGAGGGAAACCCGTGGATGTCCGAGAGGTTCGGGTGGGGTGGGAGAGGTTCGGGTCGGGTGGGAGGGAGAAGGTTGGGTGGATCGACAAGGACGGAGGCGGCGCGAGGCGAACCCTGTGGTTGGGGCGAGGTGAGGCGTATGATGCAGAGAGAGGAAAACGGGCTGGCGGCTGCCACGACGCCGCCCGCCCACCCCGTGGGATGTTCCCCCCACCCCCATCGCCAGCATGCGCTCGCAAGCAGGTGTCCGAAGTCCGTGCGCCAACTATGCTGCGCACATCGAGTAAACGGTTCTCTTCTGCACATGCACACCCTCCCATCCCGTACAACCCGACGCCCACCACCCACCCGGAGACTAGTGGCGCGGCTGAAGGTGCCGTTGCCCTTGGCGCTCAGCGGCTGGTCGCCTCCCGCTGCCGCCGGCGGCGGTGGGGCCACGAGGGCGGCGAAGGCGCCGAGGCGGGCGGCCAGGCGCGCGGCCCTCTTCTTGGCTCTGAGGTTGGATTGGAGCGGCGGCGGGTTCGTCAGGAAACCCGAGCGGCGGGAGCCGGGCGAGGGGAGAGGGGAAGAACCTGAACAACCTGAACAAAAGGCTTTTAATTTCGTATTTATCCTCAGGTTTCATCTGTGCTTGTATCTGTGCTTGTACATTCAGCGCGTTGGCTCGAGGAAGAAGGCGAGAGACGCACTACTGTTCAAGAGGACTGAGCCCACATGGGAGGCCAGCAGGTTCCCCGACGGGGGGGCGAGGACGGGTAAGAACCGGCCCGGGTTTGCGCCGACAGGAGGACTGCGGTCCAGGTGCGGCTCCTGACGAGGGGTGAAACCCTAAATAGTAAATACACACGCCCCCGCCCACCCACCTCTCCTGCTGGTCCCGGATGGCCGCCTCCGCGGCCGAGCGCAGCGCCACCTCCATGGCCTTCCGGTGCAGCAGCTCCTTCTGCAGCAGAGCGATCTCCTCGCCAGCCTGGAGCCACGAGGGAAGCGCGGTGGGGAAGGGGCAGTTTCGAGAAATGGATGCGAGACGCGTGGATGCGAGAAAAAACCATTTGTGAGGAAAATAATGACGTTTCGAGATGCAAACCACACAAAACAACCACAATTCATACAAACCCCAACCACCATCATCCGCAGGCTTGGCTCACATTGCGGGTCCTCGCCCTGCGGTGCCTGCGCCACGCCTTCTGGATGACCCTCGCCGCCCGGTGCAGCTTCAGCAGGTCCATGCGGCTGGACATCTCGTCCAGAAGCTTCTTGAAGTAGACCACCTTCTTGCGCCTGGGGGCGGGGCGCGGGGCGCGGGGGCGGGGGCGGGACCGGGTCCGCATTTCGCGTTTCGCATACAAGGGCGGGTTAGGGTGAGGGGTGGGGGGTGTGAAGGGCGAGGGTGAGAGCTGGCTCGGGTCCATGTCGGAGGGTTGAGGAAAGCCCGTGAAGTAGGAAGCCGATTCCGAGGGGGTGCGGTCGTGCGCACGGGTTTCGTACCCCTCCCCGCCCTCCCCGCCGGTATCCCCAACCCAGTTCTCCAGCATGCATCTCAAAACATCTGTTCTAAACGGTTTTTTCGGGCATCCACGGGTCTTCCTCGAATCCCCTCTTCCTCGCAATCCCCCCCGCGCACTCACTTTTGCATGATGTCCCACCACGTCTCCAGCGGCAGCCCCTCCTCCTCCGCCACCTGCCGCGCCGCCGCCCGCCGCGCCTCTCGCACGTCGTTGGCGTGCAGCACCGCCGTCACGGTGGCCCCCAGGTCCGGCACCACCCGCTCCTCCTCGTCCTCCATCAGGGTGGTCGCCTCCGCCAGCACGGCGTCGGCGGCCTGGCGGTCCGCTGCCAGCTGCAGCCGCTTGGCCGCCTGGCGCGATGGGCGAACCGGCGATGCATACACGCACAGACACGGAGCGTACGAGTGTACGATTTTACGACGGGTGCGACGGTAGTAGGAGTACGATAAGCCGCGAGGGAAGGGCGGGAAATAAGGGGGGGTACGACGTGTCGTTCGCTAGATGTAAAACTTCCTCCTTCGTCACACCTGGCTTCGCTCCATCGCTCCGTCGCCGCCGTACCCGGATTTCTTTCGTACACGGGTTTTCCTTGCAACCCCCGTGTCCCGTGCCCCGGGCCGCCAGGCTAAAGCCCCCCCACCCTCGCCCCACCCTCTTTCCCTCCTTTGCCCACCCCAACCAACCCAACCACCCCAACGACAAACTGACATGTTTTTCCCACGCTACCCACCTTGACTGCTGCGGCACCGCCCGCTGGCCTTTCGCGCGGGCGCGGCGGCGGCGGCGGCGGCGGCGAGGGCGAGGGCCCCGCGCTGCCGAAGGCGATATGGCCCGGACGCCCGCCGTTGGCCGCCGGCAGGAGCCGCTGCAGCGCACGAAAGTAGCCCCACCGGTCCTTCGGAGCCGTGGACGATAAGATGGCAGGGTACCGCACCTGCGCGTCGTACGTGTCGTACATGGCGTACAATGCCGTACCCGAGGGCGGGTTCCGGGGCGGGGAGGGGGTAGGGAAGGGACGGGAGGTGGTGAGCGGTACGAGCCGTACGAGCCGTAGGGAAGGGGGTCGCGAGGTTGAGTCCAGGGGGGGAGGGAGAGGCGGCAACACGGTAGGGGTGCAAAGACGCGCTCGGCGCGCTCTTTTAGGATTCGACCCTTTTGGATTCAGTTCTCCTGTTTCTGTGTCGTCCATTCATCGCAACGGCTGAGTACGTCACACACGTGGTGTGACGTGGCATCCACAATCCACGACATCGCCGTACTGTACCGCACCTGCGCGACGCGGTACATGCTGGGTAACCGCTTCGCGGTTCGGTTGGCCGCCCGGCCCTTCCCCATGGCCCCCGGGGCGTCGACTGGCATCGATTCCTCGGCCTGTGAGGGGTGGAGAGGAGACCCGTGGGTCGGCACATCGAGGGAGGTTAAACCTCGCCCTGAGGGGATAAGAGGAGACCCGTGGGCCGCCCTGGGCGGGGCCCGGCGGGGCCGGCAAGCGCGAGGGAGAGCACAGCCCCTGCTGCCGCTACCGAGCGCCCCTGCTGCTGCTGCCGCTGCCGCTACCGAGCGCCGACCAGGCGACCCAAATGGCGGCAGGACTCGGGCCGGCAGGACTCGGGGCGGCAGGACTCGGGGGGGCAGGATGATGGGTGCTACGTCCCCCTGCGTCCAGGGCCAGAAGGCGCCCCTCCCGCCGACCCAGATGGGGTGGACGGAACCAGCTCACTGGGCACGGCGGGGAGGCGCAACACCCCCTGGACTCAACCTCGCGACCCCCTTCCCTACGGCTCGTACGGCGCGTGCCTCTCACCACCTCTGCAGCAGCCCAAGCGCGCCCGGGTGGTTTACATGAAAGGAACCGGTAACTGCAATGGGAAGCGTAGCTGGTGCATAGCCTTCGGACACCGGGACCAAAAACCGGTTACGCGAAACGGATAGGAGAGCTGGCGCATCGTGTAGGAAAGCGAGCCCGGGGGGCGGCGAGGAAATGATGGGTTGTAATAACGACGTTTAATGAACGGGGAGAGGGCGCGGGGCTGAGGAAAGCTCGTGGAGAGGCCGAGGGCGGAGCCGGGGGACGCTGGCACCTACCGAGCCCTCAACCTCCATGCCCGTCATGAGGTCCGCCATAACCATCGCCTCCACCTCCTGCGGCTCCTCCATCTCCTCCGCCACCATCCTGTGTGGGCGAGCGGAGGCAGGCGGGAGGCCAGCGGTTGCAAAAAGACCCGGTTACTCGACGGGTGGGCGGCGGCAGGCGGGGGGAGGGGCCAGATGTGTCGGTCCCAGCAGCGGACGCAGCGCCCGCACGGCCCACCTCTTGTGTTCCCGCTTGATCAGCTTCCGGATCTCGATCTGCGCCTGCGCCCTGTTGAGCTCCTCCGCGACACACACCAGCCGACCAAGCACCTGCCGAGGGGAGTACGACGCGGGGGAGGTGAGGAGCAGCAACCCAAGTGGACGGGCAGGTCAGTTACCGTTGGTGGAGGCGACATCGTGGCAGCGGCGGTGCGGAGGGGAGCGGCGCGAGGGGAGGGGAGGGGAGGGGAGAGGGCGGGCGGGAGGGCGACGATGTGGCCGTTCTCCCCCCCTCCCCCCCCCCGGGTCTTCCCTCGAACCCCCCCCCCCCCGCCGGGTTTTTTGGACATCCACGGGTTTCCCTCGAACCCCCCCGGGCGGCTGCACTGGCCCGCAAAGACCTCCCCACCTCATGGGCGTCATTGGGCCCGCAACATGTCGTACAACGCACGTGGCATTTGGATTGTCGCAACCACCCGTGGTACGGTGAACGGTTGCCAAGACAGCCCGGTTTCGAAGGTGGTCCTGGATTTGGTCCTGGATTTGGTCCTGGTTTTCGAACTCGCGATACACGTAATCGCGAGCTCGTTCTGATAACACATCCCGCAACGTTCTGCTCAGTGCAGCGGGTTCCAACCGCTTAAGCACGTGTTCGCTGCCCTTCCTTACTTTTTGAAAACAGGTGTGTGTGTGTGTGCGTGTGTGTGTGCGGTGCGTCTGTGCTCCAGCAGCAAACCAAAAGGCATGAAGGACATGGCGGAATTTACCGGAACGGAATGCATATAAAGCAGGTTCCGGAGCACCTGGAGAGATACTACTTGCTCCCATTGCGGCACGAACCGGAACACGGCAAGGACGGCCAGAGCGTCCAAACCCTCGGACCCACGACCACCTTGAACCACGACCACCTAAAACTGAACCCTTCTGACGTCCAACTGCAACCAACGCAGGACCTTAGCCCCCCACGGCACCACCACCATCCCCCCTTAATTCCCAGAAGGAGGTGTTATCATCCCTCTCGTCTCTTTCATCCACACGCATTTGCATCCAAACGTTACAAACCACCTCCGGCCTCACCCGCACCCGACCCAACCAGCCCAACCACAGTTCCATCATGAAACCCAACCCAGCCCTTCCAGGAGAGGCTCGGCGAAGTTTCACACGAGAGGAGACGAGCAGCGGCGGGTTCGTGCGGACACGACGCATGTAGAGGAAAGAGATGTGGGCGGGGGCGGCGGGAGCCGGGTGGGGGGGTAGGGTACGACCCGTACATGCTGATGTGGGTTGGGGTGGGATCCAGAGTCGCAGCCCACGCTGCCGGCAACCCAAGTCGACACGGAACGCCAGCCCACCGGCTGCGGCATCCCGCGTGTCCCGTGGGTCCGCAGGCACCTGGGCGTACCGCAGGAGGCACGCAATACACAGAGCTACGGGACCCCACCGCTTGCCTAGCAGCACATCGGTACACGGGACAGCGGGGCCAGGCTGACGGCGTGGCGGGCTGCCACACTGTCGCCCCGCCGCCGCACTAGTAAAAGCGAGGACACGTGTGGCGGGCTGACCCACTGTCACCTCCCCCCCCGTATTAATGTGGCGGGCTGACCCACTGTTGCCCCGTCCCCGCACTAGTGTACGGCAGGGAGATGGGGACACACGTGGAGGGCTGTCCCGCGGGAAGGCGGCGTGTGGCTGGGCCGGGAGTCGGAATCGTGTTCCTGCCTCGCGCAGCCCCTCTCCCCATCCCGCCAAACACGAGGACCCCTCTCGGCTGCTTGACACCGTTTCTCCCAGGCCCGCGCCCGAACCCAGGCCCCTAGGAATGCGGACGCTGACGCAGGCGGTGCTTAGCGTTGCAGCTGGCAGTTGGAAGGCCTTCGATCATTCCCAGCTGGCTTTCGTGCTGCACGGCTTAATTTCCCGATTACCCCGACTCCCCAATCCCCCCAGATCACCAGATGATCGAATCCCTCCCGACGCATGGGTTGCGAGGCTGCCAGCTGTGACCTCTTGCGAGATCTCCAACCCCATGGTGCCACCACCAACCCCATGGTGCCACCACCAACCCCATGGTGCCACCACCACTACTCTGCGGAGGAAGTAGTCCACTGTATAGCCTCACCAGGGCGAGACGGGAAGCTAGCGTGCCCGCCCGCCCTCCCCCCACACGGGTTTTCCTCCCCCCCCCAACCTGCCACCCCCAACCGCAAACCGAGGCGGTTATCGCACAGCACTCCCCTGCACCGCCGGCTCCCATCCCACGGACGAGCGCGCCACGTGACGATGTGCACAAGATCCGGATCCGGGCGCTAGTTTTGGAACCCACCCAGCGGCCTAACTGTGCACTACAGCATATGGCATCAATCCACGGACACATTCCGCCACCACACCGCCACCACCACCACCACCACCGCGGCGTCCCCACTGGCGCTCTCGCTCAGCCAGCCGGCTCGACACGTACTGTCAGTCCGGCCCCGCCGCTACCTGCGCTTCCTAGCCGCTTCCACAATGCAGGCCTCATCCCTTGATTCGTACCGTATCTGCCTGTCGCCCCATGCCCCTGACGCCCGCCAACCGCAGCGGCGGCGTCCCGCTGCCGTCGTTATCCGCGCGCGCCCATTCCCTCAGTGTGTATGTGGCCCCGTCAGCGCCCTGCCACCTCCCAGCTAGCCCTCCCGGTACCTCCAGCTCCAATTGCCGTCGATTAGCCAGACATGGCAGTCTACAGGGTATGCGCATGGTTGAGGCGCAGCCCTGGGATCTGAAAGAGGCTGCTCACCAGCTGTAACCGACCACGGTCCATACGGGACAAAACGCCCTTGAGTCGCCCTGGCCCCTGTCCCACGTTTTTTACTTGAATGACCAAAGATCCTGTGCTGGGCGTACCTCTTTGTTGACGAAAATTTTCCGCTTGGTTGCGGCCTTATTTTCATCGAAGCGGTTAGCTTGCTGCGGTTCCACGTTCTTGAGCTTCCCAGCGGCTGGAGTATATGTCAGCATGGAGCTGTCCAGGTGCATGGCATACTGAAGCTGCTGCAGCCGGTAATCCTCCGCATTGTCATTGGGCAGTTCCGGCAGCCCAGACAGGTGCGACAGGGCAAGGTTCTCTCCCAGCTTTCCATGCGCTGTTGTTGGCAAAGGCTGGCCATCGCTGCCATCACCGGGCGCCTGAACATCCGCCATGGCGCCGCGCTTGCCACCTCCCTTGCGCCTTCAGCTGCAGTCTCCTCACAGGCTCTCGAAGTGCTCATCCAACGCCTCTAGTCTCTTAATCATATTTTCGACAGGGTGGGCATTAAGAAGCCTGTGCCATCCTGAGTCGGACGTATATGCGACATTGAAGCATGACATGTGTGCGTTCGGTTGTGGTCGGCAGCAAATATAAGCAATATCAACCTTATAATATCCTACGTAACGATGATGTGCTGTCTTGCAAATGTAACAATTCCAGTGTGGCATGATGGGTAAGACATTAAACCTGCAGTGCTGTACAGGACCTTCCCTTATGCTGACATGCGATCAGCTTGCATACAGGACATTTACAGGCTCATCATAGGATATTTAAGCTAACGAAGCGGCTTGTTTTTGAACTGATTGGGGGCCGGGGGCCGCGCGCCCAACAGGAGGTTTTGCAAAGTCGAAAACGCAGTCGCCCTCTTATGCAGAAGTTTGAACCTGTCCTCAAGATGTAGATGGGCATCGGGTAGCAAAAAAGGGGGCCGGGAACGTGACAGCGCAAAACAACGCCAACAACTCTCGGCCCTCGCTGAACACCCAAATGCTTTTATCGCAACAATGAACTTGCGATTTTGCGACACGCCCTCAGTAATCACAGGAAACCCTGGTAACGCCGACAGGTTATTTAGAAGGTACGACGGGGAAACTTCCGTATGCCCGGAAGTTCGGCATTCCGGCCTGGTGGAGGCCAGCTCAAATGTTAACATATTTGGAAGGCAATCCATGAAGTAACTCCGCTGTAACACCAGTAATCACTCTAGTCTCCATGCTCCCGCCGCGCTACGTGCGCACCAGGATCAATTTCAACGAAAGTTGTAAAAGTGGGCGGCAAGAAGACAGGATCGCAGCGCTCGGCCCGCGCGACGGGGGTGCAGCTTAGTCACAGCTCCCAGACAGTGCGCGCCGTGCAGGGCGGGTGCGGTAGTTGCGCTATAGTTGAAACGCCAACATGCCGCGCAACTGCGCAAGGTGTGGTGGATCCGTTGTCTTCTGTGCTCCCTGAAGCACCTCTGGATGCGTGGTGCTGGTGCCCTAGCGACCCTGGCCCTCTCACTACGCTGCACACACTGCTGCACGATCGGACACGGCCTTAGGTACCCTTAGGCACTTAATGTATAGTCACGTGTGATACTGTGCTTGCTAAAATCGCACTAACCCAAAACGGAAGGTTATTTCCACGGCGGATGGCACAAGGCGTTCCCTAGGCGACGAACAGCCAAGTCAGGAGGGGTACGGACAACGGAAATCCGACTATTTAGAAAAACAAAGCTTGTGATTGTGCAAAAGGATGTTGGCACAATGTGATTGCTGCCTAGCTAGTAGTCTTGGAGCTTCTCATGATCAGGCCTACGTGTATGACACGACCCATGCCGTTGCTTGTAACGCCCAGGTATTGCACAAGTTCAAGTGCCTTTGCCGCAGTTTAGGACAACTAAAGCCCTACATTGCCGAGATCCTAACTGGTTGCACGTGACATCCGAGACCGTACTGTACGACTGCCCGTACAGAACCCCGAGTCGCCTGTTGCACTGGCCTGGTTATGCTGGACTCCTACCGGTTAAAGGACGCCACTCGATCAAGCCGCAGCTTAGTTGGGGCCTGTGCACGAGGCGAGTTGCACCCACCTACCAACGGTCCACAACCGTAACATTTAGCTCTGCTCCGACTGCCAGGCAGCCAGCCAGCGCGCGGAAGGCCAGTGGCTCCGCATGCTGATCGAGGCACGCAGGGCCTCAAGCGCGTCCAACCTGTCCCTGCGAACGCTACTGCCCCCCGTCCATCCGCCGACCAGGAGGCCCCGTGGCAGAACGACACAGCTCAGCCCTGGGGTGCTCCTGGGGCGCCTGTTGCTCTCTCCTACGCACGCCCGTTCCGTCAAACAGTTCCATCGCACCCATTGCGCACCGCTCCCGTAGCGAGAGCCCGTCCCAAAGACCATTGCTCCGAGACCAAACTTGGACGGCACAAGGTGGCCACACCTCCTCCTCCTGCACCAGGTATTTGTAGCACCAATAATTTCTGCCCGGCCCGCCTCGCCCTGTCATCGCCGGTCATAAACACCGCCTCCGCCCCCGTCGCCGGCTAACAGGTCCGCGCCCAGCGATTCCGCATTCGGGTTCGCTTAGGTACCACAACCCCCTGCCCTCCCCGGAACCAACCACCTTGCCCCACATCACCTCCCACGACATTGCGTGGCCGAATCACGTGGGTGCTGGCGGCTGGGTGTCACGTGGGTGGGTGCTGGCGGCAATCACGTGGGTGGGTGCTGGCGGCTGCGTGTCCTGTGGCGTCGGCATCACGTGCGCGCGCTGCGGCTGCTGCTCACATCCAGGGCAGCCCCGTGTCCTTGGCGTCCACGATGGCCCCCAGGCTGATGCGCCACAGGTCCAGCAGGATGGTCACCAGCATGCCGGCGGCCAGGGCGTCCAGCGCCGCCTCGGTGGAGGTCCACTTGGAGCCCCTGCGGTCCGGTGCAGCGTGAGAAGTGGTGCGAGTGGTGGTGCGAGGGCGTTGGGTGGGGTGTTGGTGTTGGTGGTGAGGTGTTGTGGCGCAGTGTGTTAACACTAACTACGTTTTCCCGAAGGGAAACAAAAGGGAAGAAAAAGTCCCCGAAGGGGTGTAAAACAATTACTTTCGTTGTTCCTTTAAAAAAACAAAGTTATAGTGCGGTTGTGGTGTGGCGCAGTGTGTTATAGTGCCGTTGTGGTGTGGTGCAGTGCGTTATAGTGCAGTTGTGGCGGTGATGCGGCTGTGGTGGGGCGATGGTTGTGGTGGTGGTGCGGTCATGGCACAGTGCAGTGCGGTGCCAGATGGTGCGGTGTAGTGGGATCGGGCGGGAAGGCGGCCAGGAAGTGGAATTGAGGTAACCGAAGTTAAGGACTCGTTACAGCGACATAGGGGTTGGGATGGGGGACGTGAGCCGGAGAGCTTGCTATTTACTTGGGAGATCAGGCGTGGGGTTCGAGGGAAACCAGATCAGGCGTGGGGGGGGGGAGGTTACTTGCGTGGACTACATTCCCATTCCCGGATGCCTGGAACGAGGAGCAGCGGGCTGGGAGGTCCCGCCTCAGGCCACAAGCCCGACGAGACGTAACGCCTCTCAAGGTGTCGCTCCCACGATGGTGCAAGGAGATCCCGGGCAGTACCCAGCGGGCCCTGAGGGCGGACCTCAGGGCCCGCTGAGGACTGCCCGGCGTCCCCTTGCGCCATCAGTGGAGTCCCAACAGCTCGGGCGTTACGTCGCGACCGCGGCTACACCGTGAGGCAAGGCCTGTGCCGACCCACGGGTCTCCTCCAAACCTCCCAACGCTTCCTGGGCCTTTCGTTCCGGGCGCATTCTTTGCTCTTAACGTGGCGGCCTACGGTCTCCTCACTGCAAAACCCCCTATCTGGACCTCGTTAAGGGCAGGTGCCGTGTCCGTCACTGGCTCGTCGCACCTCTTCTGCGGGTACTCGTCGATTCGGTAGAACATGGGGAAGGATACGAAGAAGTAGATCGCGTAGAACAGTGAGCCCACGGTGTACATCCTGTCGCGATCCACAAAGGTGTAGTACGGAAACTGGCGGGGAAAGGGAAGGGCAGCGGAGGGAGGAGAAGAGCGGCGGAGGGGGAGGGGTTAAGTGAGGAGTGCTGTTGTCAGGAGGTGGCCCTGCCCTGCCTTTCCGCCGCCCGCCACCAGGTACCCACGTGTGCTATGGTCAGGGTCTCAGCGTACGCCGTGGCGTACGACAAGAGGAATACGACAACCGCCATGGCGCCTCGCCGGACCAGCCATGAGCTCTTGGCCAGACCCGTCTGGACCTGTTGGGAGGGGACACGGAGGCGGGGCCGGCCACGCAGGGTGGGGGGGTTTCGAGGGAGACCCGCGGATGCCAGAAAAAACCGTTTAGGACAGGCGTTTTGAGATGCATGCTGGAGAACTGGGTTGGGGATACTACGGTAACGCCGAAGGTCGTAATATGACCTTTGGCGGCTAACCGATAAGCGGTGTCGTGTTGGTGTTGATGCAAGCGACGCGGCGAAGGGCCGACACCGGGGCGCAGCATGACCACTACAATGGAGCTGAGGCGCGACTTGGGTTGCGGCGACAGCCGCTGAGACGGAGAAGAGGCAGGGCAGCACCGGTTCATCCGCCCGCTGGCCCCCGATCGCAACGACCCACGGACCCACCCGCCGCAGCAGCACGTTGGAAAGGGCGTGGTAGAAGCAGAAGTAGGCGTGCGTCATGAGGTAGAGCGTGATGGGCACCTGCAGACGCGCAAAATGCGGGGGAGTGTGGTTCAGGCGTTGGCACCTCACGCTCCCGATGGTGCCGGAAGTAGGAGGTTAACGTAGCGCGCAGGAACCAAGTCGAAGGGCGCAAGCGAAAGCCGGCTGCAGCTGTGCGGACACGCGAAACGTCCCGACCCAATTTGGAATCGTCATAAATGGGACGTCGTTGGTTCGGCTGGGTCTATGAAACGCGCACCGGACTTGAGAGGCCCAGCTGATATTTATTTCGTGGCTGACAGCTGTCAGTTGTCAAGCAATCGTGTTGCTGGCCTCGGCCGCGCGCAGTGACGCTGCCGAGGGGCCGAACGTCGGCCGTCGCTGCGCAGGCGAGCCCCAGGCCATCGCCCCAGGCCATCGCCCCAGGCCATCGCCCCTCGCCCGGCCCACGGGTCTGACCCTGCGCTCGCTGGCACTCACATTGTTCAACCGCCAGGACACAAATGTGTACGACGCTCCGAGCAGCTTGAAGAAGTAGTGCGTCCAGAAGTAGTTGCCGATGTAGCTGAAGACGAAGATCCAGATGTTCGCCTGAGGGCCGCGACAAGGTGCACGCATGGCAGGCGCATGCAGGCGTTACCACCGGCTTGTGCTGGCTGCGAGGAAGGCCCGCGTGCGACTTAGAAACCCGTCTGTAGCATACGTTTGGAGATGCATGCTGGAGAGCTTGGTGCTGCTGGCTGAAGATTGGGCTCCTGTCTGCGCGCCTGCTCCAACGCACCCCGTTCAGCAGCAGCGATTCCAGCATTTCCGGAGGCGGGGAACTCATCGGCTGGGCGGGGAACTCATCGGCTGGGCGGGGGACTCTTTCCATTCAAAGCAAGTTCCCCCAAGCACGTGCAAGCTCGGCTTCGCGCCCCAGGAAGGGGCGACGCCTGTCCGGGAAGGCAGCAACACGGGCGGCCACCCGCAGTCCCAGCCCCCAAGCGCGTCCCCCTCTGTCGTGCTGGCCACGATGCAGCGCCCCCTTCCCCTTGCTCCTCAGCACTGCCCCAAGCCCCAGGTCCGCCCTCCACTGCCGTGTCCGCCCCAACGCAGCACCCCGGTCTGCACCTCGACGCCGTAGGTTCCGTACCTTGACCCAAAAGCGTTGCCACATGGGCTTGCCCTGGTCGGCCTGTACGTGCGGGCGCGAATGGATGATGGCCCGCGAGAGTGAGGCGCAGGGAGAGGAGCGGAGGGGGCGGTTGGTGAAGGGCGGTGGCTGTGGGGGTTGAGGGGGCGAGTGCTCGATGCGTGTTATGATGCATCAGAGCCTGCACCAGCGGCAGTCCGCACCCGGATGCTGCCGAACGCCTACGGCGGCCGAATTGCCGTGGGTGCTGTAGTCCTGGCTGCCGCCAACATCGGTCCTCCGGGCAGTCCTGCCACCGCTAACTAGCACAGTTTGTGCGACGGGGCCTTGGAGCCGCAATGCAACCAAGGCGCAGCAGGTATTGCGGGTGGCGGTGGCTGAAAGAAACGAGCAGCGGGAGCAGCGCCACTGACGGTGTCAGGCGGTGGCCCAAGTTTGCCTGCTGGCTGCCCAACTACGTAGGGACGATCAACAAGTGGCGCTTCTACACTCGGTTGGGCCTCCCTGCATCGCTGAACAGGGTCCCGACCCAATTGGCCCCTCCCTGGTGGGCGGCCGCTTGGTATCTACACCCACCCGCCTCCCCGTCAAACGATCCCCTCACCCCTCCTCCCCGGTAAAAAACGGTTTTTCCTCTGCTTCTTCGTACACGGGTTTTCCACACAACCCTCCTCTGCCGAGCCCTACATGTCCAACGTTACCTTGCAGCGGATGAGGAGCGGCACCACAACCGTGGGTGCCGCACACGACAGCCCGATCAGCATGTACCCGTAATTTCCACAATACTGCACACAGATAAAGGCCAGGAGCCATCGTGTAGTTGGGATTTGCTAGGGCGGAGTACGAGCGCGGAACCCAGTCGGGATCACATCGGCGCTTGGTGGGCTCAGCCGTGCCACACCTCGTAGATCTGGAAGGGAACCAGAAGCACTAATGCCCAGATGATCCAGAATGGGCTGTACGCAAGGAGGAACACCTCTGTCCACCTCTTACTCGGGTCTTTGGCGAGCCAATGAGGCCCGGAGGCCGCCTGGCCCACCGCCATTGTGTATGTGACCTTTCTGCAATGGCCCTATAAGGCAGCTATGCGTGCTGGTATCACAGGCTCACAAAAATACAGGGGGGCCCGAGTTGCAACGACACAGTTTGGAGCGCTATCAATCACGTTTATCTTCAGTAAACCAAAGCGCAAACAACATGATCGCGGGCACACGTGCATTTCGTCAAGCTTCGTCCGTTTGCCTGTACGGCGCGCGGTAAAGGGGGGGGGCGTACAGCTAATGCAAGAAATACCGCCTAGAGCCCTAGACCAGCGCCAGCGTATCACCGCCATGCCATGTACATGCAGCTACCGATCCAGATACTTTACCCACGAAAAGCTGTAACTTTAGCCGTCGCCACCCTGCCGAACTGAGCCTCTCCTTCCTCATTGGTTCCTTACTGTATTCAGATATTACATTTGTAGAAATTCATTTGAAGAGGACGACAGCTAGGGGTGGAGGCTCCTTGGCTTACTGAAGTCACGCCCTTGATTAGGGCGGCAGCACGCAGGTGCGTCTCCAGTAAAGCTCTTCCCTAGAAGTGGTTAATGTCATCTATGGCTTTCGTTGTTGGAAAACGTTATTGGCTCTAAATACAGCAAGACTGCTTTCGACCGTGATTGTGTGTCTGTGCCAACAATAGGGTCTCGATTTCGCTTGTACATAGTTCCAACGAGCCTTGTCAGTGACTTGGGTCAAGCCGTAACGGAATCGGGGCACCCCCTGCCCTCCAATGTGCAGAGTGTCTAGGTAATGGCCGCAGGGCCAGCAATTGCAGCGAAGCTTGTTTGATACTCAGCAACTGATAGAGGACCGAGGCATTGCCCAGGATCAGCTTCCGGCGTCTGCTGCGGAGGCGCACGAACCAGAGCACAGCCTTTTCCTCGCACTCCGCGCACGACACGATGGGTGCGTGCTGCTCTCAGCCCAGCGAAAAATATGAAGTGCCGGCTGGTTCAAGCTCAAAGTCGGGCACCAAGCCCTCGGCCAGCTCAAAGCCAACGAAGCCGGTGGTGCCCGACTTCGGCCTGTTGTCAACGCACGAAGTTATCAAGCTGCTAGGTCGTGGTGGCGAGGGCGAGACATGGCTGTGCCGCGACAAGGAGTTGAACACGGAGGTGGCCATCAAGCTTATTAAGCGTCCCATCCCCAAGCCCGCTATCCAGGTCATCAAGCGCGAAATCAAAATCCAGGCAGACCTGGGGCAAGGCCACCTGAACATTGTTAGTGCCGACGAGGTCATCCTCTCGAAAACGTACCTGGGGTTAATTATGGAGTACGTGCCAGGTACGCCGCCAGTGGTCCCCCGTGGGCGGGAAGGGTTCACTGCGAGGCTCAAGGCTGTATGGCTTACTCAGCACCAAAGGGTCAACATGGGGGCGTTCTGCCGGTGCCCTGGCGCGGCACCGACAGCGGTTATATCCGTTACGGGGGAGGAAGTGCTGTCGCGGTCGGCCGCCCCACACCCTGCCATGCCGCACATGCGCTCAGCACTTCACGCTAGCACCCTCCCTCAGCTACTTATGGGCAGGAGCTGTGCCCATTGCTACAGCCGGCAGCCGCCCCCGAGCCCGCCTCTCCTTGAGCCGACCGGACCCGACCCAAATGCCGCGACCCAAATCGAATCCTCCGCCCTTGGACCGATGTGCTGCGCACGCCGCACCCTTGGACCCACCATTGCGCTCCATCTGGCTGCGCCACTGCGCTGCTGCGCAGGCGGTAACATGGTGGCGTTCGTGACCAAAAGGCGCGAGACGAAGCAGGAGCGTGCTGGGCTGTGCCTCGACGAGGATGAGGCGAGGTACTACTTCAGGTAGGCACGGCAGAGGTGGCGGATCGGGATGCGCCCGTGGCGCTTCGAGAAGGTTCCGCGCGGGGTGCGGCGGGCTGGACTGCAGACTGCGGCAGGCGGTCGTACGTCGGCCATGAAACGGCAGCTGCAGGCCCCGGCCTGAAATGAAGGCCAGCAATGGGGGGAGTACGGGTTCTCGTCGTAGTCATGGGGTGTCCGTTGATTGGGAACAAGGAGCACGTGGGGCCCGGCTGGGTGGGGCCCGGCAGGGTGGGGCCCGGCAGGGTGGGGCCCGGCAGGGTGGGGCCCGGCTGTCGTTCCGGGCGCGTATGCAGCTGCAAGCAGCGGCCTACTCTGTGACCGCAGCGGCCCGCATGCCCCCTGGGAAGGCCGCACTCCGCATGGGGCGGTACCCTAGTCGGGCATTGCACCGCTGCCGGGATCCTAGTCGGGCATTGCACCGACTGGCGCTGAAGCTGTCGGTAAAGGCGCTAGCGGTCAAGGCAGTTACGGCGACCGGGAAAACCTTCCCCGCGATAGGCGCTTGCGGAGGAGGTGGCGGCGGTGCTGATGCGGCTGCCGAGGCGCCCCCCTTAGGCCCCCCCCCTAGGCACACTCCGGGGGCTGCCGACCGAAGCGCACTCGACCCAGCTGGCCCGGCTTCCATACCCCAACCCAACCGCACCTTCGTGCTGGATACCGCACCGCGCCTATCGCGGTTGCGCCTCCCGTCAAACCCAGCCACCCGCGTACTCGCGCCTGTCGAACTGGCGACTTGCTGCACGTTGCTCACTAGTCGCCCTCGCCTCCAGGGCGCTCTCCCGCCTAACCAGCGCTCCACCTACCCCCCGGCGCCGGTGCCGGTAGTCAGTTCCAGTGCTCCAGCATGCGCCCACACAATTGGTGTCCGACGACCATGCGCCAAACTATCCTGTCCCGTTGCGTAAAACGGTTTTTTATACCCCCCCCCGGCGCCCCCTTAGGCAGCTGGTGAGCGCCGTGGAGTACTGCCACCGCAACAACGTGGCCCACCGCGACCTCAAGCTGGACAACACGCTGCTAGATGACCACGACCCCGCCTGGCTTAAGCTGTGCGACTTTGGGTTCGCAAAGCACTGGCAGGTAGGGAGCGGCAGGGATAACCGCGGGGGGGGGGGAGGGCTACAGAAAAGATACCCGGGCGGGGGATTACAGAAAAGATACCCGGGCGGGGGATTACAGAAAAGATACCGGGGCGGGGGGTTACAGAAAAGATACCCGGGCGGGGGATTACAGAAAAGATACCGGGGCGGGGGGTTACAGAAAAGATACCCGGGCGGGGGATTACAGAAAAGATACCGGGGCGGGGGGTTACAGAAAAGATACCCGGACGGGGGATTACAGAAAAGATACCGGGGCGGGGGGTTACAGAAAAGATACCCGGGCGGGGAGGGGTTACATAAAAGATACCCGGGCGAGGAGGGGTTGCAGAAAAGATACCCGGGCGGGGAGGGTTACAGAAAAGACCTGGTTACTCGCCGGGGGGGGATAGGGGTTGAGAGGAAGCGAGTTGGTTGGCGCCCGGGGGGGAGGGGTGTCGCGGCATGGAGGCGAGGGAGTGCTGGTAGGCGCGGTGCGGCACGCGCCTTTCTGCGCGTCGTTTTCAGATGGATGGGGATGGGGATGGGGGCAGGTGGATGGGTGCGGCCTGGCAGGGGACGAAAGGGCGGGAGCTGAGGTGGGATGTGCGACGAGGAGCCGGAAGGGAGGCCTGCTCTGGCCAAGCTGTCCCACAATCCGCATCTGGCCTTGGCAAAGCAACCCAAAACCAATTAGCTCCCTGTAGCCCTAACAACCTACGTTGAGGGGTTTAGAGGGGACGAAACGCACACGTGCCAGGCACTGGACCGGCCAGGCACTGGACCGGCCAGGCACTGGACCGGCCAGGCACTGGACCGGAGGATGGGAAAGCGTTTGGGGGTGGCACCTCCGGTAGAAAGGGGTTGCAGCTGCTACGTAAAGCTCCCTGCGCGGCTTTACGTAGCAGCTGTGCAGGGAGCCGGCAACCAATCCGCACCCCGGGGGGGATCGCTCACGCCCCCACGCACCCCCCCCCTCCCCAGGCGAACTCCAACATGGACACGATGCGCATCGGCACTCCGGAGTACATGGGGCCGGAGCTCATCAGCAGCAGGTGTGTAGGGGGGGTTTGAGAAGAGAATCCGCAAATCCACGGCCGACAAACCAAGGCGGTGAAGATGGCCGTCCAGAAAAGACGGGAGGCGAGTAGATGGAACGGGGGACGGGGATGGACGGGGTACGGCGGGCAGGGTGAGCCGGGTGGCGGGGGGGAGGGAGGGGTGGCGAGGAAAGCCCGTGGACTAGGAAGCCGAGTGGGTGAGCGGGAGGGGAGGGAGGGGTGGCGGGAAGACCCGGGGAGGGGGAGGGGATTAGGGCAGACCCGTGGGTCGGTCGGCACTGAAACGTAAAGCCGATTCGGAGACGTTTGGTACACGGGTTTGGGATTGCATGCTGGAGGGCTTGCGGGGGGAGAGGCTACCCTGACGGGGGATGCTGCGGGCGCAGCAGGGGGTGTGGCAGGCCTGGATGGAGGGGTGGCGGGCGCCATGGGTGCGGTGCCGCAGCACCGGCGCTGAGGGGGGGAAAGCAGCGAGTGGCGGGTTGCAAGGAAGGTGGCGGCTGGCTGCCGCTCGAGCGGGTGGCTGCCGCGCGAGAGGCTGGCGCCAGTGGTCGCGCGTGGCGCAGGCAGCCATCACGAGCGTACCTGCCTCGCAGCCCTGCGCGTTCTCCTCCCTACGTGTTCCGGGTTCTCCTCCCTAGGTGGTCCGCGTTGGTGGTCCGCGTTCTCCTCCCTACGTGTTCCGGGTTCTCCTCCCTAGGTGGTCCGCGTTGGTGGTCCGCGTTCTCCTCCCTACGTGTTCCGCGTTCTCCTCCCTAGGTGGTCCGCTGAGGCCATAGCGCGCGGGTTGCCGTCTTTTGCTTCGCAGCCCGGAGCAGTCGTTGTGTTCGTCGCAGCCGTAGCCGCAGTAGCTCGTCGCAGCCGCACGCTCGTGTGCTGGCCGACGGCCGACCGCCGCCACCACTGCCTGCAAACTGCAACCCCGCTGCTGACCCCGCTGCTGCTGACCCCGCTGCTGCTGCCGTTGGCGCTGCTCGTGTGACGCCCCTGGCCTGCAGGACCGGGTACGACGGCAAGAAGGTGGATGTGTGGGCGGCTGGGGTGCTGCTCTACGTTATGCTGGTGGGCATGTTCCCGTTCGAGACGCAGGTGCGGTGCGCGCGGAGAGGTGGCCGTGTAGGTGGAGGTGGAGTGGCGAGAAGACCCGGGTGACACGACCTAGGAGACGGAGGGCAGAAACCAGGTGGAGGCAGATTGATTTCGGAGAAAATGAGCGGTTGAGTGGTGGTGGAGGGGAACTGGGAGGTTGAGAGGCACCGCTTCTCCATGTGGAAATCAGTCGGGGGGTTACAAAAACGAACCGGTTACCCGAAATCGCTCCGGGGGGGGACGGGCGCGCAGGGTTACCTGCGGGAGGGGTGTTGGGTTAGGGAGGGGCACCGAAGGCAGGTCGTGGGTGGGGAAGACCAACCGGGTGTGGTGGGGGTCCAAATGAAAAAGGGGGGGGGGGTGCGGCGCCGCCTGTACCCCTCGCCGCCGCCACCGGTGTCCCGGTGGGAAGGGACTTGCTGGGTGCTGCTGTCTGTGTGACTGGGTGGTGGTGAAGCCCGCCGGGGTATCCTGGGGAGAGTTTTTACAAGAGAATCCTCGAATCCACGGCCGACAAACCGAGGGCAGTGACATCCTGGGGGGGGGAAGCGGCACCATTCGAGCCTGATTAGGATGCACCGGGCTCTCCACCGCACAGCCGTCACAACCCCTGCCTAGATAGATATGCAGTTGTTGGGGCTGGTCCGGTGCTGGTAGGGGCTGAGTGGCGCGCTGCCTTGGCCGTCTCTCGGCGGCGTCGGTTCGAAGCATCATTGAGTACCTAGGGGCATGTGGACGGAAGGTGGCTGGAGAGCCCGGCCGTGACTCTCCCGCCCTCACCCGCCTTCCCGCCCCCACCCCGCAACGATTCCTAATCCGTTTTGTGGATCAAAGCCGGCCCACGGGTCTCCTCTCATACCCACGAAAACGGGTGTGTTTTTTGTTGCAACCCCCCCGCCACCCCCTTCCACGCCCCAGGACGACAACTTCAACAACACCGCCGGGCTGTACGACATCTGGCTGCAGCAGATCAAGACCAGCTGGCGGGAGGTGCCCAACAACACGTCCGCGGCCTCGCGACTCACGCCGGAGCTTAAGGACCTGCTGGACAAGATGTTCGACGTGAAGCAGGTGTGCACACGGCACGGGCACGGGTTTCGGAGGCACGGGCATGGGTTTCGGAGGCACGGGCACGGGTTTCGGAGGCACGGGCACGGGTTTCGGAGGCACGGGCACGGGTTTCGGAGGCACGGGGCACGGGTTCCGAAGGCACGGGCACGGGTTTCGGAGGCATGAGTTTCGGAGGCACGGGGGACGGATTTCGGAGGCACGGGCACGGGTTTCGGAGGTTGTTACGTTGCGGTAGCCGCGCAAATACCGCTGTAGCCCTGCTCGCGTTAGTCGCCGCCTTTAGGCTGCCGTAGTCCCCATGCTCGCCTGCGGCTGTTAGGGTGACCGCGGCGGCGAAATGGTGCGCGGCGCGTCCGTCAGTCGATTGCCACGGCCGGTCGTCTTGTTCGGGAGCCAGGCCTGACGCCCCTCGGCCGCGGCCCTCGCCCTCACCTAATCGCCCGCCACTCCCTGCCCTCCGTTTCCTACGTCGCGCAACCGGGTCTTCTCGCCCACCCCCACACACACGCTTGCATCTCCAAACGTATGCCCCAAAAGGTTCTTCCCTTTGTATCCGGGTCTTCTCGCCCCCCCGCCCCCCCCACACACAAATTGGCGTCCGACGACCATTCGCCAACTATCCTGTCCCGTCGCGTAAAACCGGTTTTACAACATCCCCTCCCCCCCACGCACACCACACACGTGCCCCGCCTCCCACAGGAGAGCCGCGCCAGCATCGACGCCGTCAAGTCGCACCCCTGGTTCAACCGGCCGCTGCCGCCCAAGTACGAGGAGGCGCTCAAGGTGCGGGTCTGTCCAAAGGGCGGGGGGATTGATAAGAGAATCCGCCGGGGGGAGGAGAACAGGTTATGGAGAGCAGAATGTGCCGGGGGGTTAGGGGCCGGGGGGTTAGGGGCCGGGGGGTTAGGGGCCGGGGCGGTCGCGGCGGAGTTTCCGACAGCAGGAGCCTCACCTCTGGCCATTCGCTCTTCGCTCCCTGTGGCCTTCCCGCTACCGTCACCGCTGCTGTTGCCGTCACCGCTGCTGTTGCCGTCACCGCTGCTGTTGCCGTCACCGCTGCTGTTACCATCACCGCTGCTGTTGCCGTCACCACCTGGCGTACACACGTGCACGCGACCCCACCCTACGCCCACGACGCCTTTGGCAACCCAAGCACCCAACCCAGCTGCACCGCAACCCAACCCGGTGCCGCGTTGGTATAAATCACCCAAGTGTGGCGTATTTGTTTTCGTCATCATCTAATTTGTCGGGGTATGGAGAACTACCTTGTAATTTACCTACAACTGTAACTAGGAAAACCGAACATTACGACAACGGTAGTTGCACACTATTGCGACTACCGTTGTAGTAATACCGTTGTAGACCTCGACCTCAACTCGCCACTTGCGACCGGGTGCTGGTGTTGGGCATTGGGTCACCCACAGGAGCTGCAGGAGGAGCAGCGCGCCATTGACGAGCAGGTGGTCAAGGGAGTATTCCAGAGCGCGGAGCGGGACAAGGCGCTGGAGGTGGGAGCCGGGGACCCGGGGGGGTGGCGGTGACGAGGGGCGGGGGGGGGCAGGGAACCGGGGGGTTGGCAGTGACGAGGGGCAGGGGGCGGGGAAGGAGGGGAAGGGGCAGGGCGGGCCGCTGCTGCGGCGGGCAAATCTCCTCGCCAACCCCCGGATCTCCTCGCCAACCCCCCGGATCTTCTCGCCAACCCCCGGATGTCCCCCCAGGCCCTGCTGGACCGCGCCGTCACGCCCGCACTGCCCACGGAGGAGGTGACGCGGATGAGCCTGGCCAAGATAAAGCGAGCGTACAGCATCCTAAAACCCAAGCCCGCCGCTGGCATGGCGGCCGTGGTGGAGGAGGAATGAGGCCGCACTCGCATCAGCAACCACTCGGAGGGCCGGCCGCGGTCACGGCGGGCTGCCGGCGGCTTGCGCCCACCACTGGGGCGCTGCCGTTCGGGGCGGGGGGAGGGGGTTTTATAAGAGAATCCGCGGATCCACGGCCGACAAACCGAGGGCGGTGAAGGTGGTGGTCCAGGGGAGGGGTGGGCGGAATGGGGTTGCGAGACGCAGGTGAAGAAGCGGGGGAGAAGAAGCGGGTGTCGATCGTGCCGTGGTAGGGCAGGGGTAGTGAGTGCGGGACGTGTTGTATGGTGTTCCGGACGTCCTGTGTTCTCGTCTTGTCTTCCCGGTGCCAAGCACTGGGGCGATGAGAGACGCGACCGCAGCAGCAGCGGCAGCGCCAACGGAGCGGCGCCCTCAGCGCGGTGTGACCCACGGGTCGGGACTGCACTTTCGGGCGTCGCTGATTGCGTCGGTATGCTGTGGCCTGCCCGCCGTGGATCGAACCAAGACCAGCTTGCAATTGAAGCTGGTTGGATTATTATTACTGCTGCCGTTCCTGAAAGGGGGGCCCGCGCCACAGAGCTAAGTGTGTGCGTGTGGTGTGTTTGGAGGTACCGCACACCCGGGGCATCCTAATCAGGCACTAACAACGACGGTACGCGGCGCGACGCGGGGGTTGGGCGCTCTGACTATCTTGAACAGGCCACGCGGCCGCACCTGTGACGACAGCGACGAAGAACGGGTGGTTAGGGGTAGAGGCGAGTGACGCGGCCGGGCGCACCTCGCGGCCCCCTCCCCCGCGCCTAGGTAAGCGGGTTTCCTCATCCCCCCCCCTCCCGCGCGTCTGGGCGCCTCAGATGGGACAGCGCCGCTAGTCAGGACCTACAGGCGCGCGCTCCAGGCCGCGCGGCCTGGCCGCCGCAACAACCGTATTCATTCCGATTCCGGTTTTACAGTGGCGCTTTGCTCGCATTTTAGAACTGTGGTGCCGGTGCGGTGCGTTTTGGGAGGGGGTAGGGTTTCATGATTGACCCATGGGTCGCCAGCGGCTCCTGTGGGTCTGTGGTGTCGTCGTGCCTGCCCTCGATTATTTTCTGGCAGGCGCGGGTAGAAGGCCGGCGGATGGGGGTCTTGCGGTCGGCGTGGGTCCACGTGGATCCGGCTGCCGCGTGCCGTGTGGGTCCGGAGCCGCAGCACTGGCGCATCGCAGCCGATACGGTGGGACCAGGATGTAGACGCGAGGTCCCCTGCAGCGCCGACCATGGCACCATGTGCTTCGTGCTTTGCATGGCCAATGTTAGGTCGTGGTTCTCGGAGGATAGGTTGATTGATGGTACGGTGCGCGGACGGAAGGTAGGAAGGGGAGCGGCAGATTTGTAGGTAAGCGGCCGCGCGAACCAGCTGCCGCATCCACGCGTCGGTATTTGGGATTTTGGGTGCGCTGCCGGCAGACCGCATGTGTTTGTCGGCGGCACCTGCGGTGGACCAGTGGTGTAGAAGAAGGGGGTTCACGACGCTACCGGCCTCTGGTCCGGCTGCTGACGCCGGGCGGCTGCTGACGCCGGGCCTCTGGTCCGGCTGCTGACGTCACGCCGGGCGGTTGGTACGGTTGCCCGTCGTACGCTTCGAGGCGGGAAGCTGACGTGGCGTCGAGCAGAGCACGATCAGGTGTCGGTTTCGGCGGAGGACCGGCGGATGCGTTATGCGTGTGCGGTAGACCGGCAGTGGTCTTGGCTCGGCTGGGGGGGCCCTATCGGGGCTTTGAGCGAGCAGGCGGTTGGTCAACAACCTAGCCCCACGTAAACAGGCGGTTGTTATGTCGTTGCCTTAACTTTGTCGTTAGAAGAATATTGATATGCACGGCACAGAAGCTGAGACGCGGTGTCCCGGGCGGAGGCCGCTGAGCACGTTCCGATGGTGCCATACACAAGAACAACGGGCGACAACAGGCTCCGTAAAGCTCCGAACACTACCGGTATCAACATCCGGACGCCCCATATGCAGCAGCGATCGTAAACCGGGATGACTCGACAAGCTGCAAAGTGCGAGCCTTGTCAGCTGTCACCTGGCTTGCAATGTGGGTGCTCAATGCGGGTGCCATGAGCGGCAGTGTCGTACAACGATGTACCCAGGGGAGCTAGGAACAACGCTAGTAGACGGCACCTGCAGGCGTGCCGAGCGTACGTAACTTGCTGTGAAAGCCAAATCCGATCGAGTGTGGTGCAAGTTGAACCTCGCCTTCGTCTGTGACAGTGAAAGCTAGCCGCTAGTGCGCATGACCGATTTTTATAAAGTCCTCGGCGTGCAACCTGGAGCAAGTCAGGATGAAATCAAAATTGCTTTTCGAAAGCTTGCGCTTCTGCACCACCCAGACAGGCAAGGGTTTGCACAGGGGAAGGGTCGCAGGAGCTACTGCGAGCAGTGGAGGAGTAATTTCGTATAAATTTGAACAGGCACATAAGCTCGGCTATATCGAGGCAAGAAGAAGCGGCTTCGAGGTTCAAGGTGCGGCCGATGATGTGCCACGCAAGTTAGGATTTGGCTAGCAAACCAGATGCTAACCTGGGGTTGTGATTGTTTCTATGGTATTTACAGTCAATAACCGAAGCATATGAAGTGCTCACAGACGGTAAGAGATGACGGCAGGAGGGCGACTCTGTCGAAACCCTTGGACCTGCGTTGTCCAACGCCACAGCCTTCCCCGCGCCGCTCCCTATGATTCCCGTTACAGAGTGCATGCCACCTTCTATCGCGTAGAACTTCACCAATCGGCGCTGCCCATGCGCTTACTGCGTGGCGATGCATAACCTGTGCTGCTTCGTGTGGGGTTCTAGCACTATCACGGACACCATGACACAAGTTTCTTCGCCAGGCACCTTTCGGCTCATCTCCAGCTCCTCAGACACATGGATTCCTCCGTCCAGGTAGTCTTGCTTGCCCATGCCCGCACCGCTAATCCATCCGGCGTCACGACGCTGCGGATGGGTGTGTGGCCCGCACTCCGCCGCGGCCTGCGGCCTCTCATTACCTCACACGAGCCAAACCCGCCTTGCCGTGTTTTGCAGACCGTAAACGCGCCCAATACGAAGCCACCGTACGGTCAGGCAGCAGCAATGGGCGGTCAGGAGGCGGCGGCGGCGGCGGTGCGCGGGCAGGCGGCGGCAGTTACTACTCGTACGGCCAGGCGCACAACACCAACACCGACTGGGCCAACAGTAGCTACACGCACAGGGACTACGGCCGCGTACGACTATGTAGGTGTACGATTAACGTGTTGTCGTACGAGGAATAACCGAAAGACTCTATGAGCCTGGGAGCAGCTGAGCCGCGATGGTAATGGTGACGCGTATGTAGGGTTTGGTTGGGGGTTATGGAGGTGGGTTCCAGCCCTCCAGTCCCCTTCCCTGCCCCCTGCCCCCTGGCCCCCTATCGCTGCCTGCCCCCCCAGCCTGGTTCCAGGAGCTGCAAAGAGCAGTTGGGGCGAGGAAGCTGGAGGCGGGGTTCGGACTCGCGGCTGTGGGGCTGCTGATGTTTGGCGGCGCCGCGATCGACGCAATTTGGACGGCCAGGAACCAGGGGGTAGGTACCTGGCCGCCCCTCCGCCTGCTTGCCCGCCCTCCTGCTTGCCCGCCCGCCTGCTTGCCCGCCTGCGTGACTGACTAACTGACTGGCACAACGGATTGGATCAACGGCTCAGCAATTGAAGGACTCAGGCGGGCTGTGGCAGGCTGTCGGGCTACCCATTGATCCCCCCGTGCTGTGCTAAGCATTGAATTAAAGATCAGGGGAGGCCCTACAACCGCGAGTTTGCTGACTCCCATCGTGCGTCTTCCTCATTTCCTTGCGGCGCAGAGGAGCTTCGGTGACATGCAGGCGGCTCGGAGGATGTCCTCCGCGGCGGACTCCGGCGGCGCGGGGGCGGCAGCAGTAGCAACAGCGGCGGCGGCGGCGGCGGCAGTAGCAGGGGGCCCCTCGGAGGATGGCTCGCTGCCGGCGGGGGGCAGCCGCCGGCCTATGCCGTACACCTCAGCGGTGGGTTGCACCTCCAGGTGGGCAGGTGCCGCCGGGCGCCGCTGCAGTCGCACTGGGGTTTTAACAGGAAAGGGGAAATCCGGGGGTAGCGGCAGAGCGAAGGGGGATAGCGGTATTGGGCTTCTCTCGCCACCCTCCACCGGTTGCCACCCTGCAGTCCTCGGGCCCCCGCTCCTCGCTGCCCGGACCCTGCCTGGCCCCCAACCACCCTCATGTCGCTTGAACGGGCGGCTTCCTTTGCCCAGCCCCCCGCTCCTCTCCGGCCCCAATGCTCGCAGGCATAGTCGCTCGATGCTCAACCAGCGGATGCCTAGCGCGATGCTGTCGGAGGCCGGAGAGCGTCACCTGGCGGAGCTGCCGCTGGCGGAGCTGATAGCGGAGGAGGAGCGGGCGTGCGCGGAGCAGGAGCGGCGGGGACGCGGGCAGCAGCAGGGGCAGGGGGGGAAGGAGGGGCAGGGGGGGCAGCAGGAGGGCCAGGGCCCGCAGCAAGGGGGACGCGGGCAGCAGCAGGGCCTGCAGCAGGAGGGGCAGGGGGGAGAGGCGGGGGGGAGGTCGGTGGCTGGGCGGACGAGGGGCGCTGTCGAGCAGGGCGGCTCTGCGGAGGCTGGCGGGGGGGTGTACGTGGATCGTGCGGTGGTGTTGCAGGCGCCGAGTCCGCCGGGACAGATGGCCGGCCATCGACCGCGGTGAGGGGGGTGGCGAGAAGATGACCCGTTCACGCGACATCGGAGGCGGAGGGCAGGAAGTAGCTGGTAAAGGGGGGCCCTGGCGTGCGCGGTGTGGGCAGCGTGCGTGGGTTCAGTTCGGTGTGATGGCGCGCAGAGCCGTGGGGCGTGAGAGGGCAGGGGTGAGAGGGCAGGGGTAGAGGTAGCGGCGGTGCTGTTGGGCCAGGCGGGACAGGAACCGCAGGGTGGTGGCAGCAACGCAGGAAGCCGTTCCCTTGGATGTGGCGGGACGCAAAGGTAACAATGGAAACGCTCCGGATTGCACTGTCATCGGATTGCGTCATCGGATTGCGTCATCGGATTGCACTGTCTCGACCACACTGCAAGCAGCAATCGGGGCAATTGCCAGCTCCGAGCTCGGCCGCGCCCTTTTGTTCAGCCAGCATGGGAGCAGCAGCCGGCCCCGGCAGGCGTCAGCGTGGGCTGGAGTGGTGATCAGTGGCGCGCGGGCCGCAGCTAGGAAGGGTCCGAGCTCAAGGGTCAAGACTAGTTTGCGGTGATGGCGGTGGCTTGCATTATCTGGAGCCATGAAGGACAGACGGGGCTTGTCACCGGTGTGGTTTCATCCAACCGACAAGGATGTTTCAGCTTGCATGGCCCCTCCAAGATACTTTTGCGAGCTCCGGCTGCATGTGGAAAGCATCGAGGCATGGCTCTGGGGTAGCACGGCATAGGCGGGATCTAATGCAAGTTCCAAGTTGGTGTCAGTCGCCGGTGGTTGCATCATTGCCGGTAGCCCTAACCGTTTTCATAATGAACTTGGGCAGCTCATTCGCACGCCAGACGCCGATATGCATCACTAATGTGGGAGAACTATCTATGGCCGCAGACCTCGAGTTTCCTCCCCTGATAGCACACTGCACATGTCTAGTCTTCGGGTTGACGACGTCGCTGCCGATGAGACGTCGTCGCTACTCCACAGGAAATCCCCAGAGTTGAAATTTGAGCTAGACCAGGCGGAGCTCCATGGCAATCCACGTTCAACGCTGGCGAAAGGCTGGCACTCGATTATGGCAGCAGTCACGGCCCGCCTGCCGCAGACCCTGGTAACGAGAAGCAGATTGCCTGGAATTGTCGTGGCTGCTCTCACGCTGGGCGCTGGGATCTTCTGGCTGCTGGTGGCAACTGTGACCTGGCGGGCATCCTCCGACAACATCCGCGTCGTATTGCTGGCCGACGCGCACCTTATTGGTCCGCAGTACGAATGTTGTTCTGAGTCTAACGACGTGGACAACGATTCCATCATGAAGACGGTGGACCGGCTGAAAGCGGCACAGCAGCAGGTGCCTACGCAATCTGGGTCGGGGAGCCTTAGGTGGAAGGAATCACGCTAAGGGGCGTTGGGGTACTGCGCAGCTACAAACCAGTCCAATGCACATCCTCATGTTGGGGGAATAGTTGCGGGGAGGTTGACTGGGGATCCACGCGGCGCTGTGCGGTATGGGTTCGGGATGGGTTAGTTCGGGGTCCGATCCTGGGATCTGCCCCGTGTGTAATCGTCGACTCCTCGCCCTTATGCCGAACCCGATATGCGGTTCTCAGCGGCCCAGGGACCTTACTTACACACCACGTAAAAGTTCCAGTCAACCCACATAACCCGATTCCACACCCCTGATTATTACCCCCCCCCCCCCCCAACCATCTGCTTCTAGATTGGGGCGCTGTCTCCTGCCCCCGCGGCGGTGGTGTTCCTGGGCGACGTGATACACAACGGCTACTACTCCCACGATTTTGACTGGTACGGCACGGGGTTAGGGAGGTTGCGGGGAGGGAGAGAGGGAGGAGAAGGTTGCGGGAAGGGAGGGAGGCAGGGCGCAGCGAGCAGCGGAGGCGCTAGTAGGGACAGGTGGGGTCCCAAACACGCTTACCTGACACCACCCGCTCCCGTCCTCTCCATGAGTCCTTCTCCCTACAACACCTCACCGCCTGATTGCTCGGTTTAATAAAAACACGTCGTTTTTGCGCTCCTGACCCCGTGGCCTCGTCGCCCCATCGATTGACGCCTGGCGAGTTCACCGGCCACCTTCCACGTGGCTGTATCTGCGTTGCCGCCCATTCCCGGGCCCCCTCTCTCCCAAGGCTATGCATCCTCTACAATTCCCATGTCGCGTCAACGGTTCTCTTCTGTAATCCCCAAAGGTACTTGGAGAACCGTAACGCCTACACCGTGGGGGGTGAGATTTTCGGCGGCTTCAACGTGCCAGTGCGCTACCTGTGGGGTAACCACGACTATCACGTGCGTGCGTGGCAAGGCGGGGGTTTGATAAGAGAATAAGGCGGGGGGGAGAGAGGAGGGGGGGTGAAGGCGGGGAGGAAGGTGGTGGAGGGGGAGGGAAAGGTGGTAAGTACGGAATTGGAGGAAGGGGGGTGCTACGGAGGGCTGTGGAGTAAGGGGGGTGCTACGGAGGGCTGTGGCGGTGGAGGGGTGACAGGTTTCCCCGGGCAAGGACCTTACGGGGGGCCACAACCTACTACTCAACGCCAAGGCTTGCCTCACACATCCACACTCACAGTTCCTTTCCCCATGGCGGCTATTCAGTTATTCAGCCGGCTCAAGGTGAAGCCACTATCGCTCTTCCGTCTCCCGACACCGGCCCACAGGCCGCTCTTGTCCATTTTCCCTTCCCACAGTGCCGCGGCTTTGTTGTAAACTGACACACACATGGTTTCACGGCTCATCGTTGAAGCCTTAAGCTTGGCGCACACGCTTTACGGCGTCTATCTTTTCGTCTTGCTTCATCTCCAAGAGAGCGCTCACCCGCCCATCCCTGGACCGCAGACCACCTGTGGCAACGCCACGGCCTCCTACGAGCGCTTCAGCCTCAGCCACCGGCTCTTTAGGAACTTCCTGGGTCCCAACGCAACGCCGTACAGTTCCATGCAGGCGGGCCGATACACGCTGCTCTTCCTCAACGGTGAGCCTTACTTTCTCCACGCCCGGCGGTGGCTGCGTACGGCACGGTACGACACGGCACGGCGCAACGCGTCCGCCGGCCGGCCCGCACGCACCCTTGGTCGGCGAACGCATCGTACGGCAAGGCGAACCCGTACGGCAAGACAGCACCATGTTCCCGCAAACCCACGTTGCCGTACCACGCCCCCTGCGTGCGGCCCCGCCGCTGCATCGCTTCCCCCTCGTCCCCCCTCCCGCCCCTTCTCCTCCGCGCACCTCCCCCACGACGTATGTACGACGGTATGACGGTACGGCTTCTTGCCCTCTTGTCGTCCGTGCAGCCATGCTGGGCCCCTCCTGGGACCCCGACCACGAGCGCTGCGACACGCGGCAGGCCAGCCTGGGCGGCCTGCAGCTCAAGTGGCTGGACGAGGAGCTCAGTCGCGGCAGGCCAGCCTTTGTTTTCGTCCACCACCCGCTGCCGGGTAAGTGCTCGTCCACCACCCGCTGCCGGGTGAGTGCTCGTCCACCACCCGCTGCCGGGTGAGTGCTCGTCCACCACCCGCTGCCGGGTAAGTGCTCGTCCACCACCCGCTGCCGGGTAAGTGCTCGTCCACCACCCGCTGCCGGGTGAGTGCTCGTCCACCACCCGCTGCCGGGTGAGTGCTCGTCCACCACCCGCTGCCGGGTAAGTGCTCGTCCACCACCCGCTGCCGGGTAAGTGCTCGTCCACCACCCGCTGCCGGGTAAGTGCTCGTCCACCACCCGCTGCCGGGTAAGTGCTCGTCCACCACCCGCTGCCGGGTAAGTGCTCGTCCACCACCCGCTGCCGGGTAAGTGCTCGTCCACCACCCGCTGCCGGGTGAGTGCTCGTCCACCACCCGCTGCCGGGTGAGTGCTCGTCCACCACCCGCTGCCGGGTGAGTGCTCGTCCACCACCCGCTGCCGGGTGAGTGCTCGTCCACCACCCGCTGCCGGGTGAGTGCTCGTCCACCACCCGCTGCCGGGTGAGTGCTCGTCCACCACCCGCTGCCGGGTGAGTGGTGGCGCGGGTCTGCCCCCACGGTGTGTCCCGGGCGGAATGCGGGGCGGGCGGGTTGGGGGGCCGGGTTGGGGGGGGGGGTGAGCCGCCGCGAGGCGCTGCGCGGCCGCCGCAGCTTTGCTTGTTTGTCCGCCTACCTTGCCCTCCCCGCCCCCTCCCCCCCTCCACGGGTCTTCCTCAAATCCCCCCCGGCAGCCGCCATGCGCTCCGAGGCTCCGGAGCTGCGCCACCCCGACCTGCTGTCGGTGCTGCTGGTGCATTCTGCGACCATCATGGCGGTGTTCTCAGGCCACTACCACAGGTGATGATAACAGCGGGGCGGGTTGTTGAGGGGAACCGCTAGGTCGGCATTAGCAGGGAACGCCGTTCAGGAAAAGCAGCGGGGGAGAAGGGAGCCGGCCAGGGGAGCGAGTGCGGGGGGCCGTTGCACCGCCCCGCCACCGCTGGGCGGTGGGGCGGTGGCCCGCCCGGCGGTGGCTCGCGCCGTGGTTCACCGTGTTCCGTCGAAGGGGAGAGAGGGAAGGAAGGAAGGAGAGACGGCGAGGGGGTTCGGTCGGGCGGGTGGAGATAAGCCGGTGAATAGAGGGTTGGTGTCGCTGTGGTTCGGCGCAGGCTGAGGGTTTCAGGGTTTGAGGACTGCCGGCTGGTAAGGCTGCTGCAGCCTTACCCGCTCTGAGTGCCATTACGCGTGACTCTCTTTTTAGTCCATCGGCCAGAGGTGGACTCGGGTTCGCGGCTCCCTGACCCACACCCTCCTCCGCCCTCCTGTACCTATCTCGTGTAACCGGTCATTACGCCACCCCTCCGCCCTACCTCCTCTCTTCTCCCCCTCCGCCCTCCTCTCTTCTCACCCTCCGCCCTCCTCTCTTCTCCCCCTCCGCCCTACCTCCTCTCTTCTCCCCCTCCGCCCTCCTCTCTTCTCCCCCTCCGCCCTCCTCTCTTCTCCCCCTCCGCCCTACCTCCTCTCTTCTCCCCCTCCGCCCTCCTCTCTTCTCCCCCTCCGCCCTACCTCCTCTCTTCTCCCCTTCCGCCCGCAGAGGTCTCGACTGGGGCGACGCCTACCCCTTCCCCCACCTGACGCTGCCGTCTTGCCGGTACGACAACGACAACTGGTTCGTACTCAACCTGCCGCAGAGCGGTCCGGTCAGGTGCGTCCTGGTCGGAGGGCGCTACGGCAGCCAACGGTAACCAATAACGGTACTGGCAACCGCCGCCCTGATTCGACCAGTTGGCCTCTGTTGCAGCAGTTCCCCTCCTGTTCAGGCTTAGCTGGCACCACGACCACCTGCATACCACTCGCTTTGGCGATTCGAGCGTAAGCGTTTTCCCCCCTTTTCCAAACACCACTGCTGCCTCCACCTCCACCACCACCACCGCTGCTGCCACGACCTCCACCACGACTGCTGCCACCACCACCACCACAACCACATCCAACATCGCTGCTGCCATTACCACCACCACCACCACCGTCACCACCACCACCGTCACCACCACCACCACCACCATCACCACCACCGTCACCGCCCGCCTCGCCAGGTCATGGCGGCTCCTGGACTGGGCTAAGAACAAGGGCGGGGCTCGCTGCTCCGAAACCTGGACCTACCCGGAGAACAAAGAGCCCGGGCCGGCGGAGCCACAGTCCGAGGAGACGGGTGAGTGGGAGCTTGGCGGGTGGCCGGCTTCCCACCTTACGGGGCGGGGGCGGCGGCGGCGGAACCCGTGGGTGCCCTTACCTGGGGGGCGGGGGCGGGTTGCCTGGCCCCAGCCCCATGCTGTGGCCCCTGCTGGGCCGCTGAGCATCTACAGGGCTCCGCGCCGAAGACCCTCCGTACCCCGTACGTCGTACCCCGCCGTACGCCGTACTACGTCCGGCTTTACTTCAGGAGTACAGCGACCTAGCTCCAAGATGGCGGACGAATACACCTATAACCTTTGCCCCGCCCAGCAAAGCTGACCCTGGTCTGTCTGCTATGGCGTATTTGTGGTAGCGGCACGTGTTAAGATGGGAATGTGTGGTCACGTATGGCATTGTTGCCCGTACTTGGGTCGCTTCCCCTCAGGCACCTGCGGCAGGCCCACCCTGGAGCAGGTGGGGCACTTGGAGCTGCCGCCGCTGCAGGTGTGGCCGCAGGGGGGTGGGTTTCGGAGCCGGGGCACCCTTGCGGGTTGGATTGGTCTCGCCGAACGCACAGCAGCAGCTCCGAACCGAAACGGCGGCCAGTAGTTGGAGCTGATTCCGACTAGTAGACGGCGGCGCAGAAGGGCGTGAAGCAAGGGGGGCGGGGGTTTGCATGGAGAACCTGTGTACGAAGCAGGGTGTGTGTGTGGGGAGCGGATAAGGCGGGCCAGTCCTGATGTTTGCTCTTTACACGTGGTTAGAAGCACCACCACCGGTACGCCTTCGCTCATCGCACCTTGCCTCGTCGACGCCCGGTTTTTCCTTCGTACACGGCAGGGTTTTCCGTACACCCCCGCTGATCCACCCCCTGAAACCCAACCCTGGTGATGCACCCTGCATGCCGGTACCCGCCGACAGAAAGTGGACGACGTGCCCGGACCCACGGGTCAGCAGTTCAACCCGGAGCAGCCGTGTTCGCTGGCTTACCAGAGCGCCTTCCTGGACCTTTGCCTGCGGGTCAGTCACGGCAGTCGTGGCCGCAGTGACACAGGGCTGGTGGGGGGGAGGGCCTAGGGCCATGGTTGGGGGCGCGGCAGAGGCCACTACCCCCCGCCCCCCTCCCTCGCCGCTGCACGGCCAACTGCCAACCGCCAACCGCCGCTGCCCCTACCTGCAGGAGGGCCCTACGGCCGGCTGCTGCGACATCCTGGGCGAGCACCTCCGCGCCAGCTCGGCAGCGTACGGCGCGTCGTGCATGTGCTGGCCGCCCTTCTGGCAGCAGGCAAGCCAGCTAGGCCATGTTGGGACTGAACGAGGAGTAGTCGCGCATATGCTTGGGGCGGTGGCCGGGTTGGTCGAGCTGAGCCGAGGGGTCCGTCCCTGGTATCGGCGTCCGAGAGCATTGAGATGTTCAGCGGCCTGACTAACCACCGGTTGCCGGCAGCTCTTGCGGCGGCCCACTGCGCCGCCGCACGACCCGAGGCCGCACCCTCGCCTCACCTTTGCCTCAGCCTTGTCGCACCCTTGCCTCAGCCTTGCCTCGCCCTTGCCTCGCCTTCGCCTTTCTTTGCAACGAGCAGGCGCAGCAGACGTTTCGGTCCCGTGGCGGCAACGCGACGGAGGTGCTGCTGACGTGTGCCGCGGAACACGGCAAGGCGCTGCAGTGGCCGGGTCGGGCCGGAGGGTCGTGCATGGTGCCCGGGAGCAAGGAGATGCCGCCGCCGGCGGCCAAGGCGTGACGTGACGTGCGAATTTAGTCGGTCGTCCTCCGCTCCTCGCAGGGAGAGCGGCAGCAGCGTGCGATGGGGGCGGTGGGAGGGGCGCTGGCGGAAGTTGGGACGAGACTCTGCCGCGAGCGGCCGAGAGACAACGCGGAACGAATGATGCATGGATGGACTCGGGAAGTCGTACCCGACGCTTACATTTTTTGAAGGCCAAGGACCGCAGATAGGTATTTTCCTTCTTTGTTTCCTACATTAGCACAATTCCTCGCAGACATATTTGTACCTTTTAGCTTTTTGGCGTCGCGCCTGACTGTGGTTGCGCACTTCGAACCGCGAGACCGCGCATCAGCAATCTGCAGCAGTCGAGGCAGGATGTTGCGGACCGCTCTCCGAGGCTCGCTCCCCGGCATCAGCAGCCCACGACAGCAGCCGTCCCTGCTCGCCTGTAATTTCAGCGGCAGCCTCCAAGCGCGGAGCTGCAGAGGCAACAACAGCGGGGTCAACCAGCAGCAAGCGATCCGAACGGCGTCGCGCCGGCCCGACTGGCTCGCGGGACCCAAGAGGCCTCGCTCCTCCCACATCAGCGCCCTTCCGGAACCATCCAACAGCGGCCCTCCGCTCAACAGCAACAGCAACAGCAGCAGCAGCAGCGTAAACAGCAGCAAGGCCACAAACAACCACGATGCAAAGGAGGAGGAGGAGACCCGCGCGCAGGGAGGGCGAAGCGATGGCGTCATCCTGATCGGCGGTGGCCAGGAGGCCGGGCCGGAACCATCATCATCGAGCGGCAAGGTTGCCGGCAGCACCGGCAGCGCCGGCGGCGGCAGCCTGTGCGGCCACATCGCCTCCTCCGCAATTGGCGCCGCGGCCGGCACGGCGGCAGTCGTCGCGGCGCTTGGCCGCGGCGCCGCCGCCGTCAGCACCGCTGCCGGCTCCGCAGCCGTCGCGGCGGGTGCGTGAGGGGCCGGCACGCGGCGGGGTCCGTGGGTGTGGCGGTGACCCGCGGGTCGGCCGGCATTAGCTAGCGGCCGACAACCGCCGCCGTCGCAACGAACGCCAACCTGCTGCCCACTCACGCACGCGTGTGCCGTACTTCCGTCACACGCGCATGTTCGTACAGCGGTGCACATTAGCACAACGGCCTTTATTTTGGGCTGGCTTGGATTGACATGCCATGCCTAGGCCAACATGTCGTCGCCCGGTTCGCTTTGGCCTTATTTTTCCCTAGTAGAATTGGTGCACCCCTGTCCTACCCACTCCTGCCGCTGCTACATGCGTTTCCTTCCCACTCCGATTTGACGATGTAAAAGGCCACCCGCCTAGCCCCTCGGCCCCACCACCTCCTCCTCTCCTCCATTTGTTTCCTCCTCTTCCCTTGCTTTCTACCTGCAGCTGTCTTTTAGGCTAGACCCCGTTGAACCAGCCCCTTCTCGCCGTACGTGTGCTACCATGCATTGTAGGTGCTTTAGGAGGCGCCGTTGTTGTGGAGCTCCTGGTGGGGGGAGCACGCGAGGAAGACGTGGAGACGGATCGGGACGTGGAGAGGGGCATGGAGGAGGCGGCGGAGCGGGTGGGTGGGGACTGGGGAGGCAGGCGGAGGAGCCTTATTGGGAGGCAGGGCGAGGTGTGGGAGTGACTGGAGCGGGCGAGCGAGCGCCAGGGCGAGTAGGAGATGGCAGCAGAGTGGGGAGGGGGAGGGGACTGGCAAGGGTGGTTGGTGGGTGATGGCAGCGATCGGTGTTGGCTGGAGCGAGCGAGGCCACAGTGCAGTCTGCAGTGCAGTCTGCAGTGCAGTGCGGTGCAAGGGCCCAAGTAGTGGGAGGCCCCGGCGGCGGCCAGGTTGCCAGGGTACGGTGCCGTTCATACACGTACGTGCGGCGGGTGTCGAGGGGGACGCCTGCTGGGCGCGTTCACGGTCCATGGACGAGGGGTTGGGGGCTTGGGAGGAAACGAGGGGTTGGGGGCGGCGGGAGGGTGTGGTGCTTTGTACTACTCGCAGGAAAGTAGGGCGCTTGGCGAAGCCTTATGTGTCCGCCTAACTATGTCGACAACAGAGGGAGTGGTGCTGTAGGCGGGAGCAGCAGAGGCGACCATGCTTGTGCTATGTTCACTGCCGTGTCTCTCGAGGCAAAGCGGCTTCGGGTTTTCGGCGGGGTTTTCGGGTTTTCGGGTTTTCGGGTTTTCGGGTTTTCAGTTTTTCTGTCGTACCCAGGAGCCACATGCTGCGCGGGAGTTCGCTGCTGGCCTCCGCCAAGCCTTCGAACCTCCGCCAAGCCTTCGAACCTCCGCCAAGCCTTCGAACCTCCGCCAAGCCTTCGAACCTCACCTTTCGCCTTGACGTGGGCTGAAATAAATGCAGAAGCCCCAGCCAAGCAGGGCCCCGGCCCCCCGCCCCGCCCTGGCCTGCCGCCCTATCCCTTGCCGCGGCCCCCCGCCCCCCCCACCCTGCCCTGACCCTTGCCCCGCCCCCCCGCCCTGCCCTGCCCTGACCCATACACGGACGCAGGTGGTGCAAAAGCTGCGCGCAGCCAGGGCGGAGGGTGGGCTGCACACCGCGGCCGGCGCCTCTCATCGCCGCCATCCATCCGGCAGCGACGGCTCGTAGGGCGGCTTATGGTGTGGCTCACGCTCCTGGTGCCATGGGGGTCCATCCGCCAGACTCGCTCGCGCTGGATCCATGGGGTCCATCCATCCACCGGCGGGGATCCGGCCCGGTGGGAACATACATGGCGACTTGTTTTGCCCATATTTGGCTAGATTTTGACGTCCTCTGCATTTATTAGCCAGGGACCTCCTGTCTGATGACGAATGATGAAATGTTTCATGTGTCGCCCGAGGGCAGGTTTGGTAGCGAGCAAGCAAATGTGTTGGTTTGAAAGGGTTTGAAGATAGGCAGGACCACGATCGGCCAGCCGGCTGAGCGGCTGATGCCTGCTTCCAACCCAACGAACGTTTGTCCATGATGTGCGGAAATGCACGTGTCGTGTCGTGTCGTGTCGTGTCGTGTCGTGTCGTACGTGTCGTGCACGTGGTGCGCGGAGGATTGAGGGCTGAGCCACTTATTTGGCGGCGCGCATGCATGCATGAAGCTCTGGGCACGGACACGGCGGCCTCGCTCATCGCTATGTAATTATTTACAGCTGGCTTGCACTGTGGTCCGTCTGAACTTGCTTGGGTAGTTAGTTCGTGTTGTGGCGTGATTTTGGTCTAAGACGGTCTAAGCGAATTTGCTAAAGTGGCCCGGTGACAGAATTACAGAAAGACGACAGAAATGACTTCTGTGACTAAATAACTGTGTTACGGATGACTGTGAGCGTGACTAACGGTGTTACGGATGACTGTCAGACGGAGTTACTAACAACGCCTGACTGAGTCATGCTGACGCCGTCACGGGCACGTCATGCTAAGGCCGTCACGAACATGCATGTCACGAACTACGAACTGCTGGGTGCCAGAAACCCCCGCCCGACAGTGTGTCGTAGAAACTGACAGAAGCCGTTTTGGCTCCCTTAGCAACAGGGTATAAACACCCTGGGGAGGAGTTGAGACAGAACTTACGAAGCTCGTTGAATCTCAATTTGACGGGGCGAACCCGTCCTAAGGCTTAATCGCTGCTTACGCGGCCAGAATAATCACAACAGTTCGATTACGTCCTTCTTCCGTCCCCTAGCATTCCTGGCAGGCTTACTTTATATTCAACCCTGCACGCGCGCACGCTGCCACCTACCTGGAGCAGATGGCAGCGGAAGTGGATTGTCGTGAACAGTGTTTTTTTTAAGTAATATATTAAAAATAAATCGGGGTTTGGGGCTTGGAAAAAACGGAACAGCGAGGTTGAGGCCGACCCGTACATTTTTATTACTTCAGCCAAAAACGCTCATTCCTGTCTGGCGTGGCGGGACCAGCAGAACCAGAACCCCAGCAAGTGGCAGATTTCCTATCCTGCCAAGTATTCCTGGGCCGAGCGTGTGCCTGCTGACGTGGACAGCGGGGAAGTTCACGATAAAGTGCGCTGCGTTCCCGTTTGGTGACGCACTGCGGAAATAAATGGCTGGCCAGCAGCAGCAGGGGGCGGTACATGATGAACGGGTAGAGACCCAGCGCTACTGTGCTGCGGTTTGCCCTAACAAATGACACTAAGAAACACACCAACTGTACGTGGCTCTGGGTCTGTGCTAGGACTTGTAACTTATCGGGGGGGGGGCGGAGCCCCCCCCAGCGCCGCACAGCTATGGAACAAATATCAAACACCCCTGAAATTTTATTACTTCAGATGGAATAAATCGAGACCCCCCTAAAACGAAAAAATAACACTGGTCGGGAATGAAGACTATGTATGTATGGAGTACGCACGGAGCTGGCTGATTCCTGGGTGCGTTGAGGCGTGCAGTTAGTTGCCGCTGCGATGTGTAGTGGGTGGGCGGCAAAGGCCGGCAAGTCGCCGGCAGCGAAGGCCAGTAGTAAGGACACAACAGCGGCCAGCAGAGCGAGGCAGCGGCCGGCAGAGCGAGGCAGGTTCTGTTGTCAGCAGGATACCCAGCCGCTGTTAGCATTTTTGTGCTTGCAGACTGCCACTGCGGGCGGGGGTATTCGCTAAGCCTCGCTGTTATTGGGGTTATATCAGCTGAAATAGCCTCGCTCGTAGTTAGGGGGTTTCTTCATCCAGCCGTACATTCGTTGTCCAGCCAACGCAGGCTTTGCGAGCATACAGTGCGTGCGTGCTTATATTAGTCGTTCGGATGCAATGGGGAGGCAAGTAAGAGACTACGTATCGCTCGGGGGTTCGTTGTGCACAAAGTGACATTACAGAAAAGTCAGTTATAATAAAAACCTATCCAGTCACACGTAGATAGAACCATCATGTGTGAAACTACGTATGCGTCATAGACGAGACGTGGATATCAACATTTCTCTCGATATCTTGCTACGTACACAGTACTGAATCCGAACCTATCCACTGCAGATGGTCTAAATGAGATACACACCAACAGCAATGCAGCTCAACGACCGTACGTTTACCACATGCATTTGGATGGGCCTACAAGCAAGACGTCTTACGGAACGGAGATTGCTGACATATCACAATGCTACATCATATCTTAATAAGTAAGGACGCTACATACGAATTCAAGGAATAGGAAACCGGAAAGGCAGCAGATACATACATTTGATAGGTCTAATCGAAGTAGTGCGTCTAGGCGAGCTGCCCCATTGCCATCCTGCCAGCCAGGAGGGAGAACGCCAGCAGGAGCAGTGAGGGAAGGGCGGCGCCGGCAGCGCCAGGATCGTCGAAGTACTTGATACCCACCGGCACCAACACGTAGTTGATGGTCTGGACGTAAGATCTGCATGTGCATACGCAGGTTCCGCGAGGAGCGCGTGCGGGGGTACGCAGGAGGAAGTGGCGGGGATGGAGTGTGTGGCTGGTTTATGTAGCAACCACGCTACGGGACGGCAAGCAAGCGGCGGGCGCGCGCGGCTGCGGATAGCGGGATGCTGATACGGTAACGTGGACGACGCACGCATCCTTGCGTTTTACTTCCTGCCTGCATGCGTACGACACACGTACATACGTCTCGTGCACTTACTTGCCGTACAGGATGGGCGTGTCGTAAGGCGCCGCGAAGTACGCAGTCGTCTTGGGGGTCTGCAGCGCCACTGTGCTTCCACTAGTGATAACGGTGATAGACCCCCTGCACGTATGTAGCAGGGAAAGGTTTGAACGCAGCACTGCTCATGATGATGCATGCTAGCGAAGTATCTGTGGACACCGCGGCACCGACCACAACGTCGGTACGTCCAAGCAAATACAGATATGCCTCGATGTTATTAGCTATACATCAATCCAGTTAGTTCTAGCGAGCGTTACTAATCCTACGTATCCCTCCTTTCGGCAGCTGGCACGGCGAGCTAGATACTCTGCCCATCTACACGCGCGAGCTACATAACAAGACATACGTACGGCGACAAGCACGTACACGCCCCGAATTAACGAAACGCAGTAAGTGCGTCCGACTGCGTACGTACACACACTCGCACACCGACCGTTGAGCGGGGCCACAATATTCATTCGATGGCTACACATATACATATATAGGGCAGGCTGGCCCAGGTCGTGGTTGTTGGTATATGAATCCCAACTAGAGGCAAGCAATTGCAAACCCAGCCAGCGAGCCCAAGCAAGCACTCGCAAAAGGCAAGCAAGCACGCAAGCAAGTCGGTATGAACAAAAAAATGTGACAAGCAATCCAATGCGGGTGTGACACACGCAGATATTACTACTCACACAAGGGACTTCAACAATTCGCCAGGCACCAGGGCACTGATCGTCCTGCCTGTATTTCCGACAACGTGGTTCTGCCATGGCCACGGCAGCCAAAGGGTGTGCGCACACGTGCGCGCGCGGCAGCAGGTTAGGTCGCACGTCTCGCACACGACGGGGTTGTATCGGAGTTAAATCCGTCAAACACGCATCTACTGTACCAACATACTGCACGGCGCGGACGGATGGCTTTTTAGACAGACGAGCTTCGTCAACAACGACAGCTTCGTTAATAACGGCATGGTGCGTGCGTGCTTGGCACTGGCCAGTGGCGGCAGCCGAGCAGTGGCTTAATTTATATTATCCTGTTGCTTTGCGTAGTTCGCTGCTTCCTTACTTGTGAAGGTGGACGGGTGCATGCAGTTTATTGCCCTCACCTGGGATGCATACTCACGGATCGTCAAGCGGCAGCAGTTGTGGCGGATGGAAGCCCGTCCTACGTACGTATATATGTACCTATCTACTCACCCCAAGGATCTTGAAGCGTTCCTCCGGCGTCGCATAGTATGCTTCGAGAGAGTTAAAGCCAGTCTTCTTCACGAAGTCATTGATGGCCTGCGTGCGAGTATTGCACGCAGCACGTATTTCTGGTCTTACATAGCAAGCTGGGAACAAAGACCGACATGCATGCGTGCCTTTGCGTTCTTGACCAATGCAAATTGAAGACCTGCACGCGCGCATCGATACGCCGCACCCGCGTGCTACACGCACTGGACACTAGATAGCCACCAACTCACCGAGCGGGATGGGAACGGGAAGTAAAAAACAAGGGTGCGTGTTGCCCGCCCATCCAGGGGTATGTATATATCATCCCTATGGGGCTAGGTGCATGCCACATGTGCGGAGCTATGCATACTCGCCCTCGCCCATCCATCCAGGGCCACACGCACGCGCTGCCCCAACAATGAGCAGCCAGCAAATACTGAGAAACAGAAAGCACAAATGTTATCAAAAGCGCTTAAATTCATATTTTAGCAGGATGGCTATAATTCCTACGATTACCGCGGTATGTCAACATCATAGTAGTCGCCGGTCGTGGTCGGTAGAGTTCCGCTGGCAGCACGTACGTACGCCCGCCACCAATACACACCTACACCTACTTATTACTGATATATTGATTTCAAGTAAGCAAGGTCACGCGGTACATAGGTCCATCCATAACCCGCCTTATCACTGTACCCATCCACCCTATATATGTCCACTGCGCGCGTGCCGTGCGCACGCATGCTCATCTATGCGCTTATTACACCGAGGGAAAAAGCTTTCGCTCAGCCTGTGTTTGTATTATTGAGATAATAAAAGTTTACATTGATGCGCTATATCCGTAGAAAGGAACGAAATTCGTGTATTATGTTTTGACCTTTCGACTCCTTTCGCCTCTAATTAAGAACGACAGTAAGGCGTCAGTCAGTAAGCTGGTCAAGTGAAAGACTGCTCTACAAAATAACATAAGGCATAGAGTAACGGAATTACGGTATATTTGTTAATGAACATCCGTTCGCTGCCGCCCTAATAACTTGCACCATGCATCACACACCTCATCATACATCACATCATACATACACCACATCGCACGCCCTTGGTCGCTTGTACCTACCTGTATGCCTAACGTTGCTATCTATTCAGGTGACCAGCTGCGTGGGACCAATTTTGTACCCCGTTTGGGCGCGCCCCCATCATGCATATGACAGGATGCTACGATCATAGCATCCAGCAGAAACTAAATATATATATATATATAAACGTGTCATTCTTCACTTCTGCATTCTGCTGGCGGGACTTGCCCTTAATCGCACCTGATTGGTTGGGGCAAACGTGGTTGTGGCGACTTCGGTAGTCGTTATGGAGTTAAGAACGACGCGCTCAAGGTTCAAGGCCGTTGCAAAAGCACTGTACACGGGGTTGGAGCGGATATACTGCCATGGTGTCGTGTAGACGGGCATCAAAACCTGTTTCGCTCGAGGGACGGAAGACGCAGCCAAGCAAGTACGTAGCAGAGCAAGCAGCGGGATATAGATAAGCTGTAGCATGGTAAATAGGTAGGAAATGGATGGGCATGGTATGTACATTATGCTACGTGGCATGGAGAATAACTCTGTAATGATCCTCGTCCACGACTCCTAGAAATAAACGCCAAAAGCAACGACTCCTAAAAACTTCCATAACTACCATGGTAGAAAGTCCTCGATCTAATGCTTACACACGCATTGAGCCCCTCAATCACGCGCGCACCACTTCCTAACTAGATGTGGGCCTCCCATCCCACCGTACCACGCACGCTACGAAATGTGTAGGATAGTCTGCTGCTGTCCCATGGTATATCTGCTGCCCGGCATGCATATCTGCTGCCCGGTATATCTGATGACCGGGTATTCGCTGACCGGATATCTGCTGACTGGATATCTGTTAGATAGCCCGTATATCCTAGTCGTACGCACGTAATCCTGCTGGGTGTGTTACACAACGAAGGTTTCCTGATTGTTCTTCTGAATTCCAATTGCCCGCTTGACGTAGTATTTTGAACGTAATAGGAATTTTTTTCCTAATACATAACAATAATGGATATCGGACGGAACTTGAGCTCCTGTTTCCTTGTTGCGCCTACATACACTATCTACATACGGGTGGGGCACGTACGACTCGCTTCTGCGTCCTGCATGAAAGCGTGTGCCTTACTTGCTTCTACCATACCTAATACTCAAAAACCCTAAAAACCCTAAACCCCAGGTGTTTGCGTACATGCTTCGTACATGTCAATTTGTATTATTGCTAAATCGACGCGATCGTATCCGTGTACCCTTTCGTTTGCAACGTAAATAATTTCATATCGGTGTAGCTCAATTGGGAGAGCCCGAAAAATCCAATCCTTGTGGCCTGGGAGATCCCAGATTCAATTCCCACAAGGTGCGGCACAGGAGATGCAGGTTCGAATCCTGCCACCGATCCCGATGGTGCGGGCAGCCAATAGACATCGGTGTGGTTAGGGAGGACTAACTCTAGTAGTATGAGTAGTTGGGGCTTAGGCCAGAGACGGGAGCATGTGCGTCCTACGGGCGGCTCAACCATCAAGTACACTCAAGTACACCAAGCATGGTGGCATGCTGGACATGGAGCTGGCGGAAGACCGGTTTCCGGAGAGCGCTTGAATCTCAATAAATGATACAAATATGAGTTAGGGATGTGGCAGGAGCACCAGCCTCCGGCGAGTTGCACTAACTGGTCGTGATCCACAGCGACAATGTGGCGTGGGCCTTAGCGACATGAGGTGGATTGGTACTGGTGGCGCGAGCGTATAGGGTGTACTGATGCCCTCACCGCCCCGCCCCCTTAACAACATGCCAGGCCTAGTGCCGGCATAATGTAATAATAATAATAATAATAATAATAATAATAATAATAATAATAATAATAATAATAATAATAATAATAATAATAATAATAATAATAATAATAATAAATAATAATAATAATAATAATAATAATAATAATAATAATAATAAAAAAAAAAAAAAAAAAAAAAAAAAAAAAAAAAAAAAAAAAAAAAATAATAATAATAATAATAATAAAAAAAAAAAAAAAAAAAAAAAAAAAAAAAAAAAAAAAAAAAAAAAAAAAAAAAAAATAATAATAATAATAATAATAATAATAATAATAATAATAATAATAATAATAATAATAATAATAATAATAATAATAATAATAATAATAAATAATAATAATAATAATAATAATAATAATAATAATAATAATAATAATAATAATAATAATAATAATAATAATAATAATAATAATAATAATAATAATAATAATAATAATAATAATAATAATAATAATAATAATAATAATAATAATAATAATAATAATAATAATAATAATAATAAATAATAATAATAATAATAATAATAATAATAATAATAATAATAATAATAATAAAATAATAATAATAATAATAATAATAATAATAATAAAATAATAATAATAATAATAATAATAATAATAATAATAATAATAATAATAATAATAATAATAATAAAAAAAAAAAAAAAAAAAAAAAAAAAAAAAAAAAAAAAAAAAAAAAAAAAAAAAAAATAATAATAATAATAATAATAATAATAATAATAATAATAATAATAATAATAATAATAATAATAATAATAATAATAATAATAATAATAATAATAATAATAATAATAATAATAATAATAATAATAATAATAATAATAATAATAATAATAATAATTTCATACATAGGAAAAAGTTGTTTGCATGAGCAAAGGCCGTATCGCAGCAGCTAGATAGCTAGCTGGTTATCTTATTAGCAAGCCAACAGCATCTCACCTCGTCGACAATATGCACCAGTGACTTGGTCACCGGAAACCCAACGGGGACCATAGCTTCAACAATGCTCACAGTGCTTCCAAGCCCGTACACGAGGCACGAGCCGTTGACCTCCTTGACTACTGTCAGGCTCTTGTTTTGGCTGTACATATATTGGACAAGGATAGGTACGGGTGTTGATGGTGGGTACGTATGTATGGGAATAAGGAATAAGAAAGAAAGAAAGAAAAACGCGCGTTTTTAGGTAGGACGCATTATAAAGAGGATAGCGGACGCTGAAATCCCGGCTAGAACCTTCTGTGCGGCGGTACATGGAGCTCGCCGCCGTGGCTGCGGCCAACGCATGGCATGACTTGGCCCGCCCGTACTTTATTTGCTACCGAACGAGCCACAAAGCTCGCAACGATCTGGCTATCCCTTGCCCGCTGCTCACCCTCGCTAGGAATTTTATGGTCACCATCTTAATCGTCATCATCTTCCTCTATCTTTCTCACAGGTATTATCACTACTGGTAACTAAGGACAGACCCTTTACATAAAAAAGGCCAATCCAAGGCATCCAGTTTATTTACCACCATTTTTGATGCTACGCATCATTTTCGTATGTCGAATACACTATGTTAGGTTAGTAGATATCTGCATTTATCGCACTACACACGCAGATGGCCCTGCAACCTGCCCAGCCCTCCCGCCGTACTTGATGGTTCCATACACGGATACGCCTGACCCCACGTTGAGGTCCACTTTCAGCGTGCCATAGGCAACTGCAGATGGATTCATCCATGCATGGAAATAGGCGGCAGCAGGGTACCAGTCAGCACGGCAGTCAGCAGCAGGAGATGGCACGCTGTGCGAGCGAGCGTGCGTGCGCGCACACGACGAACGAAAGAAGTGAGCAATCGAGGGCGCCAGCAATTAAGGAGTTGTGCAGGCGGGGCAGGTAATACTGGATCTGCAACGAACTGCAACGTTAACGAACTGAACGAAGTAAGTCCACAAGTGTCTCCCAACAACCACTATTGATAAATCCTGGTACGCACCAGCCATAGTCGATCAGAATGTCGCTCGGTTACTTAATAACGCACGTACGCACCATGATAGGTCAGAATGTCGTAGCTGGAGGAGCCATTGACTTTCAGGTCGATACCGTAGCGTTGGGGTTGGCCGGCTGCGGTAATGGCCTGCACACACACAGATGGAAGCCGTGTGCAAAAGCAGCACGCAAAGCAAGCAAGTACGCATTGATAATAACATTTGAAGGGAACGAAAGCAAGGTCGCTGGCGTTCACTGGACATGTTGATTCCTTCCTTGCGACCATAAGTTAACATACGTCACTTGCGACCATAAATTAACATACGTCTACATACATGCATGCTATGTTTGCCGTAGGTAGTAGTAGTGCCCCCGCCGATCGACAGAATGCATGCAATCCACGCATCGCATGCACACACGATGCGACGTACATAGGTTCACCAATCTACATGTTATTCGTCTAATTTGCGTTTATTTAGGATGACCGCGCCTTCCCTTAGTAAGTACGTACATCATTTGGTGGAGCAAAGACGGTGTACTCCGCGCTGGCGTTGCTCAGCAGGGAGTCGCGAAATCCTGCGTTATCCATGCTTATCGTAAGGTCGGTCAGGCGCTCTCCATCTAGTGCCTGCGTGCGTGTGTGCGCGCATATGGCATGCATTGTTAGGCATTCGCTTGTGTACGGAAGGAAAACTTCGCTTCACTTCATATTAGTAGTTTGTTAGTTATACTTTCGTAGGTGCATCGGAGGGATGGCAACCCTTCCTAATCCGACCCCCCCCCCCGCTCACAATCCGTTCAGGAATTCTAATCCACGACAACGTAATCCTAATCCGCGAAGAACCGCATCCTAATCCGTGCCAACTGCAACCGCCACTGCAACCCAATCCGTGGCCACTGCAACCCAATCCGTGGCCACTGCAACCCAATCCGAACACACTGCAACCCAATCCGAACACACTGCAACCCAATCCGAGGCCAACCGCATCCTAATCCATGACGCCTCTAATCTAATCCTGTGTCACCGCATCTTAATCCAAGCTCTCGGCATCCATATACCGTGAGCGGCCCGTTACCCCAATCCGCCTAGGTTGCCATCCCTCCTGGTGCATGCACGCAGAGCGAGTGTGCGGCTGCTGGGTGCAGGCGGGCTGCACGCAGGCTCAGCTGGTGGCGTACGCATTTCAACGCATGCATGTGACCCCAAACCCATTAACCCTAAAACCCTTAAATGTGTTACACCGACAGCAGCAGCGGTACTCACGTAGCCAATGGTGTTGTACCAGTATGGCAGCACCAAGTCGATGACGTTCGCGTAGGAAGCACCCGAATTAATGTCGATATCCCCTGATCCATCCACAATGCGGGCGCCTACACCACTGCAGTAGCAGGCAGCGGGAAGCAAGTTCAACGCATACATACAATGTATATTACACATATAAGGATAAGGAGGGAAAACGCATACTTATTACCATCCACACATACAGGACCATGTATTGCTGGTCATATCTTGAGTAGTTAACTCACTTACATACAGTATTAAGTTCAGCGGTGGCTAAGCAGTGGCTGAAGCGACAGTAGTGGAGAGTTCGTTGTTTGTCCAGGCTGGCGAATCCCGAGCGCGCGGCTGATCGGATGGAGGAAGCGGGTTTTGTATGAGAGCACCACGCACCTCCTTCCATTGCGCGCGCCCGGGATTCGCCCAGGGAATGAATGCCCCATCCATCTGATGCCGTGCGGTAGGTGGGCTTTGTGGTGGGCTGGGAGATAGATAGATATGCTGCTGTGACCAGGAAGCCAGTTCAGGCATTGTTCTGCGTGCTGCGTGCGTACGTGCTGGCGTGTGGTGGCCCTTGATTCCTTTATTTGCGATCCGTCCTGGCAGCAGGTCACCAACATGCATGCTGCTGTATGCTGCCAGCCAGCAGTACATACGTCAGTCCCTCTTCAAACAAACGCACTGCACGCACGCATATACCCAAGAATATTACTCACAGGAAACAAAGTGAGTAATACATAGATACGTAGGTACGTAGGAATTTATTATATATTCGAAGTTTAATGAATAAGAAAACATCACTTATCGCCGAAGCGGGTAATAGGAAACATCGCTTCAATAATACCATACATACGGATGTAAGGGCGTCGATCTATGCTCACCCGTTATCAGCGCCCTTGACCATCACGCTCGAATAATCTCCGGAAGTGAAGGTGATGGACACCCGATGGAAATAGCCTCTAGGGGTGCTTGAGGTGACCCTGGGTGCGTGCGTACGCAATTGAAAGTAAGGGCATCCCATACATACGTTTTATTTCAGCTGCGTGACCGCGTCTGCCGTGTTGTGCGAACAGCATCCTAAAAGGACGTCACATCATGCCTCGATGTTGATCAAGCAAGGTATGGTTATGTTTATTTGCACCCTCGCTCTCATAAGGGGCATGCATGCGTTCGCGCACCAAATCGTGAGTTTTGTGCGCATATATGTACCCAAATGTTAAGATAATAATCATGTAAGCGACAACGCCTATCGCTTACCGTGTAGGAAAAAGGGACGTACGTGCGTACGTTCTTGGAATGTCGATGCGTATGCGCGCGTATCAGTCGTTACGGACGGCAATCGAAATAAATAACCGCCTACGCTACCCGACAACGTGGCGGTCCCCAGTGCAGCGTCACTGGCTGGTGTACGTACTATGCACGAATATATGTACCAGCAGCTACGTAGCCGTAAGCTAGCGGTGTTCGTTCCTTGCTTAGTAAATCACCGTGGGTCTGTGCTGCATTACAGCTCAACTAATAACCAATCATTGTATACGTATTAGGAGAATATGCCGTGGGATAAACCAACCATTTCTGAGTAACGTACCATAAGCATTGCGATAAGATAAGAAAACGTGATGCAGTATGTACTCACAGAGGGGTCAACAAGGTCGTACTAGTGATGGGAGACGGGGTGATGCCGATGAAGAAGGTCAGGTTCATGCGTGTTGTGGCCACGTGGTGCAGCAGCAACTTTTGTAGGAGGACTGGGTCCAGCGCCAACAGCGCATCCGTGTTGGCCAGGCCCAGGGAGGTGGAGAACGCTGCGAACGCCCTGCATTAGTAATGGCACGCGATATGTAATATGTATGATGAATGAACATATCAAGTAAGAGCGTAATATTAATCATAAACAATGATCGGCTTAAGTAGATACGTAGATAGCTATCGACATGCATGTATGGACAGCAGGAAGATAGTTGTATTTTCTTTTCAGGTACGATGCAGCACGCAGGAGGTGCGTGCGTGGCTATTCTTCGCTGGGGGCGCTCCCTATCTAGCTACTCCCCCTGCGTTCTACTCCATCCGTCCCTCCTATTCCTATCGACGCAGATATTCCGTCGTAGTACTATCTAATTCTCATTCCAATACCGTGCACGCACATACATACTAAATATATCTACTTACGCATCGTTGGGCAGGAAGGCGGTGGTGGAGAGGTTGGGATCTGACAACGCGGTTTCCAGGTTGGCTTTCTTAACAGCCTGCTGGAGCACCGTAAGGTCGGAGTTGGAGTTGATGTACGCCATGATGCTAGTGTACGGCGCCGCACTGCTGCTGATGGGCGCCAACAGAAGCAGCAGCAGACCTGCACGTACGGCAGGGGGGCGTGTAATAATAATAAAGTACATACATGGTTAAATCCGTTACGATGTTATTTTTAAGACAACCTGGAAACCGCGTTAGTTGTCAGATCCCAATAATGACATAAGTACATACGTTAGCTAGGGTGTAGTACGTCGTTGCCACCTGCTGCTAGCAGTGATGATTGTACATGCATGTATATGCTTGTATATGTATATGCTATCTACGTATATGTATAGGATACACGAATTCGGTTGCAGTTCGCTCGTTCATTCCGTGTTTGCTTGTAAATAGGACCCGCACGCACCTCTGGACGGCGGATGGATGCATGCTGTGCGCGTGCATGCGTGCTTGGCTGACATGCGTAGGTATATAGTTGCTGGGCCGCACGGCAGGCACATACAGGTATGAAAACATGTACAGACTAATAAACAGTACCAGCAGCCCTCATATATTTAAGCGTTCCCAATAGTACAAACTGAATACAGAAGAAAATCATTTTATAGCAGCAGGCAAGCTAGGCAGGTAGGTCGGCACGCATGCATCGCAGGTAGCTACGTAGCTAGTTTGCTCATTGGGTTCAAGCCCACCATATCAAAATAATTCGTGCATCAAGCAAGTAAGTACCTGCCGCAAGTGGCAAAGGGCATGTGGCGGCCCGAGACATCTTCACTCGCTCTATCTGCTTTATTTTGGTTGTTCGGTTGAACTGATGATGTGTTGCCAGATACGAACCACGCACTCGCTCGCTCAGTCCTTCCTTGATCTTCGATAAATATATAGCTGCGAGTTTAGCCATGCAGCAAGGGTCGTGCCAATAATGATGGAACAGTCATATATCAAAAGAACACGCATGGCATAATGCGAGAAATAGGGAACATGAATGTACATATTGGTAATCTAGATAGTAATAGGAAAACTAGTACCTATCACCCGATGGCATAAACGTGTCGGTTAGGGGTCGTTTTGGCTGACCGAGGGTGTCCCCCTGTAAACGGGTACCAGGTTTACAAACCATGTGTTTTGGTACCCTTGCCTCAGTACCCCAAACGGGGTTTAATGCTCGTTAACCGAAGATAACCCACCCGATAACCGACCCCATATGGAGAGGTTAACCCTGGTTACCCAGCCCAACCCGGCCTGGTTGTACAGCAGCAACGACAGATTGGCATCCATTCTGGTGTATTACAAAATATATAGGACCAGCTGCACAGCTGTCCACGCTGTCACCCGCCGCCCGCACACATACATCTGTCCACGCTGTCACCCGCCGCCTGCACACGTCTGTCCACGCTGTCACCCGCACACGTCTGTCCACACTGTCACCCGCCACCCACAAAAAGGTACACCAAGAAACTTGCCCTTCCATGCTGTCTATGTTGTCCCGATCAATACCTGTCACCCTGCCGCCCTGCTATTTATGATGCCCTATCATGGACACGGAGCGTGGTTCGAAAATGTCATGGTGCATGCACAGCATACATATAAAAAGCACACTGTATCCCTGCCATCCCTGCAACCCAGCCAGGTACACCTTCTAATCCTTGCCCTTGCCCTTGCCGTTGCCCTTGCCGTTGCCCTTGCCGTTGCCCTTGCTGCTGTATGTTTTTACCAACCAGACCATATGCTCCGTTATCAGCGGGCGCTTTTGACACCCCTTTGCCAGGGACCTTCCCCCGCCCTCTTTGGGATGCCACCACAGGCATGTTGCAACTTGGCCGGCGTGGAGCTTCAAGCTTGGCCTGCTGCATGCCCAGCAGGGCCGGAATTTCGTCACCCTCATCATCGGAGCAGCTCTCCTCCTCGCTCTCCTCCTCGCTCTCCTCCTCACTTTCCTCCTCGCAGTCCTCCTCGCCCACCTTGGTAACCGGCTGGCTCCCTTCTTCACGCTCCCCCGTGCCCCCGTCACTACTCCTTGCAGTCCTCCGCGCCCTCACCAGCCATCCACATACACTGTACAGCGGCATTATCGGCTGTTGCAGTGCCATCCTGCACCGTGCACGCGCTGCGACGGCACGCAATGTCTCCACGTCCAAGCCAGTGCAAGCAGCCCCCGTGTATACGTATAGTGCATATTTACGTTCCGCAACTTTGAAGACGCGTGTACTGTATGTTATCGTATATCGAACGAAGGCCTGTCCCTGCCTACCCATGCTGGCGTTTATAATAGTCGACATGAAACCGATAATGTCCAAAACAGGAAAAGCGATTATCAACACAATACCCATGCATTGCGTGTTTCGTTATCCGATTGTGCTTAGCGCGCGTTGCAAACATTCACTTGGTAAGCCCTATGGCAGTTGAATCGTCGTAAGAGGCTCTTTCAAAACCCAACGAGGTCCTGTCATCGGCCCGGGGGGACCCCAAGGCCGGGGGGACCCCAAGGCCGGGGTGACCCCAAGGCCGCGGCGGGCGGACCCCAAGGCCGGGCGGACCCCAAGGCCTTAACTAAGTCGTAGCTCCTATGCACGCCCTCGCAGGCCTGCGCGCGACAGAGGTAACCTGCGTGCGCGAGGTAACCCCTCGAGGTACCCCCTCGCTCGCAGGCAGCACGCAGGCCTATCTCCGGCGTTTACGACTTACGAGCTAGCTTTCTTATGACACCTTTGTTGTAGCCTCTTATGATACCCTTTACGAAGGCTCTGCGTATGCGTGTTTACAAGGAGTGTTTAAACACGATCCGGCTAGCTGCCATAGGGAAGCATTTTCCTGCTGCGTGCGTGGCGAGTCTGAATCTATTGAGGCCGATCTATTCCCGCGCTGTAAGACAGAGCGCGCGCATATGTACGTATAGTACGCGCGCATATGTACGTATATACTATCTAGTTACCCAGCGTGCAGTTTTCGATGCGTGTAATTCCTCGGCCCAGCATAAACCGCGCGGTACGCGGCCTTGTGCGGCAGTGGATGCACCACAAAACGCACTGCTGGCTCTGTGTGCTTTGCAGCTATCTGGCGGCGTCCTGAAGCATCGATCGTGGAGCCGCGCGCGCGCGTGAAGCGCCAATCAAGGAAATGACACAGCGAATGTACGCTGGTGACACACTCTTGCGGGAGAACGGCACCCATCCGAAATTATTTTTTTCCGGTGTAATATTTATAAAGAGGCATCCTTCCTTACCTTGAAACCAAATATCCGTTTGTGGCGACGGCTGCGCAGCGAGCTGCTGCTGGCGACCTCGATACGTCAGATCCTCCAACTGCAGTGGTGTAAGAGGAAAATGAAATGATGTTAGGCTGTCCATTATACGTGCGTATAGTAGGCAGCGGGCAGCTGCAGGGTTCCAGCGGTGATTCGAATTTCAATCTGGGCATTCAGCACCAAAGCGTGATTATATACCTTGATTGCATTCCCACAAGCGGTTGGGCTGAGTTGGGCTGAGTGATTTTACTCTACCTGAGCCAGGTATGTATGTATATCACCTAAAAAACGGAGCTCGTATTCAGGTAAGGCCCGGTCATACGCACGTGCGTGCGTTGTGCGGCACGTATACGCGTATACGTCCAGTACGTACCGTACGTCGCTTTTATCGAATGCATGCTCCAGACATAAGCATGCATCAGCCCACTGTAACCTCTCATCCTCATCAGCGTCGTACTGGGTTCAGCCGGCGCTTGTGGACACTGTAAACATTCTGAAATTACAAAACAAATCGAGGCCGGGCAAATAAACCTATCGATGACAATGTGACAACAAGTACCAATTCCGTGGCCGACAGACACGACGAACGAACCGCACACATTGCACGAAGCAGCGGGGTAGGGTGGCAATAGAAGAGCAGTCAAAGGCCCACCACCACAGCAGATGGCGGGATCACAAGAAACGAAGCCGCAATGCACAACCCAGAGAAGTGCCTGCCAGCAGCGAAAGGAAGCCGAGGCTAGTACAAAGGGCATTCAGAAATCGCGAGCCGAGTTCCACAGCCAGTACCCACACAAATGGACAAAAAAACAAGGTCGACAAAGACCACGGCTCGCCGGCCGGCGAATGGTGGGCCGCGGCCCACCATTTGCAGAACTTTGAGGCTCTTTTACGCCCTTCTGATAGTCGGTCCTGTGCAAACTGACACCTCATTTTCACAAAATATAGAACATTACTGGTTGGAAAACTGTCGGCCGTATATCCGATGACTAGTCCTCAAGTGGCGGGAATAGGGCTCACATTTTGGTGGGCATCCTCTAAGGCCAGGGCGGAGCCTTTTCAACTATACTAATAGTACATAGAGGAATTTCTAGCTGCTGCGAGCCGAGTCGAGTCGATCGAGTGAACGTACGTCACGTGAAATGAAAACTTTTAATAGCGCGCAAGAACAACAAAGACGGGAACCGTCTTCTTCGTGAAGCAGATGATCGTGAATGTTATTTTCGGTTTAGCATGCGTGGATGGAAGGGCGTGTGGAGGATGGGATCCCGTGCTGTCCTTGACTTGACTGGCCTCGGTGTACCCAGGGGTAGCTGGGTTGCCATCCTTCTGGGGAGCCCTCTGTTTTGCATACGTCAGGCTGGAAGTTGTCATGTGGTCCTGGGGCCTCTAGCATTGGCTCGTCTTTTCCAGTGGTGGGCCTTGGCGTGCCCAGGCAGGGGTGCTTGGGTTGTCTTTCTTGTCAGGGTCCACTGTGTTGGGCGAGGTGAGGTGTCAAGTGTTTCGGGTGGCTTTCGGGGCGTCTGCTGGCTGCTAGCGCTGTCATCTCGTATAGTGCGCGCGGTGATTTCTGGGTCTTCCCCCTTGGGTTTGGCCCGGCTTGCCTCTGTTGAGTCCAGGACAAGGCCCCCTTTCTTGTCCTGGGTAAATCGGGCTTGAGGCCACGTAAACATTTGATTTGTTGCGTTGCGACGGAGGTATGTAAGGTACCTTAGATACCGGCCCCCAGCCTGTATCGTGAGGCGGCGTACCAGCGTAGTGCACGCATTCACGCGGTTTTCTCAGTTGGCGCTCTCTTACATCGCCCCCCGTCTGCTACCATAATTTTATAGCCAACCCAATGTGGTACCACGGACATGCTGCTATTCCTGTTGCGTTGTAGGGCACTGTGAGTTGCGCTCGTCCGGCCCACCTGCTCTAAAAAACGCCCGTTAGGGGTATCCATTGTTTTGCATCTGCCAGTCGGCAATCCCGTCCGTTCGCGGCTGCTGTTTCCCGGACATTTTGCGATCTTCTTGCGCGCAGCTTCCCAGCCCCCGCTGTAAATTTTGTGTACTGGGGCCTTTTATTGTGCTCCCGGCTAAGCGGAAATACGGCCCGTCTGGGCTATTTCTCCAGCCACTACTTTTCCGCATCGGCGGTATAATATACGGGCTCGGTGCTCGTATTACACGGTCCCGGCCCTCTCCACATACTCTTGTAATACTCGCATTCTCCACATACGATCTCGGCTTTTATAAGCAGGGAATGGCATGATGAGCATCCTCCGCGCGGCTTCCCCACGCTCGCTTGTATTTTTGCCTATTAGGGGGTTCCGTTCTGCAATCAGCCATGTGGTTCGGCTTTGCGTGGGTGGAGTTCATCTGGCCAAAATACGAACAGTTTATTCGGCATCGGCGGTAGATTTAGACGGTCTCGTCTGGGGAAAATCTCGCTACAATGGTCTGCGGTGGTGGACTTCTGGGCCCGCCTCAGTGCGTTTGCGGAGCTGGGGCTGGCCCCCCGCGGGTGGGGGGCCGTCCCGTCCGGTCACCCCTTCCTCGCCGCCTCGCCCGCGGGGGAGGTGGTCTTCATGGGCCGCCCGGGTGCCGAGGAGTTGCCCAACGGTTGACTCGGGTGCCTTTTTGTGGGCGGGTTTGGGTATGGGGCCTGGGGCCCCCGCTCTGCTTTATTTTGTGGGTGCTTTTAGGATATGGGGCTTGGGGCCCCCGTTTTGCCGGGACGTACGCGCTCCTCGCGTCTCGCTGCTGGCTTGGTGCAGGTGATTCGTGTTTTCTGGACGCGCTCGTGCTCCTCCCTGTGCTTTGAGTTGATTGTGCGTGCTGCCTTCTCCGTGTCCTCGTGTTTAGCTGCCTTCGGCTTTTGCCCCTTCCCGGCCGGTGAGGGCGGGCTCTTTTGCCCAGTGATCTGTGTCGTGGTCTGACCCATCGGGCCCGCCTGGTTGCGCTTCCGCGCTTGTAGCCGTTCAGGCTCCCTTGTACGGTAATACTCGCATTCTGCGGTGGTGCGGGTGTGCGCAGCGGTGACGGCAGACTTCTGGGCCCGCCTCAGTGCGTTTGCCGAGCTGGGGCTGGCCCCCCGCGGGTGGGGGGCCGTCCCGTCCGATCACCGCTTCCTCGCCGCCTCGCCCGCGTGGTAGGTGGTCTTCACGGGCCGCCCGGGTGCCGAGGAGTTGCCCGACGGTTGACTCGCGTGCGGCTTTGTGGGCGTGTTTGGGTTATGGGGCCTGGTGCCCCCGCTCTGCTTTCTTTTGTGGGTGCTTTTGTGGGTGCTTTTAGGGTTTAGGGTTTTAGGGTTTAGGGTTTTAGGGTTATCGGCAAAGTGCGCAAATTATGAGGTGCTGTAAGCCGCAGTAATTAGTATTATGAGGCTGGAATTACGACGCAAGGAAGAGTTATAATTGCCCGAATTCCGGGGCCGCGCGAGTACCGCGGCACGCGGGGTACCCGCGCCCCCTGACAAGGACACATGTATGGAAATGCCAAGTGTAATGGAATTGCAGTGAGCCGTAGAGTCGTAGCACGTGGGCAGTACAATTCAATTCCAGCAAATTCCAGCGAATTCGCGCGCGGCCTGGCTGTCGCATGGTGAGGCCCGGCGGTGAGGCCCGGCATGGGCCTTTCTTCTTGTCCTGGGTTCGCCCGGACTTGAGGCCTTTTAACATCTCATCAGCATGGGTTCTTGTAACGTGCCAAAACTTACGATCTGGCAGGTTACAGGGACTCAGGGTTCTCGCTTCAGTCTCTTTCGTTCCATAGGCGATATCCGCACGATCTATTTGATCATAAGGCGCGGGAGGAGGGTCATGCATGTTGTATTGTTCGAACGATCATTCGTAATAACCGCAGGTGCGCGCGACGACCGCAATTCCCAGTTTCGAACTGGGAGAAATTTACACTTACTTTCGAACTAAGGGCCCAACCTTGCGTGGTGCGCCCGCCCACTCCTATGTTCCTAGAAACACGTCCAGACGTGTCACGGGGTTCGTAAACCGGGAAAAGGCAGGCCTAGACCCAAAAAAGTGATAAACGTGGTAAGGATTGTAGCGGATGTAGTAATATTTTCCTACTTTGCTCAATCTCGTGCATGAAAACGCAAATTGCAGTCGGCCACGTACGGCCTCGGTATCGGAAGCCATCGAAGAGCTCGAAGCAACCAACCGCTCGTAGGTGCTTATACTCGAAAGCCACCAGCTGTTTAGATACAAGCAAAACGTACCTAGCTCTATATGCGCGCGCAGACAGTAAAGCTCGACCAGGAGTGTTTGTCGTATTGTGCCAACAGATTTTGGCAATTATTGTTATCACCAGTTTTCGGGCCGAGTATGTTACAATACTGCCAAGCACTAATTCAACCCGGTCGACCACGGCCATAGCTGAACCGCAGAACCGGCCAAGCTGTTGTCGAGCGTGCGATGCATTCAAGGAGCACGCTATCAGGGTTGTAGATAAACGTTCGAATAATGACCGACCGTCCGGTCCGGTCGACCGGACCGGACGCTCTTTCTGCGCACTCTCTCCTGCTCATGATTGTTATGCGGTATAGCTTTTTGGAATGTCGAAAACATCTAGAGACAGGTCAGATCATCATTACCGGTATTGCAATACCGGTATTGCAATACCGGTAATGATGATACCTCGCATAGCTACTGTAGCTCCTTGCGTTTGAAACCGTTACCATCCCTAGCCCCGCGGGGCCGGTGACCGGTCCGGTCGCGAAGCTAATTGTACCGTTCGGACCCACTGCTGCTCCCGCGGCGGGTTCTGTAACGCAAACACTCAAACATGTTATTTTCCGGTCGGCGACCGGTCCGTCGCTCGCGGAGCCGATTGTACCGCCGTTCTGACCCACTGCCACTGCCGCTCCCGCGGAGGGTTCTGTAACGCAAAAACGTGGTGATTTGGGGTGGCCGATATGAGTGCCAGAGCAGCGGCTGTATGTCCCGCCACACACTAGCGTAATTGCAAGGTGGACGGACACGATTACTGTAGACCCGCAGCGCCTGTTTCGTGCTTCTGCGTCCAGCGAGGGAACTACATATCTGCCTGCTCGATGCTTAGTGTATCCGACTGATCCTGGAGGGAGATGTAGATGCCATCCCTTATCATGGAGGGGTCACGGGCGGTAGCACCATGGACATGGGGGGAGGTTTCGATAGATGGAGGTGGCCGCCGAGTCCTGCAGGCACATGCCCCATCCTGCATTGCGGGGAAGTCATTCGCTCGCCCGCAGCCCACTGTAAAGAAACTCATGCAGATAACCACTGCTAACCCTGATAATATTTGAAGTACCTGGCTTCATCTGGGTCACCATGCATGTGCGATGGCGCTCGAGATCGACCGGCTAAGTTGTAAGTAAGGCCCAGCCAGGCGCAGCAGGTACATGAATCAGAGCGAGGAGCAGTCCACAATCTCAAGCATGCCTTTTTAGCGCTTGTTGTTAGCGCCCTTTGCTTCGCGTTGCGCCACGCACATCGTTAGCGCCCTTTGCTTCGCGTTGCGCCACGCACATCGTTAGCGCCCTTTGCTTCGCGTTGCGCCACGCGTTGCGCCACGCACATCTCACCTTTGCGCGCGCGACCTTCCAAGGCATTTCCTATTGCTGCTTGATACGTTGCCACGCATATCTTTGCCACTCCATGCTACATTATATTTGTTAACATCAGTTACTTGACAAAGTAGAGCGAGGCCGATTTCCATGCGTGGGCCATCACCTCTCACCAACCTAGCGACCAACGTGAAAAAACTATCACTGTGTAACAGTGACTCTAACAGTTACTATCAATCTACCAAGTGTCTTCTGGGTCGAACGCCGGGATCGGCACCCGCTCCGGGAAGTTTAGCGACATGTGGTACCGGCTGGACACGGACCCGAACAGCGCACTAGCCGCGCCCACGTGTTGCACCAGGGAGGGGCGCACCGCGTACAGATAGCAGGGGGCGTCGCCGCCGCCGCCGCCTCCATTAACATCAGTCTCGTTGGCATGGACGACCCACGGGTCGCACGCCGGCCCGTGGACCTTGGGCTTCGCCTGAACGGGCGGCAGCAGCGGCAACCCCATGCACCGACGTCGCTCCATGTGCCGGACCTGCATGTGACGTGGAGGGATGCGGGGAGGGATCGATGGAGAGGCCGGGGAGGGATCGATAGAGAGGCCGGGGAGGGATCGATGGAGGGGGGGGGGAAGGGATCGATGGAAGGGGGCGGGGAGGGATCGATGGAGGGGGCGGCGGAGGGATCGATGGAGAGGCCGGCGGAGCGCCTGGGCAAGTGGACGGACGGACACGCATTCAGCCATGGAGCGTGCTTACTGAAAGGGGTTTGCAAGTTGGCTGTAGGAATCACCACCGGCTGATGGCCGGTTCTGTCCAACCCGGCCATACGTGAGGGGCATGTGGTTGAAGCAGACCTTAAGAGTAGCAGGCAAGCCTGCCGACTCCCTGACCAGGTCGTGGCAGGTCGACACCAAGTGTGCGAGCAATTGCACGCGGGCGCCAGCAGCGAGCAACGAAAGCACATCCACCCGCCGATCGCTGCTGGTCAGCTAGCTGGTACGGAATACGACGACAACTACCTACTTCCTAACTAACTAACTAACTGGCTAATCACGTCTGCGCACGCGCGCCCACCCAGGCCCACGCACCCACCAGTTCAATGTCCTGCAAACCGTCCTGGGCGGCGCAGCCGGACATGATCTCGCGGTAGTGGCGCATCAGGCTAACACGGATGCCGTACGAATACAACAGGCCCTGTGTAGGGTAGGCACCGGGGTAGTTTATGTACTTGTTACAGTAGTCTGTAGTGAACCTGGGCAGAAAGGCCAAAGGGCAGAACCACCGGGGTTGTTGTTGTACTTGCTACAGTGGGCTCCAGACCTTAAAAGGTAGAGACATCGGGCGCATCGCCTGACACTGAAAGAGACAAGGAAAGCAAGGAAAACCGACGGTTCCGAAAGGCAAACCGCCCAGAGCCTCACAACCGAGAGCCCAGAGGAAACAGCAAGCACCAATACACAGGGGGGGAGGTTGCGCGTACACCGGGGTGTACGGGGACGACAGGCAGGGAGAGGGGGCTGGGGTACTACTGTGCGGGGCCGAAGTCGACAAGCCTGGCTGTGAAGCAGCGCCCAGGAAGGGCCGCATTAAACCCATCCTCGCTTCTAATGGTGGCCCCTCTTTAGCCTCTCAACCAAGTCCTCCAGCATGCATCTCGAAACGTCTGTTGTAAACGGTTTTTCTTTCGTCCACGGGTCTTCCTTTTACCCTCTCCCGGCGATGATGCAACCAGAGGAACATGTAACAAGCAGTAAGCCATCAGCGAGCAGGATGGGAGCTGAAGGAAGCGCCTTACGCGGCATTTGGAAGACGAAAATATTATGACGTACGTACTGCCGCATGACAGACCTGGGAGCCCCATGACCACAGGCGCGGGATCAGGGTGAGTCGCGTGAAGGCGCCGCCGCCGCCGCCGCCGCCGTCATGGCCATCACCGCCGCCGCCACCACTGCCACCGGCACCGGTGCTCCCATCGTCACTGGCGGCACCGCCTCCATCTCCGCTGCCACTTCCGTCTCCGGCGGTGGCATTACCGCTTCTGCCGCCACCTGTGCCGGCATCTTCCCCGTCACCCACATCCGGAGCTGTGGTGTGCGAGGGTCCCTCGGAGCTGAGGCCGCCGGCGGCGGTGTCGTCCACCCCCTGCTGCGCCACCTGCTGTAACTGGCTGTCCAAGTGGGGTTCCTGCTGCTGCTGCTCCGGCTGTTGCCCCACCGCCTGCTGCTGCTCCGGCTGTTGCCCCACCGCCTGCTGCTGCTCCGCCTGCTCCGGCCGCTGCTGCTCCGGCTGCTGCTCCACTAGGCGCCTGCGCTTGGGCGGCTTGTGCACATCTGGTGGTATCGGGGCGCGGCGGTAGATGCGCATCACCTCCGACACGGTCTGAGGCACCATGCCCGGGTCGTACAGGCTGACGGCGAAGTCTGGGGCGCCGTCGTCGGCGCCGCCGCCGTTGGCTGCGTCGCCCTCCGTTCCGCTGGCGCCAGGGCTGCTGCTGCCACTGCCCAAATCCTTCAGGAGCAGCAGCCGCGGCGGCGCAAGTAGCGGCGGCACCATCATCACCGGCAGCAGCAGCAGCGGCAGCACGAGCGGGCAGGGAGATGACGGCCCGGCCGCTGACGGACTGTACGACAACACGCAGTACATCGCTGGCGTAATAAACTAAACGGCAAAAGACGGTACATAAAATAAAAACAATAATTGGAGTAGAATTTTTAGTGTGTAGTGGGGTCGCGCATTCACGACATCTGTCCTCGCACGCACCCAGGGACAGCTTTTTAGCCACGGTTGGTCGCCCAAACAACCGTGCGCGTCGTCGAACCCCCGCATCCCCTAAAGGGCCTTATGTCCGTACATGCAGGTGTGGACGAGCTACCGGCATGCACTCTTGACCAATGTCTTCCCTCGCGCCCCGCCCGTCATGCACGCAGTCGCCCGACTAGCGTAGACAGGCCGGCCGCTTATTGACCCGGTCGTCGCCCACCTACCTTCGTTCGGCAGGTGTTCCCTTTTGTCTTATCTTCCAAATAACACCCACCCACTCACTGACCCACCGACCCATCCACCCACCTGGTGTGTCCCAAACGTTTCCTGATCGGTTTTACTGTTCAGTGCCGACCCACGGGTTTCCTCTCATACCCTCCCCCCCCCACCTGCATCATCCGCAGCAGGCAAGCCATGCGGTCGCTGAACCGCGGCGCCAGCAGCACATCGCCCTGCGCCACACAGCAGCGGGCACGTACGGCGGCACACAACCAGCGGCACATAAACAGCGGCCTTCACATTTAGCTACGCAGGGCATCGGAGGCAGGTAGGACATCGCGACGCATCGCCGTCCCAAACCGTAAAACCGTAAAACCCGAACACCCTACATAAAACGCGGCTCATCATCCGCCCGCTCTGCACCGCGGAATGCTCCGCCAAGCTGGTCGTGCGTCCCCTAAGTGAATTCAATTCACCGTTTTCTTCCCCTGCCCTGCCGCCGACCGCCCAGGCTCACCTCCAGGACCAGTAGGGGGAGACGACGGAGCCGCGGCTCACCCGCCTCGTCCGCCACCTAACCACCACGAGTGAGGTTGCGTCGTGGGAGGGTGGGAGCACGCGCATCAATCCAGGCGCATGGGCAGTTGGGCACCGATGCTGCTGCCAGCATACTGTGTATGTACTCTGCTTTGCGTTTCATCTCATGTTCTGTGTCAATAAGCTTTGTGCGGGTGGATGGATGGGCATGCGCTGACGTGACAGCATTATTCCGTACTGTACTGCGTACGTACCTGCTCCGGAACCTTCAGCGCCTGGTAGTAGCTGGCCATGACGTCACCTTGTCGCACGGACGGTGGCAGGTAGCGCACCCGCAGGTGGGGAAAGGGCGGTGGGGGAGGCGGCGCCGGCAGGTGCGAGTGGTACGGCGCCTGCGAGTGACCGCCGGGCGGCTGGGGCGGCTGCTCGGGTGCCGGGGGACGATGGCGCCGCTGCTGCTGCTGGGTCAGCTGCTGGGCTCTGGCGTACATCTCCAAGTCAGTCAGCAGGCTGAACTCACCAGACGCGTCCCCATCACCATCACCGCCGCCGCCGCCATCATCACCACCGCCACCATCACCACCGGCCGCGGCCGCGGCGGCGCCGGCGTCCGGCATCTCGAGTCGCTGGACGAGCGTCGGCGTCGCCTCGTCGTCGCCTTCGCGCTCGCCGCCGTCGGGAACCCCTGGGTCGCCCTCGCTGGCGGCCGCTGCTGGTTTGCCACCGGCCCCATCCGCCGACGGCGGCTGTTCCTCGCCTGCACCCTGCTGCTGCTGGCCTCGCCGATTGGGGGCTCGGTGCGCAGCCCACAGCAGCGTCACCGATGAGGGCCGCGCGTCCGCGGCGGCGATGCTGAGCAGCGTGGTGGCTAAGTAGCGTCCCTGGTGAACCTGTGGTTGTTGGCAGTTGGCGGTTGGGCGCGTGATTTGGGAGTTGACAGTTGTCGGATGGTGACGCCCACAGAGTTGGGCCCGCCAGCGTGTGTTTCAGGGATTAGATAGATGGCAGGTGCGGGTGGCCGGTTAGGGTTCGGGCGGATGGGGCAGGGGCAGGGACAGCCTCTCCGTCGGCGAATGGGGCAGGTAGGAGGCAAGGGGGTAGATGGCGGCGGGTTGAGTCCAGGGAGGGTGCGTATCGCTGTCCCCAGCGACACCATTGGCTGGGCCATGTAGCTTCTTGCGACGTGTCACAAAGGGACCGCAAGGGGGCGGCCAGCGCGTGTGGAAGCAGGATCGGTTTAAGATTTGTGAGGAATGTTCGCCGTACGTACGAACGCCGTACCCTGGGTGAGGCAAGCACCACTAGGTGGTACTCGGGCGGCGGTACGGCGGCAGCGTACGGGCAGTCGCGCGACGGTTGCGGCGCCGGCGGCGGCGGCGGTGCGAGGACTAGCGGCAGGTCCGTGTTGGAGACGATCCTGATTTGAGGTTGTCGGCGCAGCTCAGGAACCGCGTTGTGGCCCAGCAGCCGCTGCTGCTCCTGCTGCTGCTGCCGAGCCAAGTTGAAGGCGCTGAGCTGCTCGACTGCCAGCTGAGCCGTCGGGATGACGAAGCGGAGGCTGAGTGAGGTGGGCGCGACGCGGTAGCTGGGGGTGCGTGTCGGCGGCGTTGGTGGACTGGCAGGTGGGGCAGGTGGCGAGGCCGGTGGCGAGGCCAGGGCTGGTGCTGATGCTGCTGCTGGTGCTGATGCTGTTGCTGCTGCTGGCGCTGATGCTGATGCTGGTGCTGGTGCCGCCGGTTCCGCCGTTGCAGCGGCGTCCGGAACGGCTGCCAGCGGCGGCGGCCCAAGCGCCCACGGAGCATCAGCCGTCACAACAGGTGCCAGCAATGCAGGCGCCGGCGGGTTGACCTCAGCGGGTAGTCTACCGCTACCGCTACCGCTACCGTTGCTGCCGCCGTTACCATTACCGCTACCGCTGCTGCTACCGCTGCTGCTACTGCTGCCGCCGCTGCTCGCCCGGCTGGCTTCACTGTCTCCGGCCAAAGCCGCCCTTGCAGCGCCACCGTCGCGAACTGGATGGTGCACGCCGTTGCCGCCGCCGCCCCGAAAGCGCACGCCTCCTCTTTTAACGTGGTCTCCCACGTGCGACTGCTGCTGCCCAAGTGATGGAACCCAGCGGCGCCTCGAGGGCTGGGCGCCGCTGGGCTCTAAGCCGACCCAGTAAGCTACGGCGAGGAGCGCAAGGAACAACAGCAGCAACGGCAAGGATCTCAGGTGACAGAGCAAGTCGCGCAGCAGCCGCGGCGACGACCGAGACATGGACGGTGAAGGCTGAAAGTAGAGGACGCCTGCGTTGGTACACCACAAAATAGACCTTGCACGCTAAGAGACTCTTATGTTGGCAAGACGAGTTCGTGCCCGGAAGCAGCAGCACGCAGCGCTCGATTACGATAGGCGCAGTGCAAGGGTAGAGCTTGCCACAAGGGTGGGAACTGGCCCGCGCAGGGGAACGACAACTTTGGGATGGATATGTAAAGATTGGCAAATGAAGTGGTGCAGAACGAGCTGTTCGCCGCAGGTGCTCAGCGGCGGGTTTACTGCAGTTGCCCGATGAGAGCTGCGCCCAATGAAAGGTCAATCGAGCGCTTATGCTCACCCTCAATTTGAGGTCAACATCGCTTTGAACATGCGTGGGTCTTATTCACCTCGCCACGGAAGGCAGCGGACGTGCAGAGCAAAAAAGCGCGATCAGGTTGGCGTCCCAAGGGTCGCGGTACGCGCATGCCTGCTGCGTCCTTGCACAACTGCGCACATCAGAATTGCAGCCAATGAGTAGCATCATGAAGTTCTGATGCCAGCAGCTTACCCTGTTCTAGTGCCTGCACAGACAATGAACTACAGCTGGTTTCTACGAAACGTTGGTGTCTAATTTAAGGGCGTGCAATAATAAAACATGCACGGCCGTATGTGTAGCCAAAAGATGGCAGTCTGGATAGCCAAAGTCCAGCGCGGTGGGCTTCCAGGGGCCAAGAAGTTGAAGGCCAGGGACATGACATCGGCGTGCTTTGCATAAGAATAACATCACATCAGAACATCTTACCGCGAGTCATTGTTGCCATCCGCCGGTGGGCCCAGGGAGTCCAATCGAGGCCCAAAGCTCGAACCTCAGCACGCAGCATCGCAGCTGTCTGCTCTTGTACGAAGGCCTATAAATCTCGCTTGAAACAATTTGATTGCAATAGTAATGTACACACGTCACAGTTCAGAAGCATCTTGCTCAGACAGCCAACCACTTTGTCCGCCTGCGAAATCTTTCACTGGTGCGTCTTCCTCTGAGCAAAAGCCAGGGTTCCATCCATTTGCAAGCAGCGTGTCATGGGTCAGAATCAGAGCACTGAAGATGTGCTTGACGCGGTGAACCAAGCGGACAATAATGAAAAGGCAACTCCGCTAAAGGTGCGTTTGTTTTCTCCGACCTGCAAACCTTTCAGCTAGCCTATCCAAGGGGATGTCCTTCTCAATTCGTCACGCAATGTTCTGCAGGAGGGTGTAAGCAGCACCAAGCTTTACAAATACGTTTCTACCAGCAGCGGTGAAGGGAACTGGGAGCTCGCCAGCTCAAACGCACGTCCACGATTTTACGATGGCAATGAGGACTCTACCACCAGCGGCAAAAAGGATTACTTTCTGGAGATAGAACAGGGCGACGTCGACGTTCATGTCGACGCAGACCTCAACTACGTGCTGGATGTCAAGCAGCGACGCGTCACTTTTAACGCAAACAATACTATTTTTGCGCTGAAGTTTCCCAACGACCAGACCTGTCGGGCGTTTGGCGAGGAGCTGAACGATGCTGTCTTTGCCAACCAATACGGTGTGGAGAATGACGAGGTTTCCCGCGCCAAGTTCATGGAGGACTCTCATGTGTTCTCGAAGAACATGGATAGGACGTTTGAGCCCATGGAGGTTGAAGCTGCGAGCGAGGACGCGGGGCCTTCTGATGCATACACACCCGAGAAGATGAAGGAAAGCCACGCCAAGGAAACAGCTCAGGACGAGGATGCGATCAATGGCATCATCATGGGTGCAGGTGAGGCGGATAACATCCATCTCTTCGGGGGGTGGGAGTGGCGACGTTCGGCAGGGTAGCGTAGGAACGTGTATTGGGGGGTGGCAGGGTGGGGTTGCTGGGACCTTCTCCTTCACGCACCCTAGCCTCTCTTCCCCGCCAGCATGCGCCCGCGACTAGCTGTCCGAAGCCTATGCGCCAGCTACATTTCCCACGTCGAGTTACCAGTCTTTTTTTGCAACACCCCGCCACCCTCTGTTTCCGTTGTCGTGTAACCGGGTCTTTCCGTCCCCCCACCCCCCCACCCCACACCCTCTTGACACTCAGGCGAGAACAACTACCTGATGCGCGGCCGTCGCTTCGACGTCCTCCGCAACTTGGAGGGGGGTGGCGTCGAAGACAAGGGCGTTTGCTTCTCGCTCACTCCCATAGCAGGCGGCGCTGGGCCCTGCACGCCCTCGCTCAGCACCCGGAAGACGCGCGGTACGGCCGCGACCGCTGAAAAGGCTGGCATCGGGGCCGGCTTCACGCCCTCCAAGGTGCTGCTGACGCACGGCGAGCGGCGAATGAACTTGTTGACGCCTGAAAACCGTAACGTGTTGCACCATGCGGACATTGAGGCGGGCAAGATCGTCAGCACCTTTTCGTTCAAAAAGGACGCTGTGGATATCCCCATTGTGGAGATTGCGTCCGACTACAAAGCGGCCCAGATGGAGGAGCACTCGCAGTTCCTTGGCCTCGACCAGAACCGCCTCTGCAGGTATGGAAGACTGCTTGGGTCTGCGGTAAACTGCTAGCCGGCTTGGTGACAGGACCGGGGCGGCCGTACCTCGAGGATCGGGGCGGCTGGGCGGGGACCCCGATGTGTATGGGAAAGGCCTAAAGAACGGCCGCAGAATACTAACACTGGGGTATGAGGGGTCCTGAGGGTTATCACGGTCCGGATTTGCGGTGGCCTCGCGGTGGTGTACGTCGCTGAACGCCGGGATGTTAATCCTCGTTCTTGGGGTTCCTGTGCCTGCCTTCAGCCGTGTTTGTTTTAATAGTGACTCTGGACTCGTGTGATCAGCCGCATCCGCATCTGATAGCACCCTGGAACGGCGACGCACAGCTTTCTGCTCCACTACCGGCCCCATCCCTACCCGGACGCGGTTTCTCCATCCCACATCCTGACACGATATGATTGCCGTTTTGGTTCTTTGCACGCCGCCTGGTTCCTGCAGGTGGGACATCCGCGACCGGCGGGGCGTTGTGCAGGAGGCGGTTGACTACGTGGCTGGCAAGGACTACAGCCGCGGCACCAACTTCACGTGCATGGCCACCAGCGGCGACGGCTTCGTGGCCGTGGGTGCGCGCGACGGCCGCATCCGCCTCTACAACAGCAGGACACTCACGCAGGCCAAGACGTCCATCCCCGGCCTGGGCGCGCCCATCACCGCCATCGACGTCACGTACGACGGCAAGTGGGTCCTCGCCACCACGGACTCGTACCTCATGCTGGTCAAGACCACCTACACGAACGACAAGGGCCAGCCCGCTAACGCCTTTGAGAGTCGGATGGGCGGCCGTGGCTCGGTGCCGCGGCTGCTGCGGCTGAAGCCCGAGGATGTGATTCGCTCCAAGGTGCGAAGGCGCTGTTGGGTACACGGCGTTTTGGGGAGCAGCGGTGTTTTGGGTACACGGCGTTTTGATGAGCAGCGGTGGAAGAGGGCGTCAAAGCACGACCTGGTTTGTACCTCGTTGCCTCGTGCTACTATCTCGAGTGTTTCGGCACAGCATCGCGGCACAGCATCGCGGTAGCTGCGGTCTTCGCACATGCACCATTACGCCACGCACAGTCCGAGCCTCTGCATCTCATTTCCTCGCCTCCATGCCCGCCCGCGGGACATCTTGGAACCGTGTCTGCCGTCCACCTGTAAACAAGGACGTCCACCAATCTCCAGGGCCTTACTACTGCCCTCAACACTGTTTCCCAATGCTGTCTTGCAGAGCGCCAAGCTCACCAAGGGCAAGTTCACATGGATCACGGAGGCCGGCCAGTCGGAGCGCTGGGTGGTGGCGGGCTGCGGCCGCTTCTCCGTGGTGTGGAACTTCACCAAGATCCGCACCGCCGGCACCGAGTCCATCGGCTACGGCGGCCTGCCCACATGCATGGACTACTTTCTGCGCGCCAAGGAGGAGGAGGTGGTGGATGTGCAGTTCGTGCACCAAAAGTACATGCGCGATGTGGACCAGACGGCGCTGGTGGTGGCCACACCGCACAGCTTGTTCAACCTGGCGTAGGGGAGCACCTGGACGGGTTCGAGGAAGACCTGTGGACGGGGGGTTGGGGCGGGCGCTGCTGGGGGCGATGGAGAGACAGAGAGAGATAAGAGTTGCGAAAATAAAACGAGCACGTGGGTCGGATGCAAGGGAGTTTTGCGGGAGTGCTCGATTCGTTGAACAGTCCTTTCACTACCGCGATTGGTCGATCGAGGGTTGTGTGCGGGGGGGGCCGGCGCAGTGTGTGGATTGAAGCCAGGTCGCACTAGGCCGCAGTACGCTGGGGATTAAGGCCGCAGTACGCTGGGGATTAAGGCCGCAGTACGCTGGGGATTAAGGCCGCAGTAGGCTGGGGATTAAGGCCGCAGTAGGCTGGGGACTAAGGCCGCAGTGCGCTGGGGACGCTGAGGAACGAGGGTGTGAGATCCAGAGCACCTGAGGCCTCGCAGGTCGTGGCGATTTGGGGGGGGACTGACGTGATGCTCAGCAAGTTGGACTTGTCTCTTCGCGACAGGGGGAAAGGTGGGGGCTGTGTACGTAACTGCACGCGCACGATGACCTTTACGGAGATCCGGATTGGGTGACGCGGGCATAGTCGTTTGGCATAGCAGCGGTTTCGCCCATAGGCGGTGCAGCGGGGACATTTACCCTCGACTGCAAACTTAGTATGCGCATACCCTTCAGAAGCAAGTTGCTTCGTCCCAAACAACGCCACGAGATTGACCGTGGCTGGGGCAGCGAACATGTGGACGGATGACCCTTCTTGGTGTTGTGGGTGCACGGCCCGAATGGTGCCGTTTGGACAGTTCTGTGGTTCCGCTCCTTTCCGCTCCGCTTGCGGCGCGTAGGATACACGTTTGAGGGTAACATCATCGTTGTGTGCGACTATGGGACCATGTGCTGGAGTCTGTTGCATACTCGGACGATTTGACGCTGAGTTCACGACCTTTCAGTGTAATAGCTTCGATAACCGTCCCTTTGCTTTGACGCTCCTCATGGTTTGCCCTCTTGCACACATCTGCCAGCATCAGCACTCGAAGCAGCAGTTCCGTCCGGCGCCAGGATGGCATCAGAGGATGCATCCGTCGACGTTCAACTAATTATTCAGCCGTTTGTTGTGCACAGTCACGAATAAAGTCGGAACAAACCCTGTCTTAAAACATCCGGCGGGCTCCCGCTTGTGCCTGCTACACCCGAACGCTACCTCCGCACGCCCACACCTTCCCACAGAACATAGTGTTGGTGTGAGGATATGATGATGATGTGTTACACGTGACTGGGGGTGTAGCCCAGGTGGTAACAGACTAAACGAGCCGTGCGGCTCCTCGCCTCGCCAAACGTAAAACAGGCGTTTGTACACTCAGGTTCCTGAGGACATGGTCCACCCGCTCTACCAGCCGAGTATAATTTGTGCACCACGAACGTCCTCGCGCTAAAAGCGGGCGGCGCTACGCCACAACAAACGTCTTGCAGAATAGCCCCACCCGCTTCTCCACGCGCAGCACACAACGTTCTACCCGGATCCAGAATCCACCACCAGTGTGCTCCAGTAACCGATATGTATCGCCACGCAGCCCCCTCGGCCCCCTACCTACCACTAGCGCCGCCGCCGCGGGCGCCTCGCCTCAACAGGTACACCGCCGCTGCAATGATCCGCGCCCCGCCCCCCCTCGTCGGTTTTTATACACCCCCTCTTCGGGGAGATGTTGACGCACTGCAGCGCCGCAGCCGCCGCCTCCAACTGCGCGAGGAGCCACACGCTGCCCCTCACGCGGCTCCGTTGAGCTTTAACACAACAGTTCGCGCGAGGATTGTCACGTTGCTTTTATGCAGCTTCTCGGTCGCTGTGCGTTGCGACTGCGGCTGAGCCAAGCAGAATGGCGCGTCGACGACCGCCGGCGCTCAAGCCTCAAGGTACACCACCACCTCGACGTGTCCGCCCAGCCCCCCACACCCACTCCGCGGGCCTACGCCATCCACCGCCCAACCCGCCCCACCTCACGTCCGCCCCCTGGCCCGCGGGTACGCCCGCACACCCGACCGGCCATTTGCAGAACCAATCCGCACCGGCTCGCCCCATTCCGGCCGGCAAATGCTCTGGAACGCAGCCTGCTCCTGTCGCCCCTTCCCCTGGGCCTCCTGTCCCTGCCCCCCCGGCCCGTGCACCTCCTGCCCCTGCCCCTCGTCGCCCCCTGGCTGCTCCCTGGGCACCAGCACCAGCTTCCACACCAGCGAATACCGCGGCCCGGGAGCCTCCCTGGAGGGCGCCGAGATCCGGTGCGGCACGTCCTGCTCCAGCAACACCACCCTGCATGTCGGAATGGTCGATTTGCGTCGATGTGCGTCGATTTGCGTCGATTTGCGTCGGTTTTTGCGTCGAATTTTGCGTCCGCTTGCGCCAGAGCGCAGCGTGAGCTCAGGGCAAGAGGGCCGAGCGGGGACCGTCAGCCGGGGCGGGGCCAGGTCTCGGAGCGGAGCCGGGCCCAGCCGCAGGTTGCGCACCCTTCCCCCGCCGTGTACGCCGTGTACACCGGTTTTCTCGCAACCCCTACGCGCGCCCTCCCCAGCTGGGCCGCTGGGCCCCAACACGACACGACAGGACAGGACAGGACGCACGCCACGTGGCTTGCCGTACAAAACACATTTCATGCCGCCGCCCCAGCAGCCCCCCCACCTGCCGGGTGCGGGCCGCACGAAGAGCCCGAGCTGGGTCTCCGGGTCCAGGAAGAGAGTTTCGGCTGGGGTGGCCGGACGGGCAGGCAGGCAGGCAGGCAGGCAGGCAGGCAGGCAGGCAGGCAGGCAGGCAGGCAGGCAGGCAGGTAAGGGATATTTAGTTGGGGCTGCAACAGCGGCGGCTAGCGGTGCTTTCCTGGATGGGGGAGGGGCACAACTCCCACACAAACACGTCAAGAAAGAGCCCGCTTGGCCGCCTCATCAACCCCTGGGTCCCGCCCTTCCGCATCCGTAGGGTCATCATTCATGTGTATCGTACCAGTGCCCGCACCCTACACGCCAGGTTAGCACCTCCCTCCCCCGCCCCCCTCACGGCGCCTCCCTGTCGTACCGTGATAGTCCTCGGGCCACGTGTCGTTCAGGTACAGCAGCGCGCTAACGAACAACGGCCGGGAGGGCTCCCTGCGGCAAAGGAGGAATGGAAGGAAGCGTTGGTTTATAGTTGCAGCTGGAGAAATTGGTTTAGGTACCGGTACCCAATAAGAATCGCCCCGCTCCCACATACAAACTGCCCCCCACATCCCCCCGCCCCCCCCCCACACACACACACCGCCCCCCACATTTCCCCCCGCCCCCCATACACACACACACACACACCGCCCCTACATTTCCCTCTCCCCCTCACCTGTTGTGGTAGTACCCGTAGTTGTGCACCCAAGGCGAGTGCGGGGGCACCGTTGTGGGGTCTGCGTCCTGGTGCCAGGCACAGGGGTCCCCCGGCATCACCGCGTTACCCACAAACGAGCTCAGCAGCGTGTCGTCCCCGTCCGCCGCCGCCCCCTCCGAGATCTCATTCGCGGGCATGTGGCAGATGTCGTACTCGGGGTAGAGCGCCGCCAGCCGGGTCTGCAGCGCCACCACGGGCGGCGGCGGGTCGTCCCTCAGCGCCTGCAGCACCTCGGGCTGCAGGCCCCAGGTGGTCCGGTCGCCTGGGCGCCATTTGGGGATAAGAAGCGGTCAGGGGGCAAAAGGAAGACCCGTGTACGAAAGGACAACCGTTTTTAGAACAGGCATTCGAGATGTATGCTGGAGAAGGGGCGCATGTTCGGTTTGGTCGGGTGAGACGAGGACGAGCGGATGAGCGGTTTGGAGAGGAAACCCGTGGATTGACAATGGAGCAATGAGCCGTTGCGCCTGGCCTCACACCCAAAACGGTGAACGGATCCACCGCCGACCCACCGACCCACCTTCCCGGTCCACACAAGCCATCTCCCACTTGGCTTCGGGCGGCGGCCCTCCATGGTCGTGTTCCGGAGCTGTCAGCCATCCCAGCAGCTGCTGCCGCTCCCCCTCCGTCAGCAGCCCGTCGAGGACCACCAAGTGGCCCGCGTCAGGACGGTAGTGACCTAAGAACGGGGGGGGGGCGCAATTTAAGAAACGGTAACGTGACTGGGGAAATGTAGTGGGGAGGGGTGTGTGTGCAAGGAAGACCCGTGTGTGAAAGGAAGAACCGCTTAGAATTTTAGACGTTGTTCCGAGGTGCATGCTGGAGAACGTCGTTGAGGAAACTAAGCCTGGGAGGGGGGAGGGAGGAAAGCCGTGGGTCGGCAGTTCAAGGCAAGGAAATAACGACTTAGAGTTTCGGGCCCCCTTCCCTTCCCCTCCGCTCCCACTCTTCGCGCCCCTGGACCATCACCTTCACCGCCCTCGGTTTGTCGGCCGTGGATTCGCGGATTTTTCTTATCAAACCCCCCTTCTCGTCCTACTCCTCCTCGCTGTCCTGCCGTACCATGGATTGACGGCACCTCGCCCGCATCCATCGCCGCTGTGAGGACCACCCGGACCTCGTCCAGTACGGCAAGGTGATCACCAGCGGCGCCGCCGCCAGAGACGCCGTCGGCGCCCCCGGCAGTAGCCCCCAGCGGCTCCACCCGCACTGGCTGTAGCAGCCCATAGTAGCGAGCGTGCGCGTCCCGCAGGAAGGCCATCAGCTCACGCAGCGTAAGGCCCTCGTGCCTGTCAGGCACGGGAGAGGCGGCGGCGGCAGCGGCGGCGGCGGCGTTTTTGTACGGCTGCGATGGCGGCGGCTACTCGGCGGGGGGGAGGAGGCGGCGCGAAAGTGCTTGCTTAGCTGCCCGCAGCCCCGCCGCCCCCCCCGCCGTCTGTTCTAAACGGTTTCTTTCGGGCATCCACGGGTCTTCCTCGAAACCACCCCCGCCGTCTCCACGTGCAGAGCTGGCCTCCAAAGCTGGCCGCAGCCCCGAAACCACCCCCGCCGTCTCCACGTGCAGAGCCTCCAGAGCCGGTCGTGCGGGGGCACAACGTATACTCCTGCCAGCTGCCGCCCGGTCATCGACTCCCCAGGCGCATCCAACCCAGTGCCGCGGCTCCACCACGCCTCCTAGTCTTCCCCCACGGGCCCCTCGGCTCCCAGGGGCCCCGCCCACTCACTTTGGCTGGTATGCCGCAGGCACCACGCCCCATTCCCCCCGCCCGCCCCGCCCACTCATTCCGACTTTCGGCTTTAGTATCCCCAACCCAGTTCTCCAGCATGCATCTCAGAACGTCTGTTCTAAACGGTGTTTTCGGGCATCCACGGGTCTTCCTCGAACCCGCCCACTCATTCGCGGATTCTCTTATAACACTAGCCCCCCCGCCCACTCACTTTGGCTGGTAGGCCGCCACCAGCGCAGGCACCACGCCCCACTCCACCAACAGATCGTTCAGCTGAGCGCCCACGCCCTCCGCCGCCGGCCCCACCAGCAGCACCACACGGCCGGAGGACACCGCCGAGGAGTCGCCGCCGGCGTCGCCGCCGCTGGCGGCGGCGGCTGCCTCCGTTGAAGCGCGGTCCAGCACGTCGCGCACAGTGTACGACAACATACCCAACGTGACGTCCACAACCGACGTCGCCGCGGCGGCGGCGCCGTCGGTGCCGTACTCTGCCGGCGGCGGCGGCATCACCTCAGGCAACCGCTGGCGGACCAATTCGAGCTCCTCCGGGTGGAATCCTACGAACAGCACCGCGTCATCTTGTACGACGCCCGCCGTACGACGTTGTTGCTGCTGCTGCTGCTTCCGGGAGCGTGGCCGGGGTTTGGGCTGCTGCTGCTGCTGCGGCTGCTGCTGCTGCCGCTGCTGCTGGTTCCGCCATTGCGCCCAAGCCGCCGAAGAACAGCCAGCCACACGCCGGGCAGTTGGGGAGGAGTGCGGGTTAGCGGGCGAGGTGGCTACCACATGCCAGAAAGGCCGCAGGCGTGCAAATCACCCAATCTCGACACGGGGAGGCAGGGACAGGGGGGAAGGCGGAACGGATTGGAGGAGCACCCAAAACACAGCAACCCGGACGAGTACGTCTGCGGAAGGTATCCAGACACTATCTAGCCCAGACCTCCTCGTCGCTCCTCAGCAACCGCGGGTCCTGGTCTCATAGCCTCAGCTGTTGCACAGCGCGAGGGCCTTACGGCGTCAGACGAAATTAGGGGGAGCTTCGAGCCGCGCCTGCTGCCCCCGGGACCAGGAACCCGCCCGCCACGATTCATCTCCACCGCCGTACGAGCTGATGTACGGCTTACCTCCTGGCTAGCTGCGTCGATGGACGGTGTGGCCGACGCCGCCAGCTGGGCCAGCCCTCGAGCATCGCCTCGCCCGGGAATTGAGCCCTCGTGAGTCGGAATCGCAGAGCGGCTGGGTGTGAGCATCCAAGGACGCGCCATAGGCCCCAGGAGGTTAGGGAAGGGCCCCCGGGATGAAGGGGGCGGCGACGTCGTCAGGGAGAGGCTGGGCCCCGTACGGCTGCATAGCGCACCGCCAGTCGGGCTCAGGCACATGGAGAGAGCGCTCATGTTGCTGAGGATGAGGGTGCGGTTTCGCGTGATAGCGACTGCAAGGCCGCTGCGGGCAGCGGCGAGGAGGCGCCCTCTCGGCGCCGCCGTGGCCGCGTAATAAGCTATTTGGAAAAGGTGAATTGTGGAATGCTACTTCAGAACGTGCTGGAGACGAATGGTGTGTCGGCGGCTTGAAATTTTGTGCAATCGAAAGAAAAGCAGCTCGCTTTTTAGGTACAGAAGTTAATGTTTACAGTTGTGCGCACGTGAAGTGGGTAGAGTGCGCCCGACCATATTGCCAATTTGCCATGTAAAGGATGGGTCCGGAATCGTACGGCTGGCCAGCCGTGGATTGCAGTATTTGCAGACAGGATGATTGAAGTTATCCTTTAATTGAGCCAATGAGAGCCAATGAGAGCGCGAGGTGTGGCAATTTATGTAAATTGGTAAAATGCGGGTAAGGTCCCAACGTGGACGTTCGCGAAAGGTATAACAACGAAACAGCGCAACAAAACAGGTAGAAATGATCTGTGATCAAGCCTGCTTCGGTTTGCTTCATGAATGCTGTAGAAAACATCAGTCGGCGTCAGAGTCGCACGCTCGTACGGCGCGCATACCGGAATTCCAATGACGCGGCTGGTGAAGGGGCGATGAAAGTATGCGAAGTATGCTATGTGAAATCGAAACTTATTTTTCGAGCCAAATTGAAGTCGTGCAACTTTATGTACGACTCGTCGCTTGGCTCGTCCGACGGCATGGCAGCATCAGCTAAGTCTCCCGGTAAGGCGTCATACTCGGCATGGGATCATACGACATATGGCATGCCACATATTATAGAACGCCACAGTCAAACTAACTTTACATTAGGGACTGTAAGTCAAACTTTCTATGCATGGCGTCCCATAATGCATATGAAGCCAATATACATGGACGGATACGTCGCAGTGCAAGCAGAACAATAGCACCAATTCTTGAAGCATAATGGAACTTCTTACTCTATGAATATTGACTGCGGTAATGTGTGATACCGGTAGAGACGTCCTTCGAAGTAAACTTGCTTCCTTGTGGGAACTCCAAGGGGAGACATGGCTCTTGGGATACGGCCGATGATGTGCACCCAGAAATCTCGCGTTTAATCACGCCTTGATGTCGCCGAGCAAGCAGCAGAAGTTGTCGTGGAAGTGAGCATTGAAGCGACAGCTTGCGATGACGACCACGGTGCTCACCCGCACATCCGTGCTCATCTCTCACAGCAATGCAAGAGAAATCCGCGTGCCCAAAGCTGTCTTTCAGAGTTTTGCCAGCAAGTCCTAGTTTCCATGCATGTGCTCCCAGGCCGCAAGCCACACTAGCTCGTCGCAGACGATTGCACTCAACCAGTAATTCATCGAGGTGGTTGTTGCCGCGTTGATCACGGCGGTGAAAGAGCTGCTGGACGGAAGTTGGCAGCCGCTGCCAACGGTATCCGCCATCGCCAGCGACACACAGACGCCACAGGCTACGGTGTCTGCAGACAGTCTGGCAGAAATGTTTGCGGCACCTAAAGCCACGCAGCAGCCGCAGCAGCCCCGCTAGCAGCAAGGGAGCGCCTGAACCACCGAAAGCGGGATTGCTCTCCTAATTCAAGCCAGACCATCCCCCGCGCCATACCAGCTCTGTACTATCATACTAGATACTAGTTGGGCGCGGCGGTGGAAGCATAGGGTTACGTACGAAAACAATCGGGCACTTACCCTCTTCCAGCCCCGCTAGCAGCAAGGGAGCGCCTGCACCACCGAAAGCGGGATTTCTATTCTAATTCAAGCCAGACCATCCCCCGCGCCACACCAGCTCTGTACTATCATACTAGATACTTGTTGGGCGCGGCGGTGGAAGCATAGGGTTACGTACGAAAACAATCGGGCGCTTTCCCTCTTCCAGCCCCGCTAGCAGCAAGGGAGCGCCTGCACCACCGAAAGCGGGATTGCTATTCTAATTCAAGCCAGACCATCCCCCGCGCCACACCAGCTCTGTACTATCATACTAGATACTAGTTGGGCGCGGCGGTGGAAGCATAGGGTCACCTACGGCAACATTTCGGGCGCTTTCCCTAATCCAGCCCCGCTAGCAGCAAGGGAGCGCGAAAGCGGGATTGCTCTTTTGATTCAAGCCAGACCATCCCCCGCGCCATACCAGCTTTGTACTATCATACTAGATACTAGTTGGGCGCGGCGGTGGAAGCATAGGGTCACCTACGGCAACATTTCGGGCGCTTTCCCTAATCCAGCCCCGCTAGCAGCAAGGGAGCGCGAAAGCGGGATTGCTCTTTTGATTCAAGCCAGACCATCCCCCGCGCCATACCAGCTTTGTACTATCATACTAGATACTAGTTGGGCGCGGCGGTGGAAGCATAGGGTCACCTACGGCAACAATCGGGCGCTTTCCCTAATCCAGCCCCGCTAGCAGCAAGGGAGCGCGAAAGCGGGATTGCACTTTTGATTCAAGCCAGACCATCCCCCGCGCCATACCAGCTTTGTACTATCATACTAGATACTAGTTGGGCGCGGCGGTGGAAGCATAGGGTCACCTACGGCAACAATCGGGCGCTTTCCCTCTTCCAGCCCCGCTAGCAGCAAGGGAGCGCGAAAGCGGGATTGCTCTTTTGATTCAAGCCAGATCATCCCCCGCGCCATACCAGCTTTGTACTATCATACTAGATACTAGTTGAGCGTGGCGGTGGAAGCATAGGGCCACCTACGGCAACAATCGGGCGCTTTCCCTAATCCAGCAGCAAGGGAGCGCCTGGATCACCAAAGAGGGATTAAGCCAGCCCCCCCGCCCTGCCGCTTTAGTAGTTTTCACTGGGGCCGAGTGGGCGACAGCCGGCAAGGGCTTTGATTGTGGGGCCGGGCAAGACCCCCAAGGAAAGCATCCGCAAACGTACCCGGGCCTTCATCCGCAGCTGCGCGACTGAGCCACCCCACTGCGCTCTGAATTATTTCGTGTAGTTCAAAATGGTTCTCTTCTTAGAGAAGTGGAGCCGGAGGAACGCTGAAATGACATGCTTGCTGATGACAACTCGTTGAAGGAAAGAGTGTAGCTCGCATCCTAACAGGACGTAATTGTGCTTATAGTCATAGAGCGGTAGTGCTCGACGATACGCCACCAAGGGTTCGATAGCCGCTGACGCGCGCCATGTTGCAACGCAGCCATTTTTACATCGACAGACGTTTCTACCGGTATCGCACATTACCGCAGTCGCTATCCATAAAGGAAATGTGTTCATTACAACTGTTGTTCTGCTTGCACTGCGACATATCCGTCCATATATATTGGCGTCATATGCATTATGGGACGCCATGCATATAACGTTTGACTTTACAGTCCTTAATGTAAAGTTAGTTTGACTTGGGCGTCCTATAATATGTGGCATGCCATATGTCGTATGATCCCATGCCGAGTATGACGCCTTACCGGGAGACTTAGCTGGCAGCATGGGCCGTGCCTTAGTCGTGGCATCCCAACTTCCAAGTAATAGTCGCATCTTGCTTAAGCAGCCGGTCATTAATAGTTGCTTTTGATCTTTACACCGCCAAGTTTGCTTCATCGGCGTCAAACAGGTTATATTGCGGCATCAAGCTCGTCTCATCGAACGTACTATACAAGCATTTGGTTAGAGATGCTTGCTGGACGGAGCTCGTCTCATTGTGGAATTGCATCCTCGCCACATCATGGGTCGCCCTTGGTGGGCCCGGCACCCCGGAACGCCAGGCATGCCGTGAAGGGTGAGGCTAATTTATTGATATTAGATGCGACTCTGTAAGCATAAAACACCCAACAACGGGTCCTGCGTCACTGACAGCCACGTACATACCTGACCATCTGCCGTGGCCGCTGCACCGCAGTTTGTGGCGCGCAACCCAATACCACTACGACGACCATCACAACGGAGGAAGATAAAGTCGTTCGCGATAGAAATGGGAGGGTTGTACGTCGCGCGCCTGTCACAGGTGCGAGCAACTCCGTTTGCACCATCGCGTGGCGCACCTCTTTGGCAATGTGCGTTTAACGCCCAGAATTTGTACGATGCTGTCAATTTCATTATAATCCATGGCCGTGAAAAGCGCGTCCTGAACTTTGTGCGTCAAGCCTCGGCGCGTGACTCCGCACGTCCACACGAAACTATAATCCACGCCACCCAAACAGCTCCGCTAAGCCTAGCCGACGAGTGACGTCCCCGCCGGCCCGCCCTCATCTGTGTTCGCGTCTATGCAAGTCCCGATGTTGCTCCCTTCCATACCTTGTACACTAGCGCGGCCGTGGATTTCCACGGTGTCCCCCCCCCCCCAAACACTGCACACCGCACCGTCAAGTCGAGCCGTCCAATCAACCAGCAAACGATGCCTCCTAGCGGACTTACTGGACATCAGGAAAGTTCATTACCGGCTTTGTCGGTGCCGCCTACCGCGACTGAGTACCTGCAAACCCTCCGGCCGCTGCCTGCCTGCCCGTCCGAACCCACAGCCGCGGACCTACGAGACCACAACACGCTCTTCTCCTCCCTGCTGAAGGAGTACGCCTACTGGGTGGAGGACGACTGGGTGAGGGGTGTGGCGGGGAGGGGAGCGGCAGCAGCGCCCGCCTGGCCGTGTGTGGGTGCACTGCTGCCGGCGTCCCTAGCCAGCTAGCTGGGCTGGCAGGCAGCAGGGCAGCAGAAAGCAAAACACGCAGCCCAAGTTGTTGTCATGTGGGGGCACGGCGCATCAGGAGCCGCGGACATACGGGTGTTGTAAGCATCGTACGACAGCACGACGGCGTAGCTGTCGTACAGTTCGCAGCTCTGGGCTCCTCGTTTCCGTTCCGGTGCATGCTTCTGCGTCCTGTAAACGACCCAGCACGTCATGTAAACAACCACCGGCCCAACAACCGCCGCGCGTTCAATCCCCCCTCATCTGTCAAACTGGCATCGCACCCCACACTGACGTAGCTTATCGAGTTCACTGCCACGACCCTTCCCCTACCCACCCACGCAATCGTACAACGTACGGCACAGGTCACCGGCACCATCCCGGAGGAGCTGTGCGGCACCTATTACCGCAACGGCCCAGGCCTCCAGGTGAGTTGGGTTAGGGGGCCGCGGTGAGAGGGTTGAGAGGCGGGGGGAGAGGGTCGAGGGGTTCCACCCCCCGCCCACCCACCCACCCACCCACCCACCCACCCACCCACCCACCCACCCACCCACCCACCCACCCACCCACCCACCCACCCACCCACCCACCCACCCACCCACCCACCCACCCATCCACCCACCCATCCACCCACCCACCCACCCACCCACCCACCCACCCACCTGCCACACCCCCGCTTACCCGCCGCGCCAGATCGACAACCCGCGCTACCGCCGTCACAACTTTGACGGCGACGGTATGATCCTCAGCCTGGCGTTCCAGGACGGCCAGGCCTACTTCCGCAACCGCTTCGTCCGCACGGACGGCTTCGTCAAGGAGCAGGTGGGGCGCGGAGGCAGAGCCGGTCGGGAGTGAAGATCCGGCGCTGGATGCCCCCACCCCACCCCTTCTGCCTCGTGTTGGTTCGTCCAGTCTCCCCGAACGCCGCTGCTGGACCCCGTACCCAACACCCAACCCTCCCGCCCTAAGTGCCGGCAAATGGGTTCCCTGTCAAAAGCCCGCTCCCGCCTGTGCACCTGTCTCTCGCACCACCTCGCGCTTCCGCTCCACCCACCAGGCTGCCGGCCGGCCGCTCTTCCGCAACTCCTTCACGCGCGGCTCCGCGGACGGCTCCATGTTCTTCAACCCCTTCGACCTGTCCTTCAAGAACGTCGCCAACACGGGCGTGCTGTCCTGGGCGGGCAAGCTGTACGCCATGTGGGAGGTGGGTGGTCGTGTCCGGCGGTTAGGACGAGCGTCTGGGTCCCACTGCACGCTGCTGCTGCTGCTGCTGCTGCTCCACCCACGGCCGCCTTCATACCGTTTTACCTGCCCCCCGCCCCTTCCTTTGCAATCCTCTCTTGCCTGCTGCCGGTGTCGCTGGGTCAATGTGCAGTACTCTCCCCCCCTTTTGTGTTTTGTCCACCCCGCTGACTCCAGGGCGGCCTGCCGTACCGCATGGACCCGGTGACACTGGACACGTTGGGCGAGACGCGAATGGAGGGGGCGCTCCAGGGCAACACCTTCGGCGCCCACTACCGGCTGGCGCCGCAGCCGGACGGCAGCCGGCGCTGGGTGGGCTTCTCAACCGCCTCGGGCTTCGGCGGCTCCTCCATCACGTTTTACGAGTTCTCGGAGGACGGTGCCTTGCTGCACGAGACCAAACAGCCGCTGGAGGTGTGTGTCGCGCCATGTTGCGCCCCATTGGGTGCCAGATGAGCGCCGTGTTGCGCCAAATTGGGTGCCAGATGAGCGCCGTGTTGCGCCCGATGGGTGCCTGACGTGTGCCGGATGGGCTAGGTGGCTGCCTGGGGTTGACCAGGACCGCTGCGACCGGGTTGCGTCCCAATCATCCTCTCCTGTGTAGCCTCAATCACCTTGCCCCCCCGACCTCCGGGGACAACACAGCCACACACGACTCTTAAAACACGCACGCCGTAACCCCCTCCCCATCCCGCCCCTCGCCCCTCCTGCTGTGCCCGCGGTCGGACGTGCAGAACACCACCATGCCGTTCATCCACGACATGCTGGTTTCGGAGCACTACTACATCGTGGTGCTGGGCCCAATCGACTTCGACGCCGCCAAGTTCGCGACCAGCTACGTGACGAGCCGCTGCTCCATCGCCGAGTGCCTGGTCTACCAAGGGGACAAGCCGGCGCGGGTGGTGCTGGTGCCCCGGCCGGGGCGGCCCAGCGGCAAGGGTGCGCAACGAGCAGGGCGGGAGGGGAAGCGGGCGGCGGGCTGGCGAGGAAATTTCCGTTTGCATGACGTGTAGGAGACCAGAGTTGAAGTAGGAGCAAGTGTCATGCCCCAGCGCCTGCACGGACGTTACGTTTCACCGGCACTGGTTCCGGAGCGCACGAGATATTTATTCCGGCGCGGCTACATCGCGTGTGCGAACGATGTGGCGCCATCGGAGGGCTTGGATGGATGCCTTGGTCGTACTGGCTGGACGCCTTGGTCGTACTGGCTGGACGGCCCCAAGCGTCTTAGTAGTACTGCAACGACGTCATCACCGTAGTAGTACAATGACACCATCACCGGCCCTCGGCCCTCGGCCCCCCTTCCTGGCATCCCCTCCGCTCACCCCGATCCCTGTCCTCCGGATGCCCCCCCCCCCCGCCTGCCGCTGCCGCTGTCACAGTCCTGTCCACTCGGGTGATGGAGACGGACCCCTGCTTCGTCTTCCACCACGCCAACGCGTTTGAGGTGGAGCGCCCGGAGGCTCCGGGCCAGCAGGGGGCCTCGCAGGAGCCGCTGGTGGTGCTGGACACGGTGGAGTGGGATGACGTGTCGTTCAGTGTCAACCAATACACCTACGGCCCCGACTACTATGAGGGTGCGGCGGGGGGAAGGGAGTCGCGCGGGGGGGGGGGCATGTTCCGAGAGCGCCGTATACCGGTAGACGAGAGCGTTTGTTCGCGAGTCGGGGATGGTGGGTGCAACATGCAGCAGTCTGTGTTGTGGGTGGGGGAGAGAGAGTGAGAGGGAGGGAACGGTTGAGACGACCCCGAACCCCCGCGCCTGGCGCCCCCCTGACCTCAACCATCTCCCCGACACCTTGCCGCGCCTCTCCTCTGGACCACCATCTCCATCGCCTTCATCACCTTTTTCTCGGCCGTGGATCCGCGGACCCTCCTATACCCCCCACCTGGCAGGTGGCGCTCGCTCCCACCTGGTCCGCATGGTGTGCGACACCGCCGCCGGTACCGTGAAGCCCCACCGGCTCCTGCGCCGCACCGTCGAGTTCCCAGCCGTCGACCCACGGGTCGTTGGTCGCGCGCACAGCATCGTGTGGGCCGGCTGCGACATGGTGGACGACCCACTGTACTGGGGGCCTAATCAGGCCATCGCCCGGGTGCAGGTGGACCCCAAGCTGGGGCTGCCGGGCGGCCCGGCCGCCGGCGGCGGCGACGATGACGCCACCACGACGGTCCTTAGCAGCCCCGACGGCACTGCGGACGGCGTGGCGGCGGACGTGTGGTGAGTGGGGCTGGTGGCCAGCAGGCCCCCACAAGGGACGAGCGGACTGCGTCTGTGTGGAGCCAGGTGGCCGGGTCGGTTGCGGGGCTTCGGAGCGCGTGCCGGGGGGTAACGGAAGTGTCGTACTGGCGGCGGCCTGCTGCGCTTCTGTGTGTGGCTCAGGCCCCAGGGGCGATGCCTCGGGCGAGAGGGCGGCGGCTTGGGACAGGGGGGGCGGGTTGGTAGGCGGGGAGATTATGGCTCTGGCTGTTGGGGGCTTAGGGGCTCCTGGTAGCAGCTCCTAGGCCTCAACCTGCTGCCTCCAACTGCCTCCAACTGCGGCCTCCAACTGCGGCCTCCAACTGCCTCCAACGGCTGCCTCCAACTGCCTCCAACTGCCGCATCCAGCTGCCTCCAACTGCTGCCTCCAACTGCTGCCTCCAACTGCCTCCAACTGCTGCCTCCAACTGCCTCCAACTGCTGCCTCCACCTGCCTCTCATCTACCTGTCCACCATCCCCACCATCCACCATCCACCCCAGGTACGCGGGCGACCGGCGCTACCCCGGCGAGCCCATGTTCGTACCGCGGCCTGGGTCCTCCAGGGAGGGCGATGGCTGGCTGCTGGCGGCGGTGCACGACGCGGAGACGCAGAAGGGCGAGGTGGTGATCCTGGATGCGATGGTGGGTGCGGCGAGGGGCAGGGGAAAGAGGGTCAAGAGAAAGAGGGGCGGGGGACCGGGGTGGGGGGGTGGGTCGGACAGGGGCAGGCTGCTGTAATCTGTTGACCGCAACGACAGGAGTGGGTAAAAGATGTACGTACGGCTGAGGCCGGCGAAAGCGTTGTAACCCGGGAGCAACTGGCATATACCTCCCTACCACGCCACACCCACACCCATACCCATACACCCACACACCCATGCACCCCCCCCACACACACACACACTCCCCTCCCCCCTCCCACGCGCACCACACACACCCCGCACACCTGGACGAGCTGGTCCTCCCTGTTTCCGTACACGCTCGACAAATTTCCTGAGGCTAAACCTGTTCCTGCTGCTGCTGTTGCTCCTGGGACTGCTGCTGCCGCTGCTGCTGCTGCTGCTGCCACTGCTGCCACTGCTGGTGTTGCTCCCCAGAACCTCTCCGCGGGCCCGGTCGCCACCATCCGCCTGCCGCACCGGCTGCCCGCCGGCCTGCACGGCAGCTGGGACACCGCCTACACGGGTCCGGACAGGAGCGTCGAGGGCGCTGCACCGCGGTGGCAGGAGCTGGGGAGCATCCGGGCGCTGTGATGAGCTGTGTCGGTGGGGGGGGATACCTCCCTGGAGCGACGCCAGGTCGGAGCGGTGTCGTCGGGACCGCTTGCTACCAGCCGCGGGATGAGTGGCGCAGTGCAGGTCGTACACGTCGTACACGTCGTACCGCCAGGGTGTGTGTGGACTCGGGGCGGTGCGGGTCGAGGCGGATCAGGAGGAGCAGCGGAGGGAAGCAGCAGTAAGCCGGAGAATCGAGGAGAGGGAAAGGATGACCATAGCGGAGAGGTAGAGACATGAAACCGTCTGTTGACAAGAAGTGGGAGCAAGTGCGCTTACGAACGCGTGCCTACCGTACTGAAGAATGGACTAAGTGAGACGGAAGAGCGGAAAGTAGACGAGTGGCGTGTGCGAGGGTTACAGCGCATGTTATGGGGTCCGCGAATTTGCTGTACGGCCACTGCAGCAGGGGTAATTGTATTCATACCGAGCGGAGTCCGAGAGAGTGAGACGAGGCGGAGGCGTAGGTTGCGCCAACGACTTTGGACGCTCGCCCTTTGCCAACAACAAGGGGCGCTCGACGGTCGATGTATCGGCCCTGCTCTCCACCTCACGCAGAGGTGCAGTAACTTCGGGCGCGAAGATCCGCATTCTTTCTGCTTTGTTTCAGGAATATGCCTTTGTATTTTTCAATCGGGTTACTTTGTTGCGAGAGGTCCAGTATGCAGGCCGGAAGGTCGTTGGCTGTGTGTTGAAGGCCGTTGAGAGGTGCGTTGGGAGTTGTCGTTGTTACTTTCATTGTCCGATCTTGCACTGCATTGTTGCATTGTCCTTTATTGTACGGCTGAACATATTCATCGGACGCCGTGCTGCGTTGAAATGAAGAGTTATTTTTAGCGCCTGGTGTATGGAGTGGAGTAGGGTGGCGACCTCACCTTGGAGCCGAGAGGGGTATCGGAGAGGCGGGGCAAGTGGAGGGATGCTCGCTGTCCACTGTTTTTTGCTGCCAGTCTTGTCACTGGTGCACGGTGTTACGAGTTTTTGTTGTTGCATGGCAAATAACCATCGTTTGCCCGAAGAGACGCCCAAAAAGCGGATCCGGCGTCCGGAGATGTGCACGCGCCCGTGGCGGCTTGAACGTTGTATTCTTGCACCATTGCACCGGTGTACCATGATACCATCCACCTTTGTATCATTGTACCATCGTACCATTGTGCCATTGTACCATTGTACCCGCACGTTAACAGCACATTGAAAACATGGCCTGCGGGGTCAGGAGGCCACCGCTAAGAGCCCATAAGAGCGGGCTTGGCGCGTAGGCCCGTGCGTGTCCAAGCCGAATGTGACTACATAAGGGCCCCAAACGGAGGAGCGGCCGCAGTGGGCGGCTAGGTCGCATGACGACGCAGGGACACAGGGACACTGTGTTGCTAAAGGAGTCGCCGCCCCGCATCATCCATTTCTTACCCGGGGGACGCCCATCGGTGGCAGGAATGCAGGAGGTTCGGAAAGGCGTCAGCGGGTGCAGCGGGTGTGGCATGGCTGGGTATAAGAGAAACCAAAGAGCGGACAGGATCAGTAATATGGGTTATTGCCAGGAGTAATCAATCATTAGGGCCCATGTACGCTTAGACGTCCCATACCAGGGGCCGTGTATTTGCTGCTGACTGGACATATGCATGAGCAAGCATGACTGGCTGCGGGGTCTGCGGCAGCACCGCATGAACATACTCGATGTTTTGGAAGTATGCCGCGGCCACGAGTAAGGTGTAGGGGGTACAACCAGTTTCCGCTTTGGCGAGGGTGCAGTGCAGATTCAGGAGCAAAAGAGCGACCAGCGAAAGAGGAACATGGGGCGCACATCTCGGCACAAGACGGCATTCTTATGTGTATACTTGCATAAGTGGGTTCTGCGCTTTTCGTTGAACGACCTTGCACTGTCGTTGCAACTGATCTTGACCTCAGACATTTCGTGTGGAAAGGCCGCGCACCTAAAGATCTATCAATGCTTGTGCTACATCAGGCTGAACTCATATAGGCGTGCAGTGCCATATATGCAGTGAGTGCCTGGTGAGTGGACGGAACAGCTCCGGCGTCCTACACAGTGCTACATGTCGAAGCCTTTGGCCAAGCATCAAGGAACCCCTGCACATTGCAATTTATTATTCTGTTATACTTCTTAATAAGGGATGGCGACCCAGTGGAACAATGACAAATCGTAGGGAAGAGCGTACCCTTTACCGGGCGTTAACTAACCCACATAACGCACTAACGCCGCCACTGCACAGCACTAACCCACCCCGTAAATCAGTTTTTGAAATATAATCACATATAATTTATTCGTTCCAGGCTCCATGCAGCAGAGCTTGGAGGGAAAGCAGAGGAGGACCTAGCCGGTACTCGGTTTGTACAGTTCCGTAATGGTGACCAACGTATGACGTTCTGCCAGTTGCGGCAACGCTGTTGCCAGGCTGTAAATTAAATAAAAGCCCTATGTGACACAGGTCAGATGCATTGTCCCCTAATAGTCCCAACACCTCAACAACCTAGTTGCGACATTTGGCAAGCAGCTCCCAATCACTGCTTACCCAGACGCTCGCACCCCAATCCATACCACCTCAGCAACATCTATTGGCAACAAATTCGACGGACGAGACGCATAATTGCTGACCCATTGCAACGACGTCTGTCCGCCTGCATCCTGCCTACCTCTAGCAGTAGTGACCCAGCGACCACAAAATATGCGTCGCTTAGCCTCTGCAATCTGTTTTCTCTCTCTTCTTGCGTGCACGCAAGCTCAACAGTAAGCGCAGCCGACGCCCGCCTTTCACGATGACATGCCGCACTGTGCTTTGTTGGGGAACTCCCTGATTATCAAACGTACAGAGTCAATTAAGACTTTCATTTCGATGATAGGGTCTCGATCGAACTCATAGCCGCCCTAGTCCCCTTTCTTACCTGACGACTGCGTCCGTTGACTTCTTCCGGCGACAGGTCATCGCTTCTCGCAACAAATGCTCTCGACATAAACCCAGAAACTATGGGTCGTTATGAGCAGCTGGGCGTCTCCAGCTGTGTTGGAGTCCAGCTGGTCGCCGTTCCCGGTAAGCATTTGGACATAAATGTCGTTACACAAACTTCCGACGTTATATTTCCAAGAAAACCCCTCCGTGGCTGGACAACCGATGCATGCACTATTACGGATATATAATTTCGAAATGGCCGGCTTAGACCTCCGAATGACACTATGTCCTGCCGGTGCCTTGGCTTACCTAACGGCGGCCGCAGGGACGGATAAGTTTCTTTTCATGGAAAGGCCGACATCAACCCATCCGGATGGCAAGCACTTCAACGCTGGCCTTATGGACTCAGTCACTGGGCAGTTCACCAACGTTAAGGGCAACCTGAGCCTTGAGAACTGCGGACACACATTCCTTGAGGATGGTGAGTCGCGGTGGGCGGACTTAACCCCGGCGCAATCCGGCGCATGTAGCAGTAAATTGTTGCAGTGAGCCCCAGATAAAACGTAGACCCATCGGCGCATGTGCTTTGCGTTGATGCGTCCGTTGTGGTGCAGTTTGTGCATTTCTGCGGTGCGGCTACCTACGATTGGGGGGCATACCTGAGCACCGCTGTCTTGACATCCCACCGCAGGCACCGTCGCTGTCCTTGCTGGACACAAGCCCCAGAGCGATTATGCGGAAGGCCGCCGGGTGAGCTCATAGCAGGGATGGTCGCTGCCGCAGTTATTTACTATATTTAGGCTGCGATCCAGTGCGAGCCCACAACCGCTGGTGATTGTTATAGTGGGCTCCAGACCTGAAAAGGTACAGCCATCGGGCGCATCGCCTGACACTGAAAGAGTATACCGTACCCACAACCATACTCACTTAATTGACCCTAAAAGTAAAACCTAATTAAAACCCCTAAAACCGTGCCCCCTCGCCCCTGCCCGTCATGTTGTCAGGGTGTTCAGCTTTTCAACCTGGACGCTAAGCGGCTCAGCAGCGTTGGCTCCCTGCAGTACGGCCACTGGCTGGCAACGGTCACGCGTCTGCCCAACGGCATGGTAACCGTCATGAGCGACAGCCCGTCACCCGTGGGGCCCACCCGGCGTGATGGCATCAAGGTCCGTACCTAGTTATAAGCTGGCTAACCTGGCTAGTTCGGCAGATCGAGGGAGGGCAGCTAGGAATGCACGCAGCTAGGTTCTGTTTTGCGAAGCTACCACCTCTCATACGGTATTGGATAGATGCGAGAGGGTAGGTGCCTTAGGGGGTCACGACACAACCGCCGAGCACTCTTTGAGCTGCCAAATCCTAAACTCTGATGACGAACGGTCGTACGTTGCAACGCCCAACCCGTCCGCAGAACCCTTTCTACGAGCTGTGGGATCCCGCTAAGCCTGCCAGCACCAAGGCCTTCCAGCTGGACAACAACTTCCTGACCAACACCAAGTAAGCGGGCCCAGGCGTGGGCGATGGGCTTGGCTGCAGTTAGTGCACCCACCGCTTATCGCACTGTTTGCTTCCATAATGCAAACCAGACCGTGGGCGAGCGGCCGGCTGGATACACGGACGCGTGGGAGTCGCGATCGCAGTCCCGTCCAATCCCACGCTGTGCTTCGCCGCGATGCATTTTCGGGACACCGGGACACCGCCTCCATCTGATGATTCGCTCGACGCTGACCTGCGCCCCCTACCCGTGCCCCACTGGACAGGTACTTCTACTACCCCTTCAACTTCATCCTGCCGTCCGGTGAGCACCGCACCGCGACGCCGCACCCTGCGCGTGGCGTCCGGGGCGAAGAAGTCTGCTGCCTTGGCGGTTGTCGGTTGGACGCCCGCATGCCTTTGCACTGTAGTTCGGTCCTAGCGCGTGCGATGGCAAAAAGCAACGGACGCGTAATCCCAAGACGTCTCGGGTTTAAGCCGACGTTTACCCCGATGTCAATCATGCATTTCTCCATACTGCACTGCAGCCTGCAACTTGCCTGTCCAAAGCTGAATTGGCTACGTGTCCGGCCCCCTGACATCGATCCGACCTCACCTAACCCTCTCTGATCCTCGCCACCACCACCGCCAGGCGATATGTTCGTGTTCAGCAACACGTACGGCCAAATCATCGACCCGCTCACCGGCCAGAGGGCTGTCGTGCTGCCCAACTGGAAGAAGTTCCCGGAGGCCAAGGGGATGTCCACCAGCTACCCCTTCAGCGGCACCGCCGTCATGCTGCCGCTTCGGCCAGTCGACGACTACCGCGTTGCGGAGATAGTGTGAGTTGCTGTCCAGTTCGTTCCCATTATGCCCATTATGCCCATATCTCCCATTATGCCCATATCTCACTACGGCCATTACCGGTATGCACCACCCCGCAAGTAAGCGCCCGCTGCGTTGCGTAGCGGCAAGTGAAGTTGTTGTTTTCGCGCACCGCCCCTCGCAGCATCTTCGGCGGCCAGTGGACCAAGGCCTGGGTGAACACGACTGGGGTGGACCTAAGCATGCGGATCAAGATCAAGATCTTCAACGACACCACCTACGAAGTCGGGCAGTGGCAGATGGAGCGAATGCCAAGTCCCCGGGTCAGCGGCACCAGCGTCCTCCTACCCAACGGCATGGTGCTCCTCATCAATGGCGCCAAGGTGTGCTTGCTGACGTACGGGCGGTTGGGCGGGCGGTTGGGTGGCTGGGACCGCTCCGCGCCCCATGGCGACGTATGGCGTAATGTACGTCATGTGTATGTGTGCATCACTGCAAGCGCATCGCGACCGAGGAAACGAGGGTTAGGTACTAACAGGTACCGGTACTAACAGGTGCCGTTACAACAAAAAAGGTACCGGTATTGAGGGGCTGCTCGCTTCCTTTCTACTCGTCGCCGCGAGACCATCGGCGCCGTCCGTCACATCCAACCCCGGTCGTCTGGTTGTCGCAGCATTTACTTGCGTGCATTTATTTACTTCATTCATTTGTTCCGCTTACTTGATTGCTGTCTGTGTGGCTGTGTGAACGGTCTTGCTTGCAGCGCGGCATGCTCGGCGACGCGGTGTCTGGCGGCGGTGCGATGTGCAACGAGCCCAACTTCTGGCCGGTGCTGTACGACCCCACGGCTGAGGAGGGCAGCCGCTACACGACGCTAGCTCGCTCCCAGATTGCCCGCCTGCTGCACTCCACCGCCGGACTCACGTTGAACGGAACCGTCATGGTGAGTCCACGCCTCGGAGCAACGGCTCTAGTCGGGCTCGACGTCTTTGCAAGCAGGATGCGGCCGGCATTACATCCGGTTCCGGGAACATCGCTTTCAATAGTAATATACTTGTACAATTCAGGCTTTGGACGTAGATGCGATGTAAGTAGCGGACGGGATGGCGATGATCTCGTGCCGGAAGGGCAGGGCAGCAGCAGCAGGCCACTCTTTCATAGTTGCATCCTGGTGCTTGGGAACCATCCCTTCGCCAGTTGTAGGTGGGAGGAGCGAGCGAAAGTGCCACGCAGGAAAGCAAGCAGGGAGTTCCGGCAGGCAGGCGTGCCCCGTTGACGTTCGTGCTAAGAAACGTGCCGTGCCCTCCAATCCTGTCCAATGCATCGGTGACTTGCAGGTGGCCGGCGGTGACCGCTCCGCCCGCTTCTGGTCCCCCGACGATTACAGCCCCAGCCCGGACGGCTTCGCCGAGTACCGCGTGGAGCTCTTCACGCCGCCCTTCGTCTTCGACACTCAACACCGACCCTCCATCAGCAGCGCCCCGGCCGTGATTGGTTACGGTAAGTTTTCACTTCGTGCAGGGCTTCCAGGGGTTCCAAATGGAATTCAAACCTGCCTGGGTTAGGTTATGTCCGTGCGTTTGCGGTTGCAACGGCATTGGCTTGCAGCAGCCCTGCTGGCGTCGTATATGACTCATGCGTGCGTGTACACAAACTACGGCTGGCCGGCGTAGCGCCGGCTAGTGGGCAACAACTATAACCGGGGCATCATTTCCTCCACCCCCTCTGTCTTTCCCGCAGGTGACGTCAACTCCATCGCCTACACCATCGCCGACACCTCGGCCGCCGTGACCTCCGTCGTGCTCGTCGCTCCCTCTTCCGACACCCACACCTTCAACATGCACCAGCGGCTGATCGAGTTGCAAATCATCGGGGCGGAAAACGACTCAAACCACGAGGCCGGTGAGGAAGGCGCCAAGACCGTGACCGTGCGCGGGCCGCCCAACATCAACGTCGCGCCTCCCGGGCCTTACATGCTCTTCCTGCTGCACGGCAAGACCTACGGCCCCGCGCAGTGGGTGACTGTCAGGGACTACTCTTAGAGGGGCTAAGGCTGCTGCGGTAACATGTGTAGTTAAATGGGGCCTACCTACTTTTCTGTTTGGGCAGCGGTCGCCCTGCGTATATACATACGTACGCACTGAAGCCTGGAGCTGTTGATTTGCCAGCTAGCTGGCGCCGACGTGTCTCACGCACAGCGCACGCTGTATGCTCTGCATTGGGCAAGCACAAATTGAGCATGCAACGACGGTATGTGGCATGCCTTGCAATCCCTTACATAGCAACGCGTCGTCATCGTTCATGGAAAGTAGGCTTATTTAGCTGATGAAGCGGTGTCGCGCGTGATGGGTTGAGGTTGTGTTAGGGTAGACCCAAAGTAGACCCAAGCCAGCAACTGCATTGCGCTTATTGCCCGGATGTCGGGCCGATCAGCGCCGGTTAGATACCGGTACGCTTGGGAATTCATTTATTGTACATTGCTTGTGACGAAATGATAACACTGGATTACAAGTAATGAACCTGCTGATCCTTCAAGATTTGAAGCGCTGCGATTGACATTCATTGAGGTTTGAGGTGGGTGTGCCGAGCCGGGGACAAGTCTGTTTACTATTTTTTAGTGCTATACAATTCTTTCTCTGTGGTCTTTGTCCTGTTTCTGCGTGCTCTCCATCTCAACGCGGCATGGGTGTCCGATTTCGCATCGCGTGCCTAACTACCACCTACATACGTGTTTCTTTATTGATGTAGTAGTCAGCGGCTCAGTCCTTTCCCTTTCTTCCTGATAGGCTGTACCTCGGGTGCGCGCGTCTGTTATTGATGCGCAATGTGCTGGGTAGGGCTGGGTGGGCAACGCACCCACCTACCGCCGGCTGATGTCAAGCTTGCCAGTGAACCTTTCTGTCCGAATCTTCAAATTGTTGCGGCTTCATAGGTTGGCGACTCCAGGATTTGGAATCGCTTTGATGGTGGTACGGTTATCGAGTTTCCTAGCTGTTGTCGTCCGCGTCGTCAACCGTTTGCAGGATACGTCCTGCCTGATGTCCTCCTTCTGCGGCACCAAGCGACGTGACAACCTGTTTGTTATCGCAGGTTTTGGTTTGGGCTAAGTACGCTCCTGTACGCTCCAGAAGCTTGTCGTTTGTCCTTTGCTTGTTCTGCTTGTAAATGATTGGAGGCCGTCCCGACTATCTACCGCCGGGTACCCAGGGTCGCACCTTGGGCCGCAAAGTGAAGGGCTTGGCAGGCTTGGCATAGCACGGGCGCGGCAACATGCCACCTAACGGTATGTAGCAATTGTATATTTATGATGCTCAGCCAGCAACGAGCACGCCCCCATGCCCACGTTGCAGCGCGCGCTGCGAAATGTTTTTGTCGTTTACCCCTTAGTTATTGCCGTAGTCGAACGATTGCCAGGCTACCTGCAGCAGTGTGGGTTGTTGCCGCTGTTTGTGTCCCCTGGGCCCTTCGTTGAGATTCCTGGTGACTGCCGTATCTCGTCAGATCTCGTTCGGATGGCGGCTGGGTTCTTTCACTTTGCTGCGTCTCTTTCGATGTGTGTGTTCATAGCTTGCCAATAATAAAGCCTGGTGAAACCGCCACGCTTCCATCGCCGCTGCCACAACAAGAGGATCATGGCAGCGGATCATGGCATCCTGCAGCATCCTGCAGCGTCTTAAGTGATCCCAGCGCTCTCAGTAGCCAGCAGCAGTGGGCGCCTGCGACTTGATGTCACCACACACTCAGTACGCGAATTCGCGCCCTTCTTTTTCGAATCTAGTCTAAACATGCACGCGCAACACATATCAGCATCAGAGCGCAAATTAGGGTAGCGGGTGGACTGCTGGGAGCTTCCAAAACATGCTTTCAGTACCCACTAGCAGTAGGTGCCTGCGACTTGGCGCCAGCACACACCCAGTGGGGGGATTCGCACCATTCTGTTTCTAATGTATCCCCAACATGCGCGCGAAGAATGTATGAGCATCAGAGCGCAAATTGGAGTAGCGGGTACACTGCTGGGAGCCCCCAAAACACGCCCTCAGTAGCCACTAGCAATCGGCGCGTGCGACTTGGCACCAGCACATGCCCAATGGGTGGCAGGCAGGAACATCATCCCTCATCGCCATCACACCGCATCAGCACGTACATAGCAGGCACAATGGGAAGCATAATCCAGTGCCGACGCAAAATGGGCGGCCACACCCACACGACACAAGGGGGTTAGGGGGGTTCTGACACCTTTGCTTCCCACGGTGGTGCGGGCATACAGGGGGGAGACCCCCTCAGTTCCCCACCCCCTTAACACACGCTAGGGCTACGCCCAGCGACACTATTATTATTATTATTAGCAGGCACAAACATCATCCATCATTGGCGCGTAGGTGGCAGGCAGAAACATCACAGGTCATAGCCACTGCATCGCATGGGCGCGTAGGTGACAGGCACAAACATCGCAGCACGTAGGTAGCACGCAAGAACATCACTGATCATTCTCACCACACCGCATGCACGCGTAGCTGGCAGGCACCGACATCACAGATCATCGCTACCGCATCACATGGGCGCGTAGGTGGCACGCAAGAACGCACGAACATGGCACCACCTAGGTAGCAGGCAGGAACATCATCCCCCATCGCCACTGCACCACACGGGCACGTAGGTGGCATCACATGGGCGCATAGGTGGCAGGCGGGAACATCACTCGTCATCACCATCTCACCGCATAGGCGTGTACGTAGCAGGTCGAAACATCATGACATGGCACCGCATAGGCACATAGCTGGCACTGCACCGCATAGGTGACATCGCACCACATAGGCGCATAGGCGCATAGGCAGCGCACTGCATAGCATGCACTTAGGACTAGCTGGCACTGCACCGCATAGGCACATAGGTGGCACCACATCGCATAGGCATGTATATGGCAGGCGGGAACATCATCCATCATCACCACCGCAGCACATGGCCGTGTAGCTGGCAGGCCGGAACATCATTTGTTGTCACCACCGCACCGCAAGCTTCCAAAACACAATTTCAGTAGCCAGTAGCAGTGGATGGCTGCAACTTGGCACCAGCACACACCCAGTGATAGCACTGCATAAGCACATACATGCTACCCACAACCCACCCACCACTCGAGCACTTCACCACCTGGCACTTAGCAACTTCCGCATATACGCATAGGTGGCACGCATATCTTCCAACACACACTCTCAGTAGCTATAGGCGCATAGGTGCCCCCGTACGTAGCATAGGTGGCCCCGTACACATAGCAAGCACGCAAGCACGTACATGGCACCACACGCACATGCATGCGTCGCACTGCACCACATAGGTGACACCACATAGGTGGCTTTGCATAGGCACCTACATCATAGTTGGTAACTGACACTTAGTAACTGACGGTTAGTAACTGACAGTTAGACTGACAATTAGTAACTGACAGTTGGTAACTGACAGTTAGCAACTGACACTTAGTAACTGACGGTTAGTAACTCACAGTTAGTAACCGACAGTAAGCGGTTGGCGGTTGACAACTCCCAAAACATACCCAAAGCACAAGTGCCCACCCACGCTTCCATCGCCGCTGCCACAACAAGAGGATCATGGCAGCGGATCATGGCATCCTGCAGCGTCCTGCAGCGTCTTAAGTGATCCCAGCGCACACGAAGCAGGAGCGATTCCCAGCTTTTCGGAAGGAGAACCTGACGACTAAGCTAGGAGACCCTCGACAACCCTCAGCTTCCGATCCCTCCCCTCAACAGCTCAGGAGACCTTGATAACTTTACATATATTGACTGCTTGCAATAATTTTCATCACATCATGTCTCCGTAGTCTAGGCGGTTAGGATACGTGGCTTTCACCCACGCGACCCGGGTTCGAGTCCCGGCGGTGACATTTTTGGCTATTTCATTTGAGTATGTCCTTTAGAGTTTTTAGAGTTTACACCTTTCTGGACAATGCATTTTGGACAACGCACATATCGCATATACTGCCTTCGATTGTATTGCAGACAATTTAGAAATTCACGGTGACCACTTGCATCTCTAGTTCTACGCATGGGCGTCGGTCGTTGCCTGCTTGTCATGAACGCTTTTTTCGGTCGTTGCCTGCTTGTCATGAACGCTTTTTGGGTGATTTGGCAAGGCCCTACCCTTTTTGGTTTCATAACCGGTCCTGCAATTGCGAATCCAAGCCAACGACGATGTCCAGAACACCTTTGCGGTTTACACATATGCATTCGCGACAGCGCTCCTAGCTACGCGCATCCGGTCGTTGTCCAGCCACGGCCCCTCTTGCTAGCTTCCATGCAGCGAAGGGCACAAGAGACCTCCCCGCGCACCCCCAGCCAGCCGGCCGGGAACCGGTGCCATGGAACTATGACTGCATAAGCACGCTCACATATATAGCGGAACTGCCACGTGGCTGCATTCACCCCACCGTAAGTGCCCCGTTCGCGCAACCCGGGGCTCTGGTTGGCGTCTCAAAAGAAAACAGGCGCGGCGGCCAAGCTCTGTCAAGTGGCCCATCGGCAAGCAAAGGAACCGAGATACGGCACCGGCGGTTTTTGTGGATTGTTACGGCGCCCCTCGCTGCCGTACGCGGAAGTCAATGGAAAAAGCCGTCTGGCTGGAGCCACAGAATAAAAGCACGCCCTGGTGGCCGTACCAGCGGCTGGCGAGGCACGGGTCGCGGCAGGGTCGAACCACCAACCCAACGTCCACGGCCCGAAGGTCCCGTTTCCACGGCCCGAAGGTCCTGTTTCCACGGCCCGAAGGGTCCTGTTCCCACGGCCCGAAGGGTCCTGTTTCCACGGCCCTTCCTCTCTTGCCCTGCCTCACGCCCTCCCTCTCCCAATGACGCCCGCCCTCCACCACCCCGCCACCTCACTGCACATCCGGGAGTTCACAACCCACCTATTCCATACATACACACCCACCCACACACAGCCACGGGGCCCGTGCCTGACCTCCCTGGTACACCTCCCGCCCCCAACAACACCCCCCATACACGCGCCCGGGCGCCCCCTTCACGCCTCCCCCTTCCCCTTCCTTCTCCCCCTCTCCTTCCGCCCCTACTGCGCCACCGCCGCGCCCATCGTGTTCACTTTGACGCCCGTCTTCCTCCAGTCCACGGCCGGCTTGATCAGCTCCATCCGCACCCGGTCCTTGTACTGTACGGCAAAGTCCAGCAGGCTGTCCACGACGCTGTCGGCCAGCAGGTGCGGCTGCAGGCCCAGCTCCACTAGCTTGGTGTGTTTGGCGTTGTAGTAGTGCTCCTCCAGCTCGACGCGGGGGTTGGGCACGCTGGTGACCTGCACATCCAGGCCCTGCTTGCGCCCCTCCCGGCTCACGATGTCCGCCAGCTGGTTGACGGAGAACTGCTCCGTGAACTGGTTGTACACGCGCATCTCGCCGCGGGGGGCGGGGTTGTCGATGGCGATCTGGATGCAGCGGACCTGCGGGGGGGCGGCACGGGGGAGGGGGAGGAGGGGGAGGAGGGGGAGGGGGGGAGGGGGGGAGGGGGAGGTTACAGAAAAGAACAGTTGAGAACGCGCCAGCTGTGCTCAACTGTGGAAGAAGACAGTTGACTAGACAACTGTCAAGAAAAGAACAGTTGACTCGACAGGGGGAGGGAGAGGGGGGAAGCAGACCCGGTTATACGACATAGGAAACGGAGGGCAGAGAGGGAGGGGTGCAAGCAGGGCCTGGGGGTTGTCGGTACTGTTGTACATGCTACGGCATTACGGCATCAGAACCGCACCGTCTCCGCCAGTGCCCCGGGGAACGATGCACTCACGGTATCACGGATGTCCAAAAAGCCGCGGGTCTGGCCGCCCTTGCCGTACACCGTCAGCGGGTGGCCCACAGCGGCCTGTGAGCGGGCGGAGGGGGGAGGGTTCGAGGAAGACCCGGAGGAAGGAGGGGGTGTGAGGGGAGCTCGTAGCGGGGCGGGGGGGCGCCAGAGCGAAGACCCGGTTACACGACATAGGAAGACGGGGGACAAAAAGTAGGCGGAGGACAGCCTTTGGACGCGCGTTTGAGAGTGCAGGTGGGGGCGGGGGGTAAAGGATGATCCGCGAATCCACGGCGGACCAACCGGGAGGGAGGGAGACTAGGCGCGTGGGGGGAGGCGGGACGACGAGGCAAGGCTGCCATCAGGCGACCGCGCCGCCGGGCTGCGTCGCATCTACCGCCGCCAGCGGCCCTTAGTGAGGTCCGCAACGGCTCCTTCCTCCCCAGCAAGTACGGCAGCGCGCACCTGTACGACAAAGCGGTTGAGCGCCGTGCCGAAGATGCCGTCGTAGTCGTAGCGGTTGAGCAACATGGGATCGGCCATGGTCTCATCCGTACGAACGCCGTACACAACGCCCTGCGTGCCGAGGCGGGGCGGGGGGCGGCGGTGACGGGCGAGGGGGTGTATAAAAACCGTTTTACGCAACGGGACAGGATAGTTGGCGCATAATCGTCGGACACCAACGGGCGAGGGCGGGGGTTAGGGGGAATCCGACAGCGCTCGAGCGGCGCTAGGGCCACCGCCCAGGGCTGGAGGGGGGAGGGGAGCCGCCACAGCGGTACCGTGCAATGCGAGGGGTCAAATCCACCACCGCGTTTCCTCGCACCCCCACCCCCAGCCCCGACGACCATGCGCCAACTACCCTGTCCCGTTGCGTAAAACGGTTTTAAAAAACACCCAGTCCCGAGTAATCGGTTTTATGCCCCCCCTCCCTCAGCCCCACTGAATTTCCCCAGTCGCGTTACCGGTTCTTTTACTGTAACCCCTATCAGCCCCCCGGCTCACCTGGTTGAGGTCGGTCGCTGCGATCTTCCAGGCCTTGCAGGTGAAGAGCATGTTGGTGGAGTCGTGGATCTTGGACAGGTGGTAGAAGGAGTTGCCCTAAGGGGGAGCACGAGTCCAGGGAGGGAGGGGGACCCCGGGGGAGGGGGGACGGGAGTGTTGGGTTCGTGCCGCGATGCTCACAAGGTGGGAATCACACGCATGGACGCATAAACACAAGCGCGAATGGGCGCGGTCCCCCTCGCCCCCAAAATCAGGCAAGGCCCCACCTGCTTGGGGTACGGCAGCGTGTCGGTGCGACCGTTGTGCGTAACGGTCAGGTAACCCTCCTCGATATCGATGTTCGGGGTGCCGTACTCGCCCATGGTGCCCAGCTTGACCATGTGGCAGTCCGGCTTGAGCTCCTGGGGGGCGGAGGGGGCGGGGGATAGGAAACGGGGTTGGGGTTGGGGTTGGGTTTTGGGGGATATGGGGGGTTCGGGTTCTGGGGTTTTGTGTACGGAGCGCCACCCCGGCAACCTGGCATCCGTCATGCGGACGCGGCATCGCTGCCACGCACACCCCCTGCTCCTCCTCCCCCTCCCCCTCCCAAGTACCGTATGCTGTCGCACACCCCCTTCCTCCTCCTCCTCCGCCTCCTCCACCTCCCCACGAACAAGTCTGCCTCCCATGTCCTGCATGCGCCTCGTAGTGGCCTGCACACATGCCCCCAATCCTCCACCTCCTGCCGCACCCCCCCCCTCGAACCCCCCAACCTCCTCCTCAGCCTCCTCCTCCTCCTCCTCCTCCCCCTGCTCCTGCTCCTGCTCCTGGAGTACCCCCGACCCACCTTGATGGCGAACAGCACGTTGAGGGTCCCCACCACGTTGTTGGTCTGCGTGAACACGGCCTTCTGTCGGTCAATCATCGAGTACGGCGCGGAGCGCTGCTCGCCGAAGTGGACCACGTGGTCGGGCTGGAAGGTGGTGAAGGCCTGGAGGGCGGAGGAGCGGGGGTGGCGGAGCGGCGGCGGGCGGGTCGGATCAGGTCGGGGTGCGGGTGGGGTTGGGGTGCGGGTGGGGATGCGTGGGCTTTGTTCGGGTTTGTTCGGTTGGGTGAAGACCAAGCGCGAGAGGGCTGTATTGCTGTTGGTGCTGGATCCCCGAGAAGACCTCCCACGGTCCGCGGCCTGAACTCGTTAGAGAGCCCTCACAGGCAATATAGCTGCACGAGGGAGCTCGGCAGAAGCCTGCGAGGTTCCCTCGATGCCAGCACCGGTGCGCTTCCCTGTGCTGACCCGAACCGCGCGGGCTGCGGGCACGACCCGAACCGCCTCGCAGTTCGTCCATCCGTACAAAACCCACACAATCCGTACGCGCCTCGAGGTAATGTGATAGTGACCTTCCTCGCTCCAACCGTTTCCCCGCGCCCTTCCCCACCTCGCCTTCCCTTCGCCGTGCTCCTCCCCCGACCCCTCCCGCGTCCCCCATCCATCCCCTAAACCCTTACCCCATCCATCCCCTAAACCCTAACCCCCTCCATGCTAAGGGCCCCAACCCCTAGTACCTGCGACAGGAACTCCCAGTCGCAGATGTCGCCGATCTGAAGCGAGATGTGCTTGCCGGACACCTCACCCCACCTGCAGGGGTCGTGTGGGGCCCGGGCGAGGGGGGGCGCGTCAGCTGCCAGCCGGCAGGCGCACACGGTGACGGGCAGGACACCAGGACACCTGCCTCGCCTCGCGCATCCAACCCCAACCCCAACCACAATCGGTGGTGCAACCACCAGAACACGGCAGGTGGTACCATCGGAACTGCCCTGCCCTGCCCTGCCCGCGCATCGGCGTGAAAGCGTAACACCTCCCGGCTCGTCTCACCCGACCCAACCCGACCCCACCCGACCCAACCCAACCCGACCCAACCCGACCCAACCCGACCCAACCCGACCCAACCCGACCCAACCCGACCCAACCCGACCCAACCCGACCCAACCCGACCCGAGTTTGGGGCCGCACTCCGGAGAGCAAGGGAACTCGCTGCGCACCCCCACGGCATCACTCGGAAGCATGCCTGCCAGCCCCACACCGGCACCTAGGGTATGTCGTACCGCTCTCCCCCGGCTCGCCCGCCACCCAAACCCCCCCTATGCTGTGTACTGTACACACGGGACGAGATGTTTCATCGCCACCACCATCACCCCCCACCATCAACCCCCACCATCAACCCCCGCCCCCACCATCACCCCCCACCATCAACCCCCACCATCACCCCCACTACCACCTACTTGCGAATGCGGTCGTGGATGGTGGCTATGGGCGTGAGGGTGTCCAGTCCCAGCTGCAGGTCGAACTGGCGGCGGCAGAGGTTGTCGACGATGCACACCTCGTAGCCGCGAGCGGACAGGTGCAGGGCGGTGGCCCAGCCGCAATAGCCGTCACCGCCTGGACGATGACGGGGCGAGCGAGCGGGGGGGGGTGAGAGAGGGAGGTGGGGAGACAGAGAGGGGTAGCAGGGGTGTTTTTGTGGGGTGGGGATTTGTGGGGGAGATGGAGCGATGGCGGGGTGTTGTGAAACCGGTGACACGAAAAACGACGGGGGGGAGGCAAGGCACGGTAGTACCGGAAGAGAGGTGGGAGCTTCATGGGGAGGCGTATGGCAAGACGCAAGCTATGGGGCGATGTAGGGGCAACAATGCATCGCGTATGGGGGAGGGGGCTTGGCGAGATCGCAGCAGTTGGGAGGTGGGGTATCGGATTGTCAGTGCGTGCAGTCGTCGCCAGCGTTCAGTCCCCATGGATTGTTTGCAGCCACCAGAGGCAAGGCAACGTCTGTTTGCAGTGTTGAAGCATACCTACGCGAAGTCGTGCCCAACTCACCGATGATCATAACGCGGGTGCCAGCGCCACCGCTACTCGCGGTGCCGGCCGGTCCAGTGGCCTTCTCAATTGTAGCAGTGGCATGTACCTTGACCGAAGATGCGCGGCTGGCAGCCGGCGCAGCGCGGGTGGCCTGCAAACAAACGCCGTGCATTGGAGGCGGTACATGGACAGACCGTGCGCTCGCTGGCTCGCACCAACCTTGCAGCCGACGCACACGGGTGCGGTAGCGACGCGGCCTGCAATGGTAAACACATGATTATAACCATCTGGGTCAGCATCTCAAGCCTCGATAGCCCTTCGCGTCCCCGCAGGCCTCCCGGCCTCACCGCCCCGATGCGTGCTCGCAACGCCCTGCTGAGCAGCGGCCTTCGTCGACCGACGGCCTGTAGCCCATGGCAATTGGAGAGTCACGGGATCAGCAGTTCATAAGGGGTAGGAACGCCAGGTGGCGGCTTTGATCTCGTGGTTTCAGAATAGCGTTGCAAATAAGACGCACCAGCGCGCTGGGTCTGCATCGTGGAGCACTGCATTTTTATGTTCACTTCAGTAAATGGATTTAGTGAAGTGTATGTCTTCGCGCATTAAGATGGGTATCAATCGGTCCGGATGCTTGGTGCTCCGAATAAAGCGATCAATACCATCGATTACGCTAGCCCCGGAAATAAGTATGAAACAAAATTCACATCAGGGTGTTAATCCTAATGAAGGTCGTCGGTCTTGCTACTGGTCTGCAATTTGCCATAGTTCTGCAGCATGCCTTAGCCAAAAGCAACGAGTGCCCTAACATGCACACCAATATGACCTTTAAGCAACAAATTGACCTGAAATTTTAATGTTTGTTGTGTGTTGCAGCAATGCCAACATACCTTGTCCCATGGGTCGTGTTCCCTGCCCGCACGTGTCAGCACGTGCCTCACTTGGAGTTATGCCACGGCTAATATCACCCTATGCTAAAATATAGATTGTGTCCGCACATGAGGCGCTAGGGAGACCAGGGAGGTAGAATCATGCCGAGTCCCGGGTGTTGTAATGAAGGGAGGTCCTGCAAGCGGAAAGTAGCTCATCCGTCCGTTTGATCCCGATCGCATGTCGCACGCGATCCCGATCGCACGTCGCACACGATCCCGGTGGCACGTTAGTAAGGGTTTTTCAAATTGCACCACGGGCGGTTGCGACACCTCGGCTACAAATCCGTCATGTTGTGACACTTTAGGCTGAATTGCTTTATACATATTGTTATCAAAGGTAATAGTTGACTTTCAGTGTACATGGATTGGAAGGACATGGACGGCGCCGCAGGGAGCGTCCCATCATCGGGAGGCCCCTAACAGTAGGAGACAACAACGCGCCAGGAAATCGTTTAGCCTGGAAACATCCAGGCAGCAGGCAGCTCCTTGGCAGCTGGATCGATCCAGCCAGCTTCTGGGAACCACAAAGCCTTAGCAGCACAGCAGAGCTGTGCCTAGAACCGAATCGCTTGCGCGACGCCGGCATGCCCTGGCGTGCCTGGGCATGCCTCGTGTCCCACGATTCCTTCACCGGTTTCAGCGCGACCTGACCCAGCGCACGTACGCCAGTGCAGTTTGCTCTGGGTTTTTGGGTGCAGTCGATCCCAGAACTGACGCCGCTGCTGGAGGCCCTGCAGACTGCGACTTATCTCAACAATCTCCTCTACGCGTCGTTGGATGCCTCCACCCGTTACCACCAATTTCGTCTCGAAGTTTTTCAGCAGGGCAAACTGAAAACTCACGGTCGCTGGCGTTGAATCCAACCCCAGCCATGAAGTACGGCAAGGAGCGGCTGTTCGAGTCACAAGAAGACAGGTTCCAAAAGAAATTAAGAACACGAATAACAGCGAATCGTCCCATCCCGGCTATGATGGCCCGAGCCCGCCCCATCCAGGCTATGATGGCGGCGGCAGCGGCATCGTACAAGTACCTGCCTTATGCTGAGAAGCCTACGCGTCATGGATGAGGCATGGCCCCATATTACATGCCAATGCATCGAGGTTAAAAATATTATCTTGGGCGCGGCGGTGTTTACTGTCTATAGTGTGGCTTTCGGGGGCGTCTGCTGGCTGCTGGGTTGCTGGCGCAGGCTGGCGCTGGCTTGTGTTACAAGCCGATGAGGTCTCGGTATGGGGGCCCCCTGTTGCCCTGTTCTCGCACGGGTTTGCGTATACTGCAACATATTATTTTTACCTCTATGAATGCATAAATTACTGACCTAATTTAGGCGCGGCACGCCGTGAAGGACTTTGGCTGGGTGAAGCCTGGTGAAGAGAGCTACGGCCATGAGCCCTCCAGCCATGTTTCTTGCGGTCATTTCCTGGCATGGCGTGTGCAGTACACAGCACGTTTGCGACGTATGAGTTGGCGCGCGTCGTCGTGTTGATGTGTTTGATACGGCGGGTGCGTACGTCCTAGTTTACCGGTAATAAAGAACTACCATCTTGACTGAATAATGAAGCCCAACGCTTATTGGAAATGGATGCTTGCATGCATTTAGATGGAAACTTCCGTGTGCTGAGGACGAGAGATCTGAGCCCTGAAAGGTCCCTTGTCCGCCACATTCCCTTCCTATTGAGCACACCGACTGGTGCATCCACAACTCCCCAAATTCCCTAATTTTGCACGTATCAGAAAGCTCCTGTGAGAAATAGCGATGATTAACTTATCTAAAAACCGGCCTCACACAAGAGTGACCCGACCCTTCCATGCCCCAACTCAGGATTGGAGTCTGCAGGTTTCCCTTTATTAAATTTGCGCGTCCTACATGGTGATGTGCATGCAAAACATAGTATGCAATGTCCAGCGCATATGTTAACGGGCCAGATTGCGAACGTCTGTACGATGAAGGTCATGCCTTTCAACGATGCGTGCATGCGCACACAGAGGTGTATGTCTGTAAATCAGGTCATGAATGACGGCGAGGGGAAGGGGAGAATGGCGACAGTATGTACCAACAACCCGTAGGCCCAGGGCCTATCGAATTGTGGTCAATCGTGTGTAAAGGCTAGTCAGCAACCATAGATAATTTCCATGGCTGCTTGTTCTAACATATGAATGTCTTAGTAGTCTTGGAGGCGGCAAGCCTGCGCTCGCTGGTTTTGCATTTATACCGTCGGCTACCCACACCGCAGTGACAAATGTCTGTCTCAGCTTACGACGTGGAGCTGGAGGTCGGGGAACCTGAACGGCGGGATGGGCAAGGTGCGTCAGTCGCGTATGGGCTGTTTTCAAATCAGTCGGCAACGATCATACTGCTGGGCATGGAGGTATAGTTTCTGTCACGCGGACTAAATACCTGTGTATGGTATATGATTGAAGAGTACAATTTTACTCCTGGCGCTTGCGGTAGCTGCGTCACTTGGTCGAACCCGCTCGGGCTTGACTGCTTGCCTTTGGAATTTCCTTCAGCTGCCAAGTGGCAGCCTCCCAAACCTATCCACCACCACGAGTTGGCCCAATGGGGTGTTTGGGTTTGCAAGGGGTGCGGCTACCTCGAAACTCGTACACGGGGCATTTCGCCCCTCGCACGAACGGTTCGTTGCGCCGTTAGTGCATCCCCCGAGGCTCCATACTGCAACGACACGTTTGATGCGACCCCTCGACTCATTGATTCCGTCGGCGCAAGTTGCCAGGATGCGTAGGGCGGGCGTGCAGCCGGCCGCACAGCCAAGCCAGCTACCCAGAAAATAAGTCCCGCATTCCGCCACCCGCAGTACCACCTCAAAACCCCTCATGCCCAACCGACCGCGGAAGTTCAACAGGCTCCACCCCACGGCACACCTGTCCGCACACCTCGTTGTCCCACCACCTCGTCCTAGTCCTAACCCCGCCCCCCTGGGCTTTCCTCAACCACCTAGTCCTACCCCCCCCGTCCTCAACCACCTAGTCCTAACCCCCCCCGTGGGCTTTCCTCAACCACCCCCGTGCAGCCACAGGCGGCGGCGCAGGTGCAGCCGGGCGCGGCCCAGCTGCCATAGCGGCCGCCCAGCAGAATGGCTCCGAAGCCGCTGAGGACCTGTCCGCGGTTGGGCAGTATCGCGATGTCGTGGCGCACACCGTTAAGCCGGTGGTGCGCAAGAACGCCTTCGTGCGTGGCGCTGAGGCGGCTTTCGGATGCGTCCAGAGCGGCGCTTACGCGTCCAACGAGATTAAAACCGCTAAATACACGCTGGTGAGGGGGAGTTGGGGCGAGTTGGGGGTGGGCCGACAGCCGGACTGCGAAGTTGGCGGGCGTGGTGAGGGGACCGAGCTTGCGTAAGGACCAGTGAGGCACGGCTGGACACTCCAGGAGGCATTCAAATGCCCGGGGGGGAGCTTTGCCACGTGATTACGGTTACCTTGAGACGACCCGCCATGGGTGGCGAGGGAAACGCGTCGTACGACACAGGGAGATGAAGGGCGGCAGGTTTGGAGGGGATAGGGCAGCGCGGCAGAGGGCTGGGTGGCCCATGGTCGCATAAGCATGTTGCCGGTAAGCGCCGCGGGTGGTGCATCAATAGAGGCCGGAGCGGCGTCTGTCATGTGTTCTCCCAACGTGCGCCAGCGGCCCAGCGCACGCCACCAACGCAGCCGGGCTTGGGACGGACGCAGCCGGGCTCGGGACGGACGCAGCCGGGTTCGGGACGGACGCAGCCGGGCTCGGGACGGACGCAGCCGGGCTCGGGACGGACGCAGCCGGGCTCGGGACGTAGCCGGGCTCGGGACGGACTTGCGGTGGCGGCGTGGGAAGGGGCGCGGCAGTTGCTCTCCCGAAAGCGTCTCGAGTGGGGCTGGTGGAAATGCAAAGCCAGGGTGCCTTTCACGCGGTCCCCCGCGGCCCCTACACGCCAGTCGTCTGTAACCCAAATCGGCATCGCACACCCTCCCTCCCTCCTTTGCGCCCTTGACAGTTGCCCCCTCTCTTGCCCCCCTCTCCCCCCCTTTTCGGCTTCCTAGTCCCCCGGCTTTCTTCGAACTCCCCCGCCTTCTAACCCGGCCTTCTCCCCCCGCCTCGGCGCGCCCCTCCGACCCCAGCTGACCTTCCTGCCGGTGAACCTCTTCGAGCAGTTCACCCGCGTCGCCAACCTGTACTTCCTCATCATAGCCATCCTGCAACTCATCCCCGGGCTGTCTCCCACGTCGTGGTTCACCACCGTAGCACCACTGGTCATCGTGCTTTGCATCAACGCTGTTAAGGAAATCGTGGACGACTACTACCGCCACCAGTGAGTGCCTCCTCCCCTGGAGCCGGTGCCTCCCCGCCTGTTCCCCCCCCCCCCATCCACGGCTTTTTCCACTCCAACCAGAACGAAGTCCCCGTCTTGCGTCTAGCTGCGCTCCCCCCGTACGCGCCCTGTACGGCGTCCGCATGCGTAAAAGCTCGGGGCGGCCGTGCTCAGCAGGCCGGGGCGAGGGAGGGGTCAGATTCGGGAAGAGGAACTGGGCAGGTGCGGTTCCTGCCAACCTGGCGCAGCGTGCCGCCTGCCGCTGGCCGCCACTGGTGTCATGTCGGGCCCGATTGGAGTAGAACCGGCTGAGGCAGCACCCGCAACATGATGCTGGGTGGGAGGAGCGAAGCGCACCGCCGTTGCCTGGCCCACGCCTCATGCCCACCGCGTCCTGCATTGCTGTTCGCTCCCGCCAGTACTTGCAACGATGGGCCCCGGAACATGGGCCCTGCCACGTGGGCCCCGGAATGATGGGCCCCCCAAAGATGGGGCGCGCAAAGATTGGGCGCGCGCGCAGCGTGTATCAGCAAGGGGTCCCCCGCCTGGTGCCACCCTGCCGCCGCCCCCCGCAGGAGTGATGGCGACATTAACGGCCGCACTGTCACGGTGCTGGAGGAGGGGGGCCGGGAGACGCCGGTGTCATGGCGGGACTTGGCGGTGGGCGACCTCGTAAAGGTGTGCGCGGGGGTCTTCGGAGCTGCTGGCGTGCGCTTGGGGCGCTGGTGGTCGAGTGGGCCGGGGGCGTGGGCGTGGGATTGGAGTCGGGGCCAGGGCCGGGGTCCATTGGACCGGGGGCCTGGGCAGTGGGACCGGGGTCAGTTGGGCCGGGGTCAGTTGGGCCGGGGTCAGTTGGGTCGGGGGCGTGGGCATTAAGGCCGGGGGCGTGGGCATCGGGTTCGGGGCCAGGACCGGGTCAATTGCCGTCGGAGGTAGTTGGGGCCCCTGGGTTGGGGCCGAGGGCTGTGGGACCTGGGGCTGCTGCCAGCAGCGATACCTGACCTCCCATCGCTCCTCCATGCGCTGGCCATCGCGGGGTGGACCATATTGATGGGGCGAGGGGCAGAGCACGCGTGCGCGGCTAATGGCAAGAAAAGGCGCCATAGGGGAAAGGGAGCAGGCACGCGTCTGCGTCGTGGCTCCACAGGACGAATGCAATTGCTCCGGCTCCCAAAGCGTGGGACCGTAGGACAGGCGTCGGTGTCGGAACCCCAATGGGGCCTTACGCGATAAGGCCTCGCCGACGGCGGATCCGGCCTTAAAGGGAGCCCGGTGGCATCGACACGTCAGCACCAGCCGTCATGCCGTACAGGGCATGCCGTACAGAGCATGCCTGCTGTGTCATCCTCTCTTGACACCTCCGCCTTAACCTCCGCCTTGACCTCCGCCTTGACCTCCGCTCGCTCGCTCCCGACCGCCCAGGTGGTGAACGACACGGAGTTCCCTTCCGACATCGTGTTCCTCTCCTCCTCCGACTCTGCGAACATCTGCTACGTAGAGACGGCAAACCTGGACGGTACGCGGCGGGCTTGGCCTGCGAATAAACCAGCCACTCCCAGCCGCAAACCACGATCACTGCCGCTGATGCCGAGCTGCCAGCTCGCTCGCGCCGCGTGTCTCTGCTGCCCGCTGCCTCAACTTGCGAATGCCCATTCCTAGCGTGCAAACTCGTTGGGCGACGAAAACGAGACTATGGCGCCACCTGCTCTGTGCAGTCTGCTCTCGGCCTGCTGTTTGAAGGGGTGAAGTGGTTGGGCCGCTGGGAAAGCCAGGTTTAGGGACTGCAGTACGAGTGTGCGACGAACCCACGCACGACGTGTCGCTCCACGACCGGCTCCGGAACCCTCTACAAAAACGTCGTCTCTGCAGGCGAAACCAACCTTAAGATCAAGAACTGCCACCCGAAGACGGCCGGCAAGCACCTCGCCGACGAGTTTAAGGACTTCGCGGAGCGATACACCGTCCGGTGAGGGCTCCAGGGAGGGTTGCGAGGAAGACGCGTGGATGCGACAAAAACCATTTAGAACAGACGTTTCGAGGCGCTCCAGGGAGAGTGGGGGCGCCGATGCGGGGACTGGCTGGGCGCCCGGCTGGTGTGCTGTGGGGTGTGGGCCGTGCAGCGGCCGAAAGCAGAACGGCATGTGGTCGGTGCTTTGGTTGGTGCGGAAGGCAAGCTGCCAGTGCGTGGCTCCCCGCTGTCGGTCGCTGGTGCGACCTCCTCCCGCCCCCCCCCGCCACCCTCCCTCCGCCTCCCCTCCCTCCCCACCTCTTTCCCCTGCGCACGGGGCTTCCTCGCTGCGCCCCCTCGCCTCCCCTCCCTGTAGCTGCGAGCTGCCCAACGCCCACCTCTACAAGTTCGAGGGCGCCGTGGTGCGCGCGGACGACCCCGACGCGGCCGGCGCGCAGCTGCCGCTGACTGCGGACAACTTGCTGCTGCGCGGCTGCACGCTGCGTAAGACGGACTGGGTGGTGGGCGTGGTGGTGTACACCGGGGTGGAGTCGAGGATCATGATGAACCGCACCCCCTCGCCCCGCAAGGTGAGGCGCGCGCTCCCTCGACCCCAGAACCACGGTCCTGGCGACTCGGATCTTGAATGCCCCTCGCCCCCCGCTCTGCCTTCTCCACCTGCCCCTCTCACGCCCCCCTCTCCCTGCCGGTTTCCTTCGTACATGGGTCTTCCTCGCAACCTCCCTGCCGGCTAGTTTCTATCCTCCATCTTAGCCTACGTCGTGTGACCGAGTCTCCTCGCCCCTTTCCTTCGTGTAACCGGTTTTTATAACCCCCCCCGGTTTTCCTTGCACCCCTCCCCCCCCCGCTCGCTATCCTGTCCCTGTTGCGTAAACGGATTCTTATGCCCACCCCCTCCCCTCGCTGCTCCGCAGGTGACCCAGCTGGAGCACCACATGAACATCCTGGTGCTGTCCATGTTCATCACGCTGTTCGTCATCGCGTCCTTGATGTCGATGGGCGCACAGATCTGGGAGACGCAGCACACGCACGACGACTGGTACCTGGGCTACACCGGCAAGTACCCGGACTTCTTCCCCGGCTTCACTTCCTGGGTGCTCGGGGTGAGCCGTTGGGCGCGATCTTGTTTGCCGTACCTCCCGCGTGGAATCGCGCCGGCGTCCTCGCAACCCTAAAACCCTAAAAGGCCTAAAAGTCCTGAAACCCTAAAAAGCAACCCCTATAACACGCGCGGCCCGGGATGCTGCCCAGGTGATCCGCTGGATGATCCTGCTCAATGGCGTCATCCCCATCTCGCTGTACGTCACCCTGGAGGTGGTCAAGGTGTTCCAGGTGCGGGGGGGGGGAGCGGCTGGGAGGGCCTCGGGGCACGAAGGGGGGAGAGTGGCGTGGAAACCCGTTTATTCGACAAGGGGGAAAGGCATGGGAGGGCATGGGCCGGGTCGAAAGGCGACGGGACACGGGGCGGGGGCGGCATTGCTTCTCACGTGTTGCTGGGTTTTGACATTTTGTGCTTTTTTTCCTCCCAAAGGAAGAAACATGGACAAACGAAAAACTGTTTTGACGTGCCGGGGAGTAGGAGCCAGCCTGGGGTTGCGCCGCTGGTTACTGCCGCGGCCTGCAATGCGGCAAGACGGATTGCACGGCTGATCAACGGCAACCTGCCGTCATGTCTGCATCCACCGCGTGGCTCTCACTGCATCCACCGCGTGGCTCTCACTGCATCCACCGCGTGGCTCTCACTGCGACCCGGCGCCCGCGTACCCTTGCTTGGGGCCCTTCCTTAAGAGGAAGGAGGGATAATAGAATATCCGCGAATCCTCGGCGGGGAGGGGAAGGACCAGGGCGGCTCGTTGTTTGTGCCTCGCCGCTGCGCTGGCGGACAACTCCTGAACCCCCCGTTCGACCCCGTGTTGTGCGCGCAGTGCAAAATGATCCTGGACCAGGATCGCGGCATGTACCACCGGGAGACGGACACCCGCTTCTCCTGCCGCACCACCAACCTGAACGAGGACCTGGGACAGGTACGGAAGTGCGGCGGGTGGGGGAGGGGGGACGGAGCAGGAGGGGCTGAGGCGGCAGTCGTACGTGCCGAGGAGGCATGCTGTGGGCCGTGCCGCGACCACCTGCCGGGGTGCTTGAGGAACAGTGGGGCCGAGGGGTCGTGTCTTGTCGCGTCGCAAAACAGCCTGCGGCGTCCTCCCCCTGCTTCCTCGTACACGGTTCCTCCTCATCCTGCTCCCCCTGCTTCCTCGTACACGGGTCCTCCCCATCCTGCTCCCCCTGCTTCCTCGTACACGGGTCCTCCTCATCCTGCTCCCTTGGCGACTGGGTGCGTGTGCCTCCTGGCCTGCGAGGCGCGCAGGTGCAGTACGTGCTGTCGGACAAGACCGGCACGTTGACGCAGAACGTCATGGGGTTCGTTTGGATCTCGGCGGCGGATGAGATCTACGGCAAGAGGAGCTGCGAGTGAGTCGGCGGGTCCGCCACAGCCCACCAGCACTGCATGCGCCAGTCCACCGCCTCCACAGGCCCGCGCCTCCTGTTTGACGACGTCGGTCGTTGCGCAGTGGCACGGCTCGGATTAGAACCGGGGTCCTCCTGGTGCCGAGGGAACAGTGGCATGGAGGATGTCCTCTGCGCCTTGGCACACGCGGGCAGCTCGTGACGATGCGTCCCAGCGTGCGCGCGGGCCGGGCTGCCCCTTGACACATAGCCTCAACCGAACGGCAGACTCTTTCCGTCGCGCTTCACGGGCGGTCGTCGTCATGGCGCCGCGGTCCTGATCCCCCTTTGCGGCCCCGCGCCCGCCCTTCCTAAACAGGAGCGCTGGCTTCCCCAGCCCCAGCCACATCGATGAAAACACTCCGCACAGCCTGGCGCTGGACCCCGACCTCATCCGGGGACTGGGGCTGGACCTGGGCATTCTGGGGCAGCACGGTAGGGCCCGGGGGGGATGGGAGGCGTTGGCGGTGCTGATTGAGACAACAGGGTTTCCAAGGCAAGCCAGAGGGGCTGGAGAGGCCGGACTTGGTGTCCGTCGTGGATGGCCGCAACCAGCTGTTCCGCTGTTTCGCCCCTCAGCGGCTGATAGGGCAGCACGGCACCCCTCCCCCGGCGCCCGGGGCCTGCGACACCTCCCTCGCCTCACCCCTGGTTTCCTGGCCCCTCCCTGGAGCTACCCACCCCTAGCCCATATGCGTGAAGCGCGCGCTCCCGCCCACCGTGCGTGTCCCGTCCTGCAGCGCCCTGTTGACCCCCCACCCTGTTGATTCACCGCCCTCGGTTTGTAGGCCGTGGATTCGCGGATTCTCTTATCAAACCCCGTCACCCCGTATCCTCGCTTTTATCTTAAATGCCGACTTACGGGCTTCCTCCTAAACCCGCCCCTCGCTCTTGCCCTCGCCCTCGTCGCAGCCCCCATCAAGAGCAACAAGAGCATGCGGGGCCACGCGAACGTCATCCGCGCGGCCGCCGTGGGGCAGCCCAACCCGGAGCTGGAGCGCTTCATGATCAACCTGGCGGTGTGCAACACGGTGGTGCCGGCCATCAGCGACGAGGGGCACTTCGTGTACCAGGTGGGAGAGGGCGCGGGGAGGGAGCGGGGGAGGGGAGGGTGCGGATGCGTGAGGGAAGCGGGGGGGGGGGGGATTTTGCACAAGACATGAAAACCCGTGCATAGAAGAAGGAAGGACTAAAGTGCGAGCCCGAGATATGTTTGGAACACGCCGTGTTTGCTGTCTGGGAGGGGGGGGGGTGAAGTTATAAACGGAATCCCCCCTTCGCGGTCGGCCTCACTCCACCAGCCGCCGGCCCCCGCCCCGCCCGGGGTCAGACCGTCAGACTGCCAAACCGAAATCTTCTCCCGGTGGTAGTTCCTCTCCCTCTCTCTTTTTCCTATGTCGTACCCAACGGCTTCCTCACACCTCCCCCCCCCATCCCGCCATCAGGCTTCCTCCCCCGATGAGGAGGCGCTGGTCACCGGCGCCGCCTTCCTGGGCTATCGCCTCTACAGCCGCTCCACCGACAAGGTGGTCGTGGAGGTCCTTCGCACCGGCGAGTTCCTGGACTACCATGTAGGGCCGGGGTAGCCCAGGAAACCCGGGGGGGGGGTTTTAGAGAATCCGTGGATCCACGGGGGGAGGACATCGACAAGGAGGAAAAGAGGGACAACCAGGTAATCCATCCATAGGAGGAATGACACAGGAGGAGGAGGGAAAGTTCGGGGCGGGGGAGAGGGGCAGCGAGGAAATCCATAGGCGAAACGATATAGGAGGAGGTGGGATAGGCGCGGAGGAGAGGGGCAGCGAGGAAACCTACAGGAGAGGGAGAGGAATGTAGGTCGGGAGGAGAGGAGCGAGGGCGCTCCGTGGGAGTGTGAGCGAGCGCATTAGGGGAGGAGCCGAGGAGGCACCTCGGCAAGGGCGTGGCCTCGGTGCAGCGCGTAGCGATGGGATGACTGGTGGGGAAGGCACGGGGCTCGCGAGCCTTCTGGTGTTGCCATCGTCGGGGGATAGAAGATGCCGATGGGGTGCCGCCACGACCCCGAGCACTGCAAACCCCAAACCGGACTCCTTCACCCCTGGTATCCTGGAGCCGTGAGCGACGAGACACGACGGATTTCCCCCTCCAAATACACATTCCCCCTCTTCCCCCCGCCTCTTCTCGGCTTTGCACTCCATAATATAGTTCACTTTTCCTTCTTCACTGCACCCAGCGTCGTCGCGTCCGTGTGTGTAGCATGCGCGCGCGTCCCGGCGTCCGAAGGCTATGCACACGCTACATTTCCCCAGTCGCGTTACCGGTTCTATTACTGTATCCCCCCGCCTGTCCCCTGGCCCATGGGCCCCCAGGTTCTGGCCGTGCTGGAGTTCAATTCCGACCGCAAGCGAATGTCCATCATCGCCCGCTGCCCCGACGGCACCGTCAAGCTGTTCTGCAAGGGCGCGGACACCATGATCATGACGCGAGTCACCACGCAGCAGCCGAGGGTGTCCAACGTGCGGCGAGACCTGGTGCGTGGAGACCAGCTGGGCTGAGCTGTGGCGGGGGGTGGGGGCGGGGGTGGGGGTGGCGGCGGCGGTGGTGGTGGCGGTGGTGGTGGTGGTAGTGGGGCTCCGGAGGGGCGCACTGGGAGGAGTGGAACGGCAGCAGCGAACACCTACCCTCTTACTTCTTGGGGTTTTCGCGTGGGTTGTGTTTTTGATGCCTATGCATGGTTGCCACTCACGTTTCCCCCACGGGTTGCCACACACGTTTCCCCCACGGGTTTCCTCTCCTACCCCGATACCCCAAATACTTCAATACCCAATCCCCCAATACCCACTACCCCAATACCCAATACCCCAATACCCCTCTCCACCCTCATGCCCCGCCCGGCGTAGGAGGAGATGGCGCAGGCGGGCTACCGCACGCTGTGTATTGCCGAGAAGGAGCTCAGCGAAGTGGCGTATTCCAAGTGGGCGGCGCAGTACGACGCGGCCTGCGTGGCGCTCACGGTGGGGACGGGGCCTTATGAAGGCGAAGGTTGCTGGGGCCTCGCATGCCGCTCCCGGCACCTCATGGCCCCTGCTGAACCTGCTGCCACCCACCTGTCCCTTCTGTTTTTAAACGGTTTTTTCGGGCATCCACGGGTCTCCCTCGAACCCACCTGTCCCTATACCTGATCACACCCGCTGCGTCTGCAGCAACCTGCATCCACGTAATCCTCCAAGACCAATAATGCTACCCCTATCCCTTTCCCTCGCACCATCACCTCGGGTTCTCCCCTATGCCGCCACCCAGGACCGCGAGGGCAAGGTGTCCGATGTGAGTGAGGCCATCGAGAAGGAGATGGAGCTGTTGGGGGCCACAGCCGTGGAGGATAAGCTGCAGGTGGGTTGGGAGGGGGGCAGCTGGAGGATAATCTGCAGGCGGGTCGGGGGGGGGCAAAGAGAAAACCAGTGAGCAGAACATCGCTCGGGGCGGGGGGTGAGTGGCGACCCGCGGGTCGGCGCATGGACGGGAAACGACCCAGGGGGGAAAAGGTTTGGAACACGCGTTGGTGTCTCCGGAGGGACCGGCGGGATGGGAGGGATGGCTGATGGCGGCGCGCAGGTAGCAGGCGCTGTCGGGTGCGACCCAAGGGTCCGAACGGCACAAGACCCTTGACGACATGCCTCTGTGTGCCCCGCCTCCCCAACCGCCAACCGCCACCCATGTGATGCAGGACGGCGTACCTGAGGCGATTGAGGCGATGCTGATGGCCGGAATTGGCGTCTGGGTCCTCACCGGTGACAAGGTGGGTGCTGCATCGCGTGTGGCTGTGTGCCGTGGCAGCTGCCCCCTCCGCCCTCCAAACACACACAGGTCCGCTCTCCTCACATCCTCGCTCCGATACCGCACCCACACCAAACCAGACCTGATTTTCTTGCGCCGAAACCCGCATTTCTGGATCCCCACGCCACCCGTTCCCCAGGTCGAGACGGCCGTGTCCATCGCGCTGTCTTGCCGGCTGTTCACGGAGGAGATGGCGCTGGTGGAGCTGCGGGAGAGGGACTTCGAAGGCGCGGATGACGCGTCCAAGGAGGCCTCGGTGCGCCACACCTCATAGACGCGTCTTTTTCTTGTGCCCAACTCGACACATGTGTCTAACTCGACAGATGTGTCTAGCTCAATAGGTGTGCCTCGCCTAAATCGATGTGTCTAATTCAATAGGTGTGTCTAATTCAATCTATGTTCATAGCTCAATAGGTGGTGTGTCCAGCTCAATACATGTGTCTAACCCAATAGATGCGTCTGACTCAATAGATGCGTCCTACTCAAGAAGCAGGTGTGTTGTTGTTGGCACGAACCCCCACCACACCTCGCCGCGCTGCGCTGCGTGGCACCCCGTGTGTCTTACCATCAACTGCACCGCACTCGTCGCGTGCAGTGAAGCGACCTCACGACCGAGCTTCCATCCCTACTCTGCGCGCCTCAAGTCGCCGTCCACCGTGCCCCTCCCCCCCCCCGGAGGGGCCGCCATGCGCCAACTATCCTGTCCCGTCGGGCGTAAAACGGTTCTTACACCCCCCCTCCCCCCGGGAAGACCCTCCCGGTGCCTTTACGTAACCCCCCGGGAAGCCAAAGCGCCAGCTGTTATACCCACGTCGTGTAACCGAGTCTTTATGCCACCTCTCCCTCCCCCCGGCTGCGTCCTCCGCGCCCGCTGCAGATCCTGCGCGGCAAGCAGGACGAGGCCAAGATGGAGCAGACCCGCCTGGAGGCCGAGTACGGCGCCGGCTGCGGCCCCATGGTGGGCCTGGTGGTGGAGGGCGGCGCGCTGGCTCGGCTGCTGAACCCGCTGCACGCCAGCCAGCTGGTGGACCTGTGTACGGCGTCCAAGAGCGTGGTGTGCTGCCGAGTCAGCCCCATGCAGAAGGCGCTGGTGGGTGCAGGGAGGGGGGGGTGCAGGGAGGGGGTTGCAGGGAGGAAGAGGGCAGCGTAGGAATGGCGTTTTGGCGGCACATTAGCAGGTGAGGAGGGCCACCTGGAGTCCAGGTCTTGGCTGTGGTGGCTGCTCAGGAGGGGGGTGTCGGTATGCCTGGGCGAGCGGTGCCAGGGCGTGCGTACGGTGTACGGCTGGTGTGGAAGGGCTGAAGGAGGAGCCCTACGGCTGGGGATCCTGGAGCCACACGGGATCTCAAGGACGATAGGACCCGAAACCAAAGCCGCCCTCTTTTCTCGCGCCTCGCTGCCATGTCGCTGCCAGGTAGTCAAGCTGGTGCAGCGGGAGCGCAAGGCCATAGTGCTGGGCATCGGCGACGGCGCCAACGACGTCAGCATGATCCAGGTGCGGTCCCACGCGGGCGGGGGAGGCAGGGGCGCGGCTGCACGGCTGTATTGCGGGACTGCCCCACGTTGTGTTGGACGGCTTGGCTGGTGGCAGGGTTGGGCGGCACCGTAGTCGCCGTCGCCCCGGGTTCGTAACCCACACCGCTCAGACCAGCTCAACCACGCACACGTTGCCTCGCCACCCACGTTGCTTCCGCCTACATATGGCATTCGGTCCCATTCGGTCCCCACCTTGAAAATAAAAATTGGCCTCATGCCCTGGTGCCTGTTTAGGCTGCCCACATTGGCTGCGGCATCAGCGGTCGCGAGGGGCGCGCCGCCGTCATGGCCTCGGACTACTCGTTCGCACAGGTGAGGCGGGCTGGGGGAGTGACCGCGCCAAGATGTAAGGTTGCGAGGGTGGCACGGTCATGGATGGAAAAAGCGTCGTACCCGTGTGGATCTGTGTACGACATGTTGCTTGAGACTCCCACCGTCTATTAGGTCTGCGGCGTCCTGATGGTTAGCGATACTTCCCCTCGAACCCACAACACGGGTTTTCCTTGCACCCCACGACTGAAGCACCCCTGCCCCTGCTCCCCCCGGCGTCGCGCAGTTCAAGTACGTGGCGCGGCTGATCCTGCTGCACGGGCGCGCCGCCTACAAGCGCAACACGGAAGTCGTGTGGTACGCGTTCTACAAGAACTGGATCTACAACATGGTCCTCATGTACTTTGGCTTTGTAACGGGTGAGTCATGTCCTCATCACGCGCCGCCATGCAATTACCGTAACGTCACTGCCACTGTCGACCGTGCCATCCCCCTCCCCACCCTGCACGGCCTCCCCACCCTGCCCCACCCGCGCAGGGTTCTCCAGCCAGCCGCTGTTCACCTCGGGCCTCATCGCGACGTTCAACGTGTTCTTCACGTCGGCGCCGACTGTGGCGTTTGCGGTGCTGGAGCAGGACGTCTCAATTGTGGGTAGCTGTGTGGGGCTTCAGGATTATGGCGTCGTACATGCCTCCGCCCTTTGACCCGCACCCCACCAACGCCGCCCCGCTGGCTCCCTTAACCCGCACCCAACCAAACCCTCAGGCCACGGTCCTGGCCACGCCCAAGCTGTACGCCGAGACCATGACCGCGACTCGCAAGCAGTTCCTCCTGGAGCAGCTGTGGTGGTTGGCGCTGGTATGTCGTGGCAGGAAGGGGCAGGGGCGGGGCGGGTGCAGTAGCAGCAGCTTGGGGCAGCATAGCAGGCAGCAGGCGCCGCTAAGGCATCCAGGCAGCAGCAGGCGCAACAGTACAACGTGAGAGAACGTTGCAAGAGGCGGGGCCCACCTCGTTTGAGGTACAACATGCGCGCGAGGTGGTGTCAGTAAACCTACGCACTCGTGCGGGGTGGGCTCCCGGATGTTAAAACTAGCTCAGTCGAGCAAAATTGAGGCTTGATATCATCGTTAACAAATGGTGGTTAGGTGGAGCATCCCTTCCGCCCCGCCTCGTGTCCCCCTGTTCGCCCCGCCCTGTCCGGGTCCTAACGCCACTCCTCCCCCCGCCTCGTTGCCCCACAGGCCTCCTTCCACTCGCTCTGCATCTACTTCCTGCCCGTCTACTCCATGACCTCCCCCAATAAAGACGGGCGGTTCTACGACTGGGAGATGGTGGGGGCCACTGTGTACACGGGAATCATCGTGACGGTCAACCTAAAGGTGCGGCCGGGGCCTTATGGGTTCAGGGGCTTTCTCTCATACCCCCGCCCGCCCACGCCCACGCGCCGACCCACGGGCTTCCTCTCATACCCCCGCCCTCCCCCGCCCACGCCGCAGATCGCGCTGCGCACCCGCTACTGGACCTGGGTCAACCACCTGTGCATCTGGGCCTCCATCGCCATCTGGTGGCCCTACGTTATTGGCTACTCGGCAGTGTTCCAGGTGGGTTCGGTGGGTGGGTGCTCCAGGGAGGGAGGTGACGGCCCCAGGGAGGGCGGTGGCAGCGTGCCCGACATGCGGCTTCTAGGGGGAGGACGGACAGCATGACCGGCATGCAGCCCCAGGCCCATGTACACCTTGGTTGTAGTTACGAAAAGGGCCCAGGTGTGACACACACATGTTTGCTGCGTCCTTACCCCCCCCCCCCGTGCAACCGGGACCTTCCGTGCGCCCCGCCCCCCGATTCCGACATCGCAGGTCGCACAGGTGTCCGGTGCCGCGGACATGAGCGGTGTGGCCCTGGACATGATGGCCGGGCCGGAGTTCTGGCTCACTGCGGTGGTGCTGGTGCCCGCCATGAGCCTGCTGCCCGACATCACGCACCTCTCCTTCCAGCGCACCTTCGCGCCCAAGCCGTTCCAGATACACCAGGTGGGCAGAGAGGAACTGGGAACCCCCGGTGGCCAGACACACAAAGGAGGGAAACGCGTACATACCGATAGGTGATGGGGACGGGGAACGTTGGGACGCCTGGTGAGGGCTTGGACTGGTGCATTGGTGGATGCGTGACAAGGTGCAGCTGGTTCTGGAGGGGGATGGGAAAGGGGGGAAGGCGACCAAGCTGAGCCCTGCCGGTGCCGCGCTTGCGCTGCCGCTGGCTGGATGTGCGGGCGCTCTGCGCTGTGGGCCATGGAATTCCCCTATCGATGGAGTACCAAACGACGCCGCGTGCCAAACCACCATACATCACTTCCAACCGCGGCTGGCGTCAGGTGCCCCCAAATGAACTTTGAGTTTTTCCTCCCGGGAACCCGATTGCGTCCGGTTGCTCACCTTACCTTGCTGCCCACCCCATGCCGCTGCACACGGTGTTGCACACCCCACGTGCGCGTACGTCAGGAGATCGAGTGGAAGCGAGACCTGAACGCCGAGATGTCGCGAAGACTGGGGCTGACGCCGCCGGCACCACGGGGCGCTGGCGATGCCGCCATCACCGCGGACTCGAGGCATGTGTCCCAGGGTGACGTTCAGCTCGCGACGCAGGCGTAGGTGGAGGCACCACGGGTTGCCTTATCTATCTGTTTGGGTATTTCACGACAACCGACCGCGTGCCAGAGCTGTGACCGAAATGCGAAGCGCGGCACCGGCGCTAGTAGCTGGGTGAGCGGAGACATGTTGCGGGGTACTGGTGTGTTCAAGGGGTGTGGCTAGAAGGCCCGGTTACACGAGGTTGGAAGCGAAAGACAGAAGCTAAAAAGGGCGAGGGGTTTTCGGACACGCGGTTGAGTACGCGTGCCGGTCAAGGGATGTGTGGGAGGCGGTTGCTCCGGCTATGACGGCCCCGCTGGTTGGTGCCCAAGCGCGTGCAGGCCTGGCGGCCGCTTTACGGCCACGATATGAGACTCCCACCTCACTTTAGGCTTAGCGAGTTGCATTGGGTGGGTGCATTACTGGGTAGTGTCGCGGAGACGCCGTCTTGGGACGAGGCGACGTGCTGGCAAGTAGGATCATCTCTCTACCGTATCAGGGTTTCAGTAGGGCTGGGGCCACTTGGGCACCCTCCTCCTCCTCCGCGGCCAAACCAGGCACTGTGTGATGATCACACTGTGATCACTTGATCGGAGCGTGCAGCGCCGAGCGCGCAACCACCTACTGCCCGGAGGGCAGCGCCAATTCTTGCTATGGGCGGGGCCTTTGTTGCCGTACAGCAGTACGGCGAACGGACTCATTTATGGCGCCACCGGCCACGCGCCCCCGGGTTGTGCACCGGAGGACTTTTGAGAGGGAGGGCATCGATCAGAAGTGCGCGTGCCGATCAACATGGCACCCTACTGGCCACGCGCCACCGGGTTGCGCATTGGGACTTAGGGAAGGGGCACCGCACTGCTGGGGGCCAGCAGCTACCTGGCCGTGACATGCCCCAGGAGGCAGGTGTGGCGGTGAGGCGCACGGGTGCGGGTCAGATAGGGAGGGGTGCATGCTCACACCTCATGATTGGTCCTCTGGGCCCACTGTAACGTGACTCAGCGCATGACCCAACTCCACCGCCGCTACAATCGTGCTATTAAAAGGCAGGTATGGTGCCATCATGAACAGGAGAGCTCTTGGTCTGGAACCCACTGTAACCGTTACAACAACAAAAAAAGCTGCACGACAGCCGGGTGCAAGCACGCAACACGTACAGGAGTAAGTACCACGCTGCAGCTTGGAATGGGCGTGGTCGTCACCTGGGAGTTGGCAGTCCCTGCTCCGTTGGTCCGGGTCCTCGTGCTAGCAGTTGCGGATTACTATTGGGGCGCGGCGCCGTTGAGGATTACTAAAATGGCGTAACGCCGTTGAGCATTGAGATGGCCCATGACAAGGTGGCATCGAGCCTCATGTGAAAGAGGGGCCACCCACTTAAGAGGACCCCGGGTCGTAAACCAGGCGGCGATGTGGGCGTCATGTCGGCAAGTTGGAGGGTTGCGAGGAAACAAACTAGAGACATGCACCGCTACGCCTAATGTAGCATGACGACAGCCTATAAATGCAGACGGTGTGTAACAGTGTATGCGATATGCGGTCCTCCTTTTTCATACCGGTAACATGCCGGTCTTGACCAACTCCGAAGCCTACAACTGTGCATGCACGTGCCGCCCGACGGTGTGCTCCACCGTACAACGGTCAAACCCAAAGCAGCCGCACGCTCCACCGGCAGTGACCCCCTGACCATCACGTACCTTGCCCGTTACTGGGTGCCGCCCAACGTTCGTCCCTAGGATAACACAGGCGCCCAGGCCAAGCGCCGCACCAAATAAAGCAGCCGCATGCGCCCCTACCCCATGCCCTGGGCTCCCCGTCGCTGCTTGCTCCGTGGTCAGGGACGGCCCAGATGTACATCCTCAGCCCCTGCCGATCAAAGTCCGATCCGCCATCAACTCCGCTGCTAACTAACGCAAATGCACCTAGCCACCGGCTATAGCTCCCGACCTGGCTACAGCTCCTCCTTATCCTTCTGCAGCATCTCGACGGCAAGGCCTCCATGGCGCCCCCGCCGCACCAACAGCGGCTCTTCGCCCCCGCTGAGCTGTGCCGTGGCCTCTGCCGCATGGACCCCGCTGGTAGCGTCCCTGCCCTCAGGGACCGTAGGCGGCATGTCCGAGCTCGCGCCGCTACGCGTCGTCACTTGCGGTCCGGACGTGCCGTCACCGGCGCCGCCACCGCCACCCGCGCGTTCAGCCGCACCCGCGGCCGCGGCGCCACCGTCCTGCAGCAGCAGCAGGTGCTCCTCCTCCTTCGACCACGGCGCGCCGGCGTCAGCACCCGACGGCAGCTCCTGCCCTGCCGGCTTGTCGTACACGCCGGCCTGCATAAGCGTGGCTTCAGACGCGCTCCCGCCACCGGCTGAGGCCGCCACAGCTTCATTGACGCTGGTTGAGTCAGATCCCTGACCACCGGCGACGCCACCCATATCTGTGTCTTGGGCGGGGCCTCTAGTGCCACCGGCGCTACCACCACCGCCGCCGCCACCGCTGTCCTTGGGAGCCGCAGCCTTCCCTGCCGACGGGGCGGCAGCCTGGACAGGTCGTTCGCCGCGTCGCGGTGCGATGTATTTTTCGTGCATCCTCCTCAGAAATGGGTTCATGAGATCTACGTGATAAAAATCAGCCTTGTACGTCTCGACCGCCTGAATGCATCACACGGGAGGGGGCCAGGACGTGAGCGAGGCTCTTACCTCCTCAACAGGGCCGCACGTGTGTGGTTTCGGTGATGTGGGTCGGGGCTGGGCCGCACGTGTGTGGTTTCGGTGATGTGGGTCGGGGCTGGGGCGCACGTGTGTGGTTTCGGTGATGTGGGTCGGGGCTGGGGCGCACGTGTGTGGTTTCGGTGATGTGGGTCGGAGCTGGGGCGCACGTGTGTGGTTTCGGTGATGTGGGTCGGGGCTGGGGCGCACGTGTGTGGTTTCGGTGATGTGGGTCGGGGCTGCTGGAGGAGGGGGGTCCCCGAGATGGGGAGGGGTTGCGGCGCACGCTGTGGCAGCTCGTCAAACTGCAGTGCAGTGCAGTGTGCGCTTCACACGTGCATGGTTCCGCGTCCGGAAAGTAAGCGATCATCCAGTGTCCTCATACGGCCCGGGTCGTACATGGGACGACAGCGACGCACCCGTCCGTCTAGGTACAGCTTCAGCGTGGGCGTGTGCTGCACACCGAGTCGCTCGCACAGATCCTCGTCTTGCATGCAGTCGAACCTGCCAGACAGACAAAACACGAGGCATATTCCTTGGACATCGGGATCGGAGGAGAGGCATGGAAGGTGCATAGGCGCTTGAGACCGCCAGGCAGACGAGCTGATGCAAACTAAGCCGGCGGGTCGCGAGGTGCACGGGGGAGTGCGCTGCCTTTGGCAATGCGCGCGTGCGGGAAGCGATGCGGGGCACCCGACACCTCTGGTGGAAAGGGGAGGAACGGACGATGCAGGAGGAGGGGCAGGATACGGTAGTAGTGATTTCAATTGCGCTGAAAGGGCGTGCAAGGGCGCGGGCTGACATGTGACTGTGCGCGGGCACATGCTAAAGCCGTGCCACAGAACACAACCGATATTAAGGTACTACTTGCCTAGCAATTACGATTTCGTCGTTGTTCTTGAAGGACTCGCCCAGGGTGTCCCACTGGCCCGCCATGCGCTTGCAGCCGCGGCACCATGGCACGTAGAACATCACAAACCATAACCTAATGGTGGAAAGTCAAATTAAGGCCGCAATGGACGGCGAAGGACGTAAGCCCGAGTCTTTTTGGGTCGGCTAGGGACCAAATTGGAATAACGACCCGTGGGTCTGAGCTTATTGACCCTGCGCTTGGCGGCTCAGCGCCCCTGCTTGCCGTCTGCAGATCAGGTGACTGGAAGGCTTCCAGACGTGTTTCAAAAGGCAGCAGCAGACCACCATTGCGTAGGGCCTGCCCAGCAATGCGCGCCGCACCTGCCGTCTCCGACTGAGCCCCGGAACGTCCACAGATTGAGCTCGACAGCGCTTGAACTCGGAGGCATTGCTTGAGATGGTGGCATCTGTGACATCACAGTTGTAATGAACGTCACGCGAGGTGAAAGTAGGAGCGCTATGCAGAGTACTATCCATCGGAATAGCCTATGCCGCAGCATGATTTGAATGAATAGCCTGACTAGTCTATTAATAAATGCGCCGCTTCCACGAGCATTTTGCCCGCAGTGCAAAGAAGCGCGCGAGCATGGTTCCGGAGCTGTACAACATGCTGAGCTCAGCTGCGATATTATTAGGGGATTGGAACGTTACAGTTAAGATATCGCTTACTTGGTGTATCCTGGACACTACCTCAACCAACAACCTAACTTCGTCAGCAAGTTTACACCCGTGGACGGTGGTGGCACACGCAACGTGTTGGTCGTATCAAGCGCATATCTGCAGCATCCACTAACCCTCTCGGCATAGGGCCGAACTCGACATCTTAGCTGCATAGGTCCTTTATCTATTTACTTACCGTATTGCTCCTACGAGTTGAGCGCTTGTCTCCACCATCCTGAGCAGCTCCTCAGCGTGACCGGCTTAGTGCACTCGTATATTTTTTTTCGAGTTGCTCGATCTTTGCAATTCCTATCTCTGCTATATAGACATGGACGTTCTTCGGTCTCACTGCCACGCCGCGCCATGCGTCGCGCCTCAGCGCGGGGTCGCCTATCCTTTGGCGCGCAAGCCTCAGCGTCTGCCAGTACTTATAGCTGCTTCTCACCGGCCCACTACCGTGGCTGCAGCGACAGTGGTCGCGACGGTGCTGCCTATGGATACCGTTCAAGCACACCCGGCCAACTTTGAGCAGGTCGTGGCTGAGTTGAGCCCTGAGACGTTCTATGACTTTATATCCGCTGGTGATCTGTGCGTGGTCGACTACTACACCGGTGGGTCGACCGTGGACGCGACTGAGTCGGCTTGATTAGCCATGGCCTCGTGACTTCCGTTGTTGACAGAGACGCTTCTTTTTCGGCGCCCGCGTTTTACAATTACCTCTATAATGCTTTAGTCCCGGAGAACTGGCTTCTCCTCGCTTGACCCTCCTACAACATTTGCCTTCCCGACCGCCACTGCTCGCAGACTGGTGCGGCCCTTGCAAAGTGATGCATAAGGAGGTGGACAAGCTGACTGCTGCCTTCAAGGTGAGGCTTTGAGGGCAATTTATGACAATCGAGAACCCTGTCCGCAGAAAGCTTTGAGTCCATCGATTCTCCATTTCTGCTGGAACAAATGGCTCGCAAAGCATTGCTCCGTGCACTGGCCCCAAGGGACTCGTGTGCAGCGGCTTTTTTGTAATAACTTGCTTGTGGTAGGCTAGGTGGTGATGACTTGGGATTTGGATAAGCTCCCGATTGCACGCATTCCTTGGGTTCATGGAAGCGGAAAGGCAAGGCATATTCACGTTCTGAACCTACAACAACACCCCCTCGCGCCCCCCCCAACGCAGGGCGTGAAATTCGCAAAGCTGAACTGCGGCAGCTGCGAGGACTTCAGCACACGCCAACGCATCCGAGCGCTGCCTACATTTCGTTTGTACTACAAGGGTACCTGCCTGGACGAGATCACGGGCGCAAAGCCTCTACAGCTGCGGCAGCTGCTCACGCACTACTTGTGCATGACGTCCATTTGATCGCCTAAACCCTGTAAGGCACATGGTTTCGGCGACACTGTGCATCGTCAGGCACGCACTGTGCCGTGGTGCTCTCAGCGCAGAGGATTGTATTATTTTTTCATGCATTCGTGCTTGGTCTTTGGCCCCTCTGCCGCTGTGTTGTCGTTGCTGCCACAGCTAGCAACGCTGCTGTGATGCCTGCGCTTTTGCACCCCGGGTGCGCAATGAGATGACCGCGTCCAACTTGTGAATGGTGACGTGACGAGGCCCGGCTTGAACGCCGGCGCTTCCTGTGTACGATTGAAACGTCGGAAGTTTTGGCTGGAGGGTTCCTCGAATATCTGTCGGAGGTCCCATAAGAGAGAGGATCGGAGATTGTGCCGCATTTTGCGTTTGCGCTTGTGCATTTTGATCCATGTACCGGTATGCGAGTCTTCCTATATCGTCTTTTTGTTGTTCCTTACACCCCAAGCTGCCGTGCGATGTACGACGACGTTTGCACTTAGCGCCGGCCGGCGTTTTATTTCCCGCCAGATGCTTGATTGCAATGGAAGGCGGGCCAGTTTTTTTGTGGCGCAATTAAGAGACCGAGACCCCTGCCGCAGTAGTGCTACGGCACACGGATGCGCTCGTGCCTAGTATCTACAATGAAGTGTGACATGAAGTGGTCAGTGGACTGGTGTTGCCTCGGTCAGTGCGGATGTTCCGGATACAACGGCAGCTGCGGTTCAGACTTGTGGTTGGCGAGTTGATGGTAGGTAGATGGCGCCTGGATACTAGATGGTCATTTGAGGTAAATCAAGTGGGACGATTCGTTGGCTTGCACGAGTCCATCTAATTCATCCCGGCGTTGGGTACGTGCTTACACCCTGGTTATGTACGGCGGCCCTACCTCACTACTCAGGGTAACGCTGTCACGCTCGGAGTTGCGTACCATGCGCCTTCAGATCCGTTCGTGAGGAGAAGGGTATCTTAAGTCCAGTAGCTGGCTTTGGAAAATGCTGGAGAGCGTGTTGCTGCGGAGTGGCTGCTGTGCATTGCTAGAAAGTAGTTCGGACTTTGCTCCATTCGCCCGACATTTTACGGGTTGCCAAGTCCATGTTCTCTGTGCGCTGGCATTATATTTGCCATGCGTTGGTCGGTTTGCCGCGTGCTAGGCACGGCAAGTCGCTGTGGCGCCCCGCATAGCCTTTGTGTGCGCGGTCCGCCCAGCCAGGAAGCGTGTAGATCTTTAGTGTGTGATATGGACGTGTTCGATCGTCAAGTCTTTTGTCTGTGGGAGTGCTGCTGCAGAGCAGGATGGATTGGTGGTATAGGCGCGGAGGGGCGGACTGAACTTACACGCTGCTTGCGGGCGGGTATGGCCCCCAAGGTTGCCTCCTGTAGCAATCTTCAACCACGAGACACTGGGTCTTTGGTGCCGTCGTGCAGAGAGCAATAAAAGCTCATTTCATGCCCGCTACTTGCGTGGCGTCCTGGTGGAGTGATCAGATTAGTCAACCGAATTGAGGGCTTATTGAGCCCCACTGGCCGGTAGATTCTTTGCGTCGCTGTTTGCATTGCTTGTCATCGTGGTATGTGATGGTGCATAGAGATGTTAGGGTATGGCGGAGGCCTGTATCTGCAGTGTTATTCAGAGCCATGTACCGCATGCGGGATGGTTTCATTTGAGAGACGTCATTTTTGGCGCGCCGATTGTAAGCAAAATAATATCGGTACTTAGTATCGGCGTACTTGAGCTTCTAGCCACTCATTCGTCGGCACTCGGTTAAACGAATGCCAGGCGGCATCCTGCGCACGAACCAAATCATTGTCACTCCCCGGCACGGGCTTGGGCGGTTTCGACGGCGGGCCACACGCACCAGCCCAACCGGCGCACACCTCAGCCCTCAGCAGCGACCGCTTTGCAGTATCCGCTCACAAATAAAAATAATGAGACCCACCTGCTACAGCCAGGTGCCGGTCTGTATCAGTGGACAACTATCATTCACGTTCACTGTAATTTCGCGTTCTCTGGGATGCGGCGCACCGGAGAACGGCCGCCGGCCTGCTCCCTTGCTATAGCATGTCCCGCGGTCCCAGTCACACCAGTCATCAACAAAGCAGTGCAACGGGTGCGATAAATCGGTTAAGTCTAATTAATGAAACCCCCCGCTTCAAGCCGTGAAACCTCGCGTCTCCCAATCCTGCCGAACTGCTCCGGTGGTCGGGCTGCGCGAAGTGCCCGTGCCCATGCTCCGCAACGATGGATTTGGCGCGGTGTCCGAGGAGTGTCATGATCGGAAGGAAATCGGGAATGTTCGCGCTTGCGTGTAGAGCCGGGCGACAAGAACGCACACACCGTCCGAGCGCCGGTCAGTTGAAGAAGATGCCGGCGTCTGTCACATCGAAGTTGACCCGGTCGTCCTGCACAATGCGCTTCTCCATCAGCTCCTTGACCGTCACCATCGCAGGGTAGCCGCCAAGCTCGGACACAATGCGCTCGGCTCCAGGGAAGGGCTGCACAGCAGCGATACGCGAACACGTTGGCAGAGGCCGAGGCGACGGCGCCAGGCGAAGGAACCGCAGGGCACGAAGGGCAACCCTGGCTGCCTCATCAAAGGCAGGGCACGAACTGCCTCATCAAAGGCAGGGCACGAACTGCCTCATCAAAGGCATTATCACGGCAATCCTAGGCCAGCTGGTAAGCAGGTGCGTGTTGCCGCGAGCACCGAACCCCACCCTACGGCCTGCCGGCACAACACAACCCCCCCCCCATCCTACCCATGTCGCGTAACCGGTTTTTCGCCACCCCCTGCACGCACCTGCGACTTGGTTGATGGCGTGTAAGTAATGATACACCGCATGCCAGCGCCGGTGGCCGCCTGCGAATTTGCGGAGCAATCTGCTTAAGCCTCATCCCATCTCATTTCATCTCCTATCCCGCCCGGGGTATAACGCGTTATATATGACGCGGTTAAACGCGGTTAAGGCGCGGTTATAATGCGGTTATAGCGCGGTATAACGCGTCGCGGTAACCCTGGCAGCCCTCCCACCATACGCCACGTTGGACCGCGAGCAGGTGGTCGTCGCGGGGCTCCTGATCCCGGGACGGCCACTTGCGGATGGCTCCGAAACCAGGCCCCGACACTTGCACGCAGCTCCGCACGCGCAGCACGCGTTGCCGACCCCATGAAAAGCTCCAGGCATCGCCCTGATCCAGGGTGAAACCCTAAAAACCCACGACCAGTGCCATCCCGGCCCCCTACGCGCGGCGCCGTGCGGAGAGCCAATGAGCCGACAAGCCGACGAGTAACCTCACCTGGAGGCCAATCATGCTGTCCTCCACCACGACGCACTCCTTGGGGTCGACCCCCAGCCGCTCCGCGGCCACCTTGTAAATCTTGGGGTCGGGCTTCTTGGTGTCGACATCGTCGCCTGAGAGGCGTGCGCGCAACAACGCGAGCAGCAGACCGCGTAACATGGTGAGACGTGGCACGGTCGGCGACAAAGTAACGAACGCACGGACGGCGGCGCAGAACCAAGGCACCGCAGCCACGCGGAGCAGAGTGATAAGAGGATGGGCGGTTTGGCGAGGTGGCCACGACCACGCACCGGCGAGGAAGCAGTCCAGGCCCTCGAAGCGCCCCTCTCCCAGCAGGTTCTTCAGCGTGTACACCACGCTGGACTTGGTGGCGGCGGAGCATACGGCCAGCTTGAGGCCGGCGGCGCGCGCTTCGTCCATGAGGCGCAGCACGCCGGGGCGAGCCTCCACCTCTCCACTCCTGGCGGCGGCGGGGATAGGCGCATGCGTGTGCGTTGATGGTGCGAGCACGACCCGCGGAGCTCCGCGACAGCAAACAGTCGCGACGTGCGAGATGGTGGAATGCCGCAGCTTGCCGCTTCTGGGCTCTCTTCTGAGATGACGCAGTGCCTGAGGTTGCCGCTTCTGGGCTCCTTTCGCGCGCGGAAAATGCCGCGCTTACCCGATCATCTGCTGGTACTTGTCCGTCTTCCAGTCCTGCAAGGAACATAAACACACCAAGCGCGCGAGTTAGCGGCGACTAGGACAGGGCCGAGCTCCGGATACTGCCCTAAGAGGCTCCAAGCATTGCGGCTGTGCACGACCGGTTATCTGCCCGCGGCATGGCCCCACGAGTGAGCTTACGGTGCGCTCTCTAGCCCTGGGAGTGGGCTATCGTGAAATCCCGGGGACGCCAATTTAGCCCCCCGACCCCCGCCCATCTTCGAGCCCCCCAGAGCTGCGCTACTACAGCCCCCCAGCCATCGCCTGCTGCTGCCGCCGATCGCGCGACAAATTTGGAGCCCCTGAACCCTCAGCCCGAGCCACAATAGCAGGTAACGCCGTACGATGCTGTCAGGCCTCAACGCCGCTTTGCTCTCACCCCGCCACCTAGGTCAACGCCGCTTTGCTCTCACCCCGCCACCTAGGTCAACGCCGCTTTGCTCCGACCCATCACGTAGGTCATGACGCGCACCTACTCTTCCCCACACCGCACCTGCAGCGTGTCTATTAGGAGCCCCTGCTCCTCCTCGTCCGCGGGCGCCCGGCCGCCCAGGACGCTGCTGGTAGGCCAGCCGTTGCGGCTAAAATACCAGCGCATCTTGGGCTTCCCGCCGCCAACCTAATGGGGCGAGCGTCAGTGCGAGAGTCCGCAGCATCAGCTTGGTGAGCTGGTGTGCCTTGGCTAGGCACGACCCGTGAGTTGGTTGGGTTGGCTAGGCACGACCCGTGAGCTGGTTGGGTTGGTTGGCTTGGTTGGGTTGGAGGTAACGTAGGAGGAAGCGATGCGCAGCATCCCGACGGCCAGCTGGCGCACCAGCACTTAACAGCCGTCTAGCGGGATTAGTGGCCATTTATAGCGCATCCGCGCGCTGTTGAAATGCGTCGTGCCGTTGACGCGAGCCCAAGCGGCGTGTACCGCACAGCGTGGAGAGACAGGTGGTGAAGCCTCGATCGATTCCGGAAACGGGTCCAGGATGGGTACTGCGGTACTGAGTAGGGTGCTGAGCATTGGCGGAGGCGCGGAGCCGCTTCCCAGCAGCCGCTGACCCCATCGCACCCATTCGTGTTGGGGACGCCATTGCCGTGCCGGGCTATGTTGCGATCGACCGTGCAAGGAAGGTGCTGCGCAGCCCCGCGCTCTACGCTTTGTCTGTGCTGATCGAGCACACGCGCCGCTGCGCCAGGCCACTCCCGCCCCCGAGCCCCAACCCAGCAAGCTACCGTGCGCGGCCGTGAAGATGCCGGCCGCCTTACCGTGTTCTGAAGCTTGTCATAAATTGGTTCATCCCAGTCGACAACGTCCAGCTCGTCAGCTGCGAGGACAGGAAGGTAGTGGCGGAAATTGTGGAAGCACGGCCCCCACAAAACTTCGTAACTGCGGTTGTATAGTCTGCCCCAGGCAAGCAAGGTTGTGATGCGCCGGCCTCGGATTTGCACCACCGTGCAGCACACACTCCCACGAAGGCAAACCCGCAGTCCTTCTGGATATGGGTCAACGCCGATTAATGAAGAGCCGTCTTTTCCCCCAGCCCCCTGCTCGCCTTTGCCCAGCTTCCAGTATACCAGGCCCGTTCCTCGACGGCCCCACACTGCGGCCGGCTCACCCCCAGGAGACCCTCATCGGCTTCAACCATCAACCCACCGCATGTGACATTGAAGTGGTTAAATGTAGCATTATATGCCCGCCTGTGTAGGTCCTCTGATTCGAGGATAACACCATCGCAGTCGAAGATAAGCGCCTTCATAGCGGCGTGTGCAACCACGGCATTGCGGCATGTAGCTGGCTTCACAACAAAACGGCGGCCAGCGGCAGCCCTGCGCAGTTCAGGGAATAATTACCGGAATTGAGCGCATCGTTAAACCGCTTCTTCAGCTCGCCTCCAACTGTTTCCAGAACAATCCATCATAACAAGAGCGTGTTTGATTGGTGTTATTTGTGATTGTTCAAGCAAGCAGGTTGCACACCTTGCCCCAACGGTGGCTCGGCTGGTGGTAAGGGCCATATTTCCTCAGATCAAAGGATACGCCTTAACAGATAACTATTAAGGATCGATCTACATGCGTATGCCAGGTTAAGAGCGGGGACAATCCCAGCGTACGGCAAAGCGAGCAGGTATGGATGTAACAGTCAAGCTAGCACGCCAAAACTAGGACTGTGAGCGTGTTAGTTTTGTTACTTTACATTGCCACTTTACATGGATTAAAAAGGAATCCTGACGCCACTAAACTTTTTGACAACTTCAAATTTGACAATCGACAGCTTTTTAAAACTGACTACACACCTTCAGCGAACAGCACGCCATGGACGATAGGAGGGAAAGCCGCATACCTAGGCCCACAGCTGGCGCTGGTGCTCATGCTGGACCAGCCAAGCCTCTGGAGGCCAGCCGAGTGAGAACCCTGTCTGGATGTGATAGCAGCTTGCAGCCAGCAGCTGCATTCTTGCTATCGTATCCTAACATCCTTTTAAAGCTTATGTACGATTGACTGATAGGGCGCCTTTCTCAGTAAGAGTTCTGGCAATTGCAGGCCGTAAACGCGACGGCATCCACAACCAGCGCTGTGGACCGCAAGCGCAAGGCTGATGCTGTCTCAGATGCAGCACCTGATGTCAAACGGCCAACCTTCTCGTCAGGACAGGGCGTTGCCCGCCCCACGCGTTCAAACACGACGACGGGAGCAGCGGCCTGTAGGACGACTTCAACACAACAAGCCACATCCGTCCGGACGGGGCCAAGCTTTATGGCTGGTAGCGAGCTAGGACCGATTGTGGAGGAGAGCTGGGACGATATCCGCGATAAGACAGGCCAGGGTGTAGACGACGTGCTCAATAAGAAGCTTTCCTTTGCTAAGGGCACCAAGCCCGAACGCAAGGTTGAGGCCTTCGTTCCATTGGTCAAGGAACTCAAGTGCGTCACCCGTGTTTGTTGGTATGGGGGTTTGGTGCTCAAAGTGTGGTGTTACATCTCTCCGTACAGCATGCCGCTGCAGAAGGGCGTATTCACACATCCAGATCAGCGGTAGCACATTCAGCAGAGCGCATATGAATAATTATGGCATGCGTACAGATCCTCTTGCCTTGTATCTCGGAAACGCGGTTGTCTGATACCTTCACATGGCCGTGGACATGCCCCTCACGGCTTATGGTCGTCCTGCCAACCCAACTTGTGTCTGCAGGGCCCTCGGCCGGCACCTGCACAGCAATTGTCAGCGGTTCGAGATGGACGTCGATCAATGGAAACGTCACAGCCAGGACCTTTCGGAGCAAGCAGATGCAGAAAGGAAGCAGTGGAACATGAAGCAAGAGGAGGTTGCCAAGCAAATGGAGGACATCCGGGAGATGCTGGGGCTACAGGTTTGTCCTTCCTCTGCGCACCCAACAACGTTTCCTTGCATCGCAAGGCGGTGGCCAATCAGGCGCGGCCTGCGCAGGCCTCGATGCATACATGCTGCCCATATGCAGCGTTGTGAACTGGCGCTGCCTTACAGTGCATTGTATCCGCAGTCAAGCTGTCCTATCCGCCGGCCTGGCTCGTAGGAGCAACAAAATAACAAGCTCGAAGGAGAAGTTAAGGACGCCGAGGCGAAGCTTTCGAAAAAGGAAGCTGCGCTGGCATCCTTGCAGTTGCGGTTTGAGGGTGTGCAGAGCGAGTTGGAGCGCACAAACAACAACCTCGAGGAGCGGATTGGCAAGGTCAGTAATGTTGGGTACCGTGAGGGCCGGCGTCGTTAAAGCCGTGCAAAAGCTGTAATCACTGGCACCCACATTCCAATGGTGTTTTGCGTGTTTTTGTGCAACAAGGCTTACGTTCGAAACGCAATTAATATTAGGTGATGCAACATCCGTTGGGGGCATTATGTCTTGCTTGGAGCCGAACTATGGAGCCATTTCAGTCCAAACTTCGATTGCTTGCCAACACGCACACCACACCCTGCTCTACTTCTGGCTTAGATCAAGGAGATTGAGGACTTGGTGAGCACCAGCCAGAAGTACAGCACCACCCTTCAGAACTACAACACCAGCCTGCAAGCGGACCTCACAGCGGAGAAGGCACGGCGGGATGAGGTGCAGCGCGCCAAGGACGAGCTGCAAGGCCAGGCGGCGGAGCTTGGCGGCAAGGTCCGCAGCCTTGAGCAGCTACTGGCATACGAGCAGGTGAGTGGAATCATGAAGACCTGGGCATCAGCAGAAGAGCGCCTGCGACAGCATAATTGAGTTACAGCCCAACTTTTATGTGCTGGATCGTAACATTCCCCTGCAAACTGGCCTATCCTTACGTGCTTGTGAGATGCGGAGTGTGCACCAGCGGGGGCACGTGAAGGGCACGCCCGCATTTCGTTGTCGATGTAACCCTGATGCGTTTGGTCATACGTGGCCGTTGTGTAAACGGCGCGTCAGCGACATGACTGCGGGATAGTTCTATCAGAATACTCGAATCGTCGTCTTGCCTGCTCACCTCGCTGTCCATGACACACGCGCAGGAACAAGTGACAAAGCTGCGTGAAGAACGCGAGACTGCGGCACGTGACTTAGCCATGTTGCGCGCGGACCTAGACAACACGCGGCAGGAGCGCGAGCGAGCGGTGGCAGACGCGGCCAAAGCAAAGGAGGATCTGGACAGGCAAGCAGTGTCATTCATGGGAATGGACAGGCAGTATGCGGAATCATGAGGCCGGATACGATGGGGATATCAACATTGCATCTGTGCGTTACGCTGTTTAAGGGCGGCGCTCTGTTGACATTAACAGGCGACTTCGCGATGACATCTGAAAGCGGTGGGCTGAAATTTCATGTGTTGCCCCAGGGTTCGCACCGCTGGGGGCAAGAGCATGGAGACGCTCGAGGCGCTCAGCAATGATAAAGCTACGATGGAGGCCCAGCTATCCATGCAGGTGTGAAATGTCGGAAGATATTTAATACCTGTCTACCTACATCGATATTGTATCTTAACGTGACAGCTACCAACAGTTTCAGGACTATGCGTTCTTACTGTTCTTTTGCAATCAAGTTTGGTGCTGATGCCAGCAGCTCGCGCACCATCCTGATCCCGGCCGCTTGCCCCTTCCACAGCAAAAACTGTTCGTCTCCATGCGGGAGGAGCTGGCTGGCGCGAAAGAGAGCCGGGCCATGGCCGACGCGACGGCAGAGTCGCGCGCGGCACAGATCACCGAACTTAAGGTGAGGGGGATCCAACGAGCGCAGTCTATGCTTGTGGCTCGCGGTCTCGACACAGCGACTCAGCACCCTGCCCGCAACTCGATATCCTTTTCCTACTGAAGGGTGGTGAGCTCTTAGCTGCTGGGGGCGACAGCCAGTGCGCACATATGCATAGCGTGGAGCGACTGCACATATTCATTTGACGGGCCTAATCCTGCAAACCAGACCTCAAGTCGCCCCTACTCTGTTGTCCTACATCTTCGCCACAGGCCCAAGCGGAGAGCTTGCAGAATTCGCTCGCGGATGCTGAGCGAAGAGTGTACGAGGGCGAGCTCATTCGCAGGAAGCTGCACAACATCATCCAGGTGCGGTGCAAAGATGGGAAACAACAGCATGCTCACCGTGCTACGCGGAATAAGCCGGGATCTGGATCCATCCCCGTTTCCTCGAGCCACATGGCATTTTTACCGGTAGGTTCAAATGCGGCTCTGTGTCGGTTTGCTATGCGCAGGACCTCAAGGGCAACATTCGCGTCTACTGCCGCGTTCGGCCGGTCAGCTCCGGGGAGGCTGCGGACGCGTCACACGACTCCGAGCTGTCGCTGGACTTCCCCATCTCGGGCGACCTGCTGGGCCGCGGACTCACCGTTGCTGTCCCAGGGAGCCATGCGGGGCAGCCAATCCAGGTCAGTCGAAGGTCGTGTGCCCAAGCCACGATGGCTGAGTATTCGCCGAGATTTGGGTCGGCTATCTCGGTACAAACAAATTAGCCACTTCGTTGCATTTCGCCGCATGGCGGTAAATTGGCATCTGGCACCCCATGACGCGCTCTGGGATACGCCGACGCCTACATGGTATGTGTCTCGGCTTTGTCACTACCTCACGTTAGCTAAAGGCGTGCCCGAACCTTTCCCAACCATCTGCACAGAAGCACAACTTTGCCTTCGATCGGGTCTTCAGCCCTGGCACGACCCAAGACAACGTCTTCGACGAAATCTCGGAGCTGGTCCAGAGCGCATTGGACGGCCACAAGGTGCGGTATGAAACTATGTCATGCAATCCACGACGGATGTGCGACTTGACGGGGGCGGCCAAAAGCTGTTGAAGCACACGTGTAACCGTTACAACAACGTGTGCTATTTGTTCACGTTTCCACCTCAACTGCTACGTAGGTGTGCATCTTTGCGTATGGACAAACTGGTAGCGGCAAGACCTTCACCATGCTTGGCAACCGCGACCAGCCCGGCGTCATCCCGCGGGCCATGCAGCAGATCTTCCAGAGCGGCCAGAAGCTCGCGGCACAGGACTGGCAGTTCAACATGCAGGTACGGCCCTGTTTGTGGCTTCGCAAGGTTGTGTACCGAAGGCTTAAACACGCGTGTTGATGTACTGCACCATCCAGGCCAGCATGTTAGAGATCTACAACGAGGAAATCCGGGACCTTCTCAGTCGCCGTAAGGACGACATCAAGAAGCACCAGGTCCGTTTCGTCCCTCCAATTTGCGATTTACGGTAGTGGGGCGGTTCTTCGGCGTCTCCACGAACTTCTTCTTGAAGACCCCTTGTCGACCTGCGTTTGCCTCATTAGGTGGCCCACGACACAAGCGGCGTGACCACGGTTAGCGACCTCACCGTGGTGGACGTCAACCGGGCAGAGGCAGTCGACCAGCTACTGGCTCAGGCCATGGAAAAGAGGTTAGTATGTCTCTTGACCGATGGATGCAGACGGCCCTAATTAGGGGCACCAGACATGTTTCGCTTGGGCGCTGCCTAAGCGCCGTTATTCCCCTGATATTCCCCCGCAGAGCCGTTGGCTGCACGGCGCTGAACGAGCAGTCTTCGCGCAGCCACATGGTCTTCATAATGCGGATTGAGGGACACAACACGAGCACGGACGTCAAGGTGGGAAATCCTCAATGTCGCTGTCAGGAATTATTAACCGCCTCATGGCTCATGGCTCATGGCTCATTGGCCTTCCCCCTCCGCTTTAGTACCACCATGCCTTGTCTCCTGTAACTGCCACGAACACTATACGTTATGCTCGCACGTCGCATGGACCCCGCCGGGCAGGTGTCTGGAGTACTTAACCTTATCGACCTGGCCGGATCCGAGCGGGTCAAGGAGAGCGGCGCTACGGGCCAGCGGCTGAAGGAAGCGCAGGCAATCAACAAGAGCCTGAGCGCGTTGGGTAAGTGTCTCGCTGGCGAGCGGGTAGAAAACTCTGTGTTTGGGGGGGGTTAGTATAAATGCTGTTTTTATGGGGGTTAAACATGCGTGGCTGTATGTACAGATCTTGCGTGATCTCTTGCCTATTTGTCATGACGTGATGCCCTATCCCAATGGGGTTTTGTGCCAACACGCTGACACGGTTTTTTGTCGCCGTGTCACTATTTCAGGCGACGTCATCATGGCGCTTGCCAACAAGCAGGAGCATGTGCCGTTTCGGAACTCCAAGCTCACGTACCTGCTGCAGCCCTGCCTCGGCGGAGACTCAAAGACGCTCATGTTCCTCAACGTTGCGCCCACGCGCGAGTTTGCCAACGAGTCGTTGTGCTCTTTGCGGTTTGGCGCAAAGGTGAACGCGTGCGAAATTAACGTTCCCAAGAAGAACGTCATTGTTCCGCGCGGGTAAACCTAGGACGCCCGGACCCAAGACCGATTGCGTTCCTGGTTTCATTTCCTTCATTTCCTTGTCTGTGTGCAAGTTGCACCCTTCTTTGGTTTGGACCTGTGCGTTGGTGGGCCCTGGTCCTCGTAGGCTCCGGCCTTTTGTATGCACGGTGTTGTGCTAAGGCCCTCTTCTTCATAAGGCATAAGCCTTCTGTAAAGTCGTTCTTCCCAGCGCTGTGGCGCATAGCGCGGCACCCCCAGGGGTGTGCTAGGGACAACAAACATGCGGCGACACTGCGGAAACTATGTTCGTATTCCCATGACTGTTGAAGCCGCCAAACTCTGCATTATTACTGAGGTTATCGCTTCAAACGCAATGATGTACATGCGATTGGACAATTCCCCGCCTGGCACCGTGGACGAGTGACATAGCGCCATCTTCCGTGAGGTCGACTGTGTAAACTGCATACATAGACCTGCTGTATCAGGGTGATTGCGGTCGGTTGCCTGGGCCCAACATTACGTGTTTTACGGTGTTCGCGCGCCATATGCGCCATTTGACATGTACGCAGATGTTCTTTTTATCGGTTTCGGCGCTATAGAACCTAACCTGCTAGCGCCAACCCTTGCCGGGTGAAGTGTCGAAAATATAGTTACATGGGTAACTATCCGGCTTACCCGTCGTACTGTTCATCTAGCAGCAGTGAGTCCTGTGACAGATGTCCGGCATCAATTTATAGCAGTACAGTACCGAAGGTTGCAACCGACCTGATCCGACTTGTAAAACGGCCACACCGTCCAGCCTATTGACTTGTTGTTATTCGTCAACTCATTGGTACTGCCTACTCCGGCTGGAGAGAATGCGCAGTCCACCTTACGTCGTGACCCTTCGTGCCCACCCGCCGGCGCCCGACACCTTACGTCGACCCCGGACCCCGCCCGCTACCTTTGAGTCGTCACCATCCGCATCATATATGCCTGCGGAGAGTGGTACACGCCGGGCACCGACGACGCTAGGGGAGGCGGCACATTCAGCACCAGCAAGTCATTCTGACACCCTCAGTCCCACAATCGTCGACGGCTATGTGTGGCACAACCACTGCCGCTGACGGCACTCGCAAGGGCAACAAGAGAAACAAAGGCGAGATTTTCGTTAGAGGAGGAAGAGATGGTTCTTGAGCGAGAAATAAAAGAGATCGGCCACAGCGTCTGACAACAGCCATCAACAGCTGATGGCAAGGTCGCAAATGACAATGTTACGGTAATCCAATGCTGACGCACTGCCGATTGATGCATTGCTAATCCTATGGCAGGATAGCCGGGTAGATGCTAGGGTATCCAATCTGCTACATTAGGTAGTTCCTCATAAGTGTTACAGAGGAATTAGAAAGCTGTCGGGGCAATGTCTTTCTTCCAATGTAGAGAGACCGACGGTGCGACGGAACCCACGAACCCTAACTCGCCATCTCAACTAAGATCCTATGTTCCGCAACTACCGGTACGCAGCAACCTTCGTCATGCGACTCCTGATATCCTGTCGGATAGTTATCGAACACGCATTCCAGGCAACCCCGCCCCCCTGTGTAGTACCGGTACATGTTATGTGCAACACTGTAACTCAACTCTTACATAGACGCCCGTTTGATACGTTCACCTGCCCCGATGCAGTCGCTGTAATTTGGAGCGAAGTCTGGGCATTTCTTGGGAAGCAAAGGGACCTGCTCGCGCCTTACTACTCTGCACGGAGAGCAACGTTGCAGACCATGATTTCTTGAGCGAGTATGGCGCAAGCAGTAGAGACGTTTCTAAGTGGCTGGGAGGCTTCTTCCTCAAGCGCATTTAGGGAGGAGCAGCGAGCTTGGCGTGGCGACGACCTTGCTTGGCGCGCTTTGCTGCGACAGCATGCTGAATCAAAAGCACTGCAGCGGTAAGATGCATCACACATACTTACTGTGTAAAATGTTTTCGAAAAGGTAACAACTACCGACCACCTGTTCCATGGTTGCAGGGAGCTCTTCCGCCAATGGCGAGCGTACAGCTTAGAGCAGCAGGTCCTTAACAACTCTCGAGTTTTATGGGAGCGTTACGTAGTTAAAAACCGACGCGATGTCGAGGAGGCAGTTGAGATGCTCAAGTGCCTTGCGCAGCTCGGCGCCCTGACTGCCGGCTTTGCAGTCAGCGCGTTCTACGACTTCCAATACACGGTTTCATCTGATAACCCGGTGCTGCCGTTCTTCGGAATTGCGACTGCGCTCACGGTGGGTGCGTGGAGTCTGGCGGATGTCTCCCTTCTGCCGGCAGCTTAGCTGGTGTGCCACCATTGGCGACAGGGCGCCGAGGAACGCCCGTGGCGACAGGGGGCAGGCTAGATCCCAGAACAGCGTCGCACTAAACGAGGACTACAATTATGCTATTCCATAAGGGATGGGTAGGAACCTGGGCACGGCTGGTCGCAGAGGCTGCCCCTAGAAAACCTAAAGACCCTACATACCAAGGCCATCAGCCGGCAACACCAGGCAGCAACCGGTTACCATTCGTTTAAGAAAGCAGCCAACAAGCCGTCAAGGGCGGAGGGGCGAGGAAACCCATATCATCATCATCATAAAAGGAGGCGTGAAAACTGGCGAATAGCGGTAGCCGGGAACACGGGTCCGAGTTTGCATTTGCATGCCGGAGAGGCAGCCGGAGGACGTAACAGCAGAGGGGGACGCAGCAGCTGGCGGGCGACGTACAGGCCTTGCAAAGCCCTCTGCAAGTGGTCGGGGTAACGCGCAACTTGGCGCGGATGTGCACGGACAGACGGACAGGAGGGCCCGGCGCCGCCGAGATGGGAGGAAGGCCGCTCTGGCGGCCGCCTGAGCTGCGGCCCTCATAGGACACCACGGCTGCGAGTCCAGCTCCCTGCCGCACATCCCGACCACGGCACCGCTTTCCCGGCTTCGTATCCCCCTCCGATTGCCCCCATGCGCCTTCTCCCCCTCGGCTACCGGCTCCCAAACGTTCCTCTTCAGTGCCGACCCACGGGTCTTCCTCTCATACCCTTCCTTCCCACGTGGAGTCCTGGCGCAGGTAGGGTTCGAGCTCAACAGCTGTGTTCTGTGCACCCTCATGCTCAGCAGCGTGGTGAAGATAGGCAAGAGGTGGGCGATAGGGCAGGGGCCTGAAGGAGGGGGCAGGGGGCCTGAGGGGAGGGCAGAGGGATGGGGTTCTTCGGTAGGGGCGTGAGGCAGGGGCTTGAGGCAGGGGCGTGAGGCAGGGGCTTGAGGCAGGGGCGTGAGGCAGGGGCTTGAGGCAGGGGCGTGAGGCAGGGGCGTGAGGCAGGGGCGTGAGGCAGGGGCGTGAGGCAGGGGCGTGAGGCAGGGGCGTGAGGCAGGGGCTTGAGGCAGGGGCGTGAGGCAGGGGCTTGAGGCAGGGGCGTGAGGCAGGGGCTTGAGGCAGGGGCGTGAGGCAGGGGCGTGAGGCAGGGGCGTGAGGCAGGGGCGTGAGGCAGGGGCGTGAGGCAGGGGCGTGAGGCAGGGGCTTGAGGCAGGGGCGTGAGGCAGGGGCTTGAGGCAGGGGCGTGAGGCAGGGGCTTGAGGCAGGGGCGTGAGGCAGGGGCGTGAGGCAGGGGCGTGAGGCAGGGGCGTGAGGCAGGGGCGTGAGGCAGGGGCTTGAGGCAGGGGCGTGAGGCAGGGGCTTGAGGCAGGGGCGTGAGGCAGGGGCGTGAGGCAGGGGCGTGAGGCAGGGGCGTGAGGCAGGGGCGTGAGGCAGGGGCGTGAGGCAGGGGCTTGAGGCAGGGGCGTGAGGCAGGGGCTTGAGGCAGGGGCGTGAGGCAGGGGCTTGAGGCAGGGGCGTGAGGCAGGGGCTTGAGGCAGGGGCGTGAGGCAGGGGCGTGAGGCAGGGGCGTGAGGCAGGGGCGTGAGGCAGGGGCGTGAGGCAGGGACCAGGAGCAGGGGAGCTGAGGCGGAGCCTGCGGGCTGTCAGGAGCTTGGGTGGTTGGCCAACAGAAACCGGTACCGGTACCGGTCTTACGGTAGCACACACCGCCTGCGCTTCCTCTTCTCTTCCCTCCACCCCGTCTGCCACTTCCATCCGCTACCGATCTGCTGACGTCCGGACCGCTGACGCACGATCCGCTGACGTACGACAGCGTCACGGGCGTCCCAAACCGCCTACCTCGTCGTATCTCCTTGCGCCTCCCGGCTGGTGCCTCTGTCCGTCCCGTCCGTCCCTCGACACGTCCAATAGCGCACCCCCCCTTCTGGCCCCCTGCCCTCCGCCGCTGCGATGCGGCCCCGCACCCCCGCCCTCCGCCCCCTGCACCGCTCGCAGCTACATCAGTGAGGAGGAGGAGGCCGAGTACCTGTGGCGGCTGCGGGACTGGACGAGCGCGATCGAGTGAGCGGCGGTGATGACGCTGGGAAGGGGGTTGTGAGGAATTCTTATAACCCCGTGTAAAAAGCGACGATGATGACCCGGGGGAGGGTGTGTGCGGGGTCAGACTCCGGTAGGTCGGCACGTAAGAGAGGCTGGAGAGGGAAGGGAGGGGCCGACTGGAGGAAGGCAGGGCTTTGCTGCGGCCAGTTGGGCTGCCGGGTGATGCCTCCCTTACTGTATGGAGGCATCACTTTGAGCTTTGAGCTTCTGCAGCGCTTGTATTTTCCTTGGCGTAGCGTGCTCCGAAGCACAGTGAGCCAATGGCCGCCGCACCGAGTACCCTCCCTCCCAGCCGCTCCCGGAAACGACACCCGTCGAAGGTGGAAGAACCCCATATGCTCCTACGTACGTCTACTCCCCTTTCCTCGACCTCCCTCTCTCCTCCTCCTCCTCCTCCCTCCTGCTCCCTGCCCCGCTCCCCGCTCCACTTTCCGCCCCCCAAAAATACCAGACCGGGCACCGTCCCGCCCGCACCGCGTCGCGACTTCCAGCGCCATTGGGACGCCCGTTGCGAGGGGCGCTGGCGCACAGCCGTGGCTCTGTTCCTGTCGGGTGGGTCTTGAAACTGGGCCTTATCATAGATGGCTGCACGGCGGGAGGGCTGGAAGGGCTGGCCGTGGCCCTGCTCCTGTCGCCTGTGGGTCGTGACCGTATCTGCGCCCTGTTGTGGATGGCTGGTGGCATCCGCGGAAGGGCTTCAAGTGGGCTGGCCGTGGCCCTGCCTTGGGCTGCCGCCGCCAGGTGCGCACATCGCTGCCGCCCCAAACGCCTCCCGCACCCCAACCACTACATACAACCACCACTATCCTCACTACTTTCACCAAGACTGCAAACTGCAGTTGCCGTACCCGGCCCTCGCGCGTGCACAAAACCCCAGTCCCTCACCGCCCTGCGCTCCCCCTCTTCTGCTCCCCCTCTTCTGCTCCCCTCTTCTGCTCCCCCTCTTCTGCTCCCCCTCTTCTGCTCCCCCTCTTCTGCTCCCCCTCTTCTGCTCCCCTCTTCTGCTCCCCCTCTTCTGCTCCCCCTCTTCTGCTCCCCCTCTTCTGCTCCCCCTCTTCTGCTCCCCCTCTTCTGCTCCCCCTCTTCTGCCCCCCCTCTTCTGCTCCCCCTCTTCTGCTCCCCCTCTTCTGCCCCCCCTCTTCTGCTCCCCCTCTTCCTGCCATGGCTCCAGGCATCCCCACCTTCTTCGCCGTGATGGGTCTGGCGGGCTACCTCAAGTTTTCGTCCTCTCCACCCACTGTGGTCATCACGGCGGTCCTCATGGCGGCGGCCTTCGTGTACACGGTGGGAGGGGACGAGTGAGTGGGTCACGTTTCCGGGTTACAGGGTTTTGTGTTTTAGGGTTTCACTTCACATCCACGCCACACCATCCCATGGCATGGCATGGCATGAGGAGGGCAAGGCACGGGTCGTAACGTAGCATGCGGATCCTCTCGCCGCAGGTCGGCATGTCTGCGGACTGGGCCAAGGCGCTCCTGGTTGGGCGGGCGGCAGATAGGTCCCCGCTGGACTGGCAGGTGCGCGGGTGACGGGGAGGGCGAATGTATCGATAGGAGGGCCGGAGTGGCGGCAGCTGGGGGCCGGCAGGGATGCAAGCAGCAGCGCGTGCTGGGCGTGGCTGAGCACACGAGCAGCCTCTCCACACCACCGCCATCGCTGTCTCCCTTCTTGATCGGCTGCGACCCGGGCGTGGCTGAGCACACGAGCAGCCTCTCCACACCACAGCATCGCTGTCTCCCTTCTTGATCGGCTGCGACCCGGGCGTGGCTGATGGATGGCCCGCTCGCGTTTTCGGCACAGGGTGCGGGCGGGGCCGCCGCCCTGGTTGCCTTCCCAATGCCGCACACCATTCGTACGTACAGTTACCCTGTGTACGAGGTTTCGGAACGGCCCTCTCCGGTGCCGACCAACATGCGGTGCCGGCTTTCCAATTCGCACGCGGCTCACGAGCAGCCTCTCCACACCACAGCATCGCTGTCTCCCTTCTTGATCGGCTGCGACCCGGGCGTGGCTGATGGATGGCCCGCTCGCGTTTTCGGCACAGGGTGCGGGCGGGGCCGCCGCCCTGGTTGCCTTCCCAATGCCGCACACCATTCGTACGTACAGTTACCCTGTGTACGAGGTTTCGGAACGGCCCTCTCCGGTGCCGACCAACATGCGGTGCCGGCTTTCCAATTCGCACGCGGCTCTGTTCTGCAGGGAGGGGGCTGGTGGCAGCCCCTGGAGCTGTCCCAGAAGCTGCCCTTCAGCTACCATCAGGTTCCGGACAAGGACAGCGTGTGGCCACCGGGAAGTACACCGACGCCGTACAGTCGTACTCTGGAGGCGATGCCGTACCCGGTTATCCTTGGACTACAGCCCTGGCCCACCGGCGTACCAACACAGTGGGGGCCGGGGTCGCCCGTTGCGGAGGGTGGTAGTTCGGCCATGGGCGCAAGCGCTCCAGGGGGGCCGCGGGAGGGTGGACTGGGTCAGCCGCTGCTTGCCGGCTAGTACTCGAGGGCTAGGGTGGCCGGGCGGCGGCGGCGGCGTCCTGGACAACGTGAGCGGTTGCCGGTAGCAGTACGGGGGGCTTCCCAAACGAATGTGTTCTTGCGTTGACTCCACTGCTGTTTCTAGTGCTGGAGCATGATTCCTTGGGAAATGGCCCCCAGGTCGGTTGAGGGATGGCACCCGCGCATGGGAGAGGAAGGTGCTCGCAGCAGCAGGTAGCGGCCGGCCGCAGTGGCAGCAGTGGCATGGGAGTTGCGGCCCCGGGGCGACTGTTTGGTTCGTCTGGGTGAAGCCAAGTCGGCGCACGCAAGAGAGGCGTTCCGACGCCGGGGTCGGGCAGCCGCCCTCGGAATCGGTGCCCATACGGACCTGGGTCGATGTCGTTCGTTGCGTTCCTCGAAAAGGTTAGGTTGCGGTATGGTCGGTGGGCAGCTGTAGGCCTCCAGCATTGGCCAATGGTGGCAGTGGGTTCCTATGCCAGGCGGGAGAGAGGAATCATGGGCGCAGTAAGGCCGCGCCCTTCCTGCCGGCAGGGAGCATCCAGCGTGCCTCATGCGGTTGACCATTATTTTTTTTAATCCTTGCGTTACAGGACCCCGACGCTGGGGTACGACACCTGACCGTGTCATAAGCTCTGTATCTCCACCCCCATCAACGACAACCTCGACCAGCAGGTTCAACCACAAACCTACTTGCCCACAAGTGGGGCACCCGGTAACTACCGGGGAGGGGCCGGGGAATCGAACCACCGATCTCTGGACAGAATGCCAGTGTCTTAACCAATTAGACGAACCCCCCTCAAAATTGTTGGGTTGGGGTCCGGGGCTCTCACCCGGTTGGCAGGGCCATACACGCCCCTGTTACGGAAGTCGCAGGTCCCCGTGCCAGTACTTCCGTTTACCCCCCCGGAAATGGGTGGCGGTTTGGGTGGGGGGGCCAGGACTTGAACTCTGGATCTCCTGCCGATTAAGGCCGGGCTTTAGCAGCTAAGCTACCCACCCCTAAAGTGGTTGGGTTGGGGTCCGGGGCTCTCACCCGGTTGGCAGGGCCATGCACGCCCCTGTTACGGAAGTCGCAGGTCCCCGTGCCAGTACTTCCGTTTACCCCCCCGGAAATGGGTGGCGGTTTGGGTGGGGGGGCCAGGACTTGAACTCTGGATCTCCTGCCGATTAAGGCCGGGCTTTAGCAGCTAAGCTACCCACCCCATATATATATATATATATATATATATATATATATATGCTGGTCGAGGTTGTCGTTGATGGGGGTGGAGATACAGAGCTTATGACACGGTCAGGTGTCGTACCCCAGCGTCGGGGTCCTGTAACGCAAGGAATTTTAAAAAAAAAAAAAACCATGTTGGACATATGGAACCCGAATGCAATTTGGTGGTACGCGGGTAGCAGTCAGCCGTGGACATGGCAATACTATCCTGTCATATCCGGCCGGCTCTGCGGAAGGGGCATTCATGTCCGTTTGCAAGAGGGCGGTTGACAACAAGACTGGCTCGCAGTGACCGGTTCGCGGGGCGCCTCCGGCAGGCTTTAAGATACTTAAGGCTTGCTAAGTTACGATACCTTATAGCCGGGGCTTGGAACTGAAGTGGCATTTTGTTCCTAATGTGCACGAACCCGCACAAACCCGCGGCCCACCTTCTACTACGCATACGGCATGCCGTTCTCGCAAGCCGGGCGCAGCTTCATTATCGCCGTACCGTAGTATCCAAGCTGGGCCGTCCTCAAGCTTGCTGTTACTATTATGTCAGGCATTAGGGCAGTTTCTAGTAGCAGACCTGTCGCTAGGCTGTCATTGATGCCTCACGGTGCGCCAAAGCCTTTCGCGGACGTCGGCTTGCACAATTTTCGCTAGAGCGCCGCACTGCACACGCGGTTGCGGCCGTAAGGATTTGGAGCATAATTTATTGATATTCTCCAGCCTGTCTGTCTGGAGTTTGTGATCAACAGTATGAAACGCATGCACGGCAGCGAACATTCGTTGCTACTGGCGCTGGCCCTCCTGCTAACAAATACCGCGTTGAAAGGTGAGTACTTGCCGGCTGCATGAGCCGCGGGATTCAGTGCGCCAGCGTGCAGTCTTATTCCGGTAGCCGGCCAACGAACAAGCGCGCATTCGCTGCTAGCGACCTGCTTACATCATAAATGTGCGACAGGCTCTTCTCTTCTTGCGGACATTGAAATTGTCAGAAGCACTCTTAGCTTGCGATATCCCCTCCGTGCGTGATTTCCAGCTACGTCACTTGCGCTCGCATGGCATGAGAAGGTATCCTTACTTGGAGGAAGAAATGCTGCAGCTTGTTGTCGGGCTTGGTAGCTTGAGGCGTGCGGGGCAGTCGTACCTTAGACTTGGCGACGCGTGCCCGTATCTGCGCGTGTACCTACTGTGCAAACTCACTCATTCACCTAGGGGACCGATACCTGCTGGGTAAACGTACTGCGGTGGGCGCCTAGACGAGTACTGAAATACACGTACAGCATCGAACCAGCCTTGGGGTTTTTTATAAACACGCACGCACCGCACCGTCGTCGTCCTTTTACCGTGCGTGTACCGGTAACCCTGCCTTTAGAACTTTGACTACGAGACAATTGCGCTATAATATGATATTATTAATAATATAATGCCTACGGCGGCTCTCGCCTGGCGTGTGTTATGGGGACAGGGGGTTTCTTGTGGTGGCCACAGCCCGATAGGCTTCCCGTCACCTGTTTTTGATCTCGCAGATTTCCTACTTCTGCGGCCTCGGCCTTACAACACCCACCAGTGTGATGTAAGCGTCTTAAGCCCTCCTAGATCAAAGTTGGCATTTTTCTTCTGGCCCTGTGCTCCCCTTTTTTTCTTGGCGGATCCCCCACGAGGGGTTCAACAGCTTTGGGAAACCTTAGTAACCCACCAGTTGAAAGACCAGTTTTAGCTGGCATAGTTGGGGTGTTGTGACAGAGGGCCCTTGCCCATGCCTTAGCATCCAAGGCTGCCACCACTAGGCCGAATGGGCCTTGCATCCTGGCGTTGAATAACAGGACCCTGACAGATCTAGTGCCCCTTACCAATAAGGGCTACCTAGCCTCCTGCCAGGGGGTATGATGGGATTGCTCTAAATAGCTCGAGCACACAGCGGTCTCGCGGCTCAGCGTCAGTTAGCATCGGGTTGGCACACAGTATCGCCGATTAAGTAGCTGTAGACTAGCATCACAGTACGTGCCTTACGCCGCGTGGTACCCGTGGCGGCCGCCCCCTGGCTCGCTGGCTGGTGCCAGCTTGCCTGCTGGATTGGTTGGGTTGCGTGCATCACCTGCTTGCCTAGCTTGGTAATAGCCACAACCCGACGTATGTCCGTTTCCTCACGAAACCATGCGTCAGTTTGCGTAATAACCACAAAAAGTGTATATAAAACCACACAGTTATAAACCGCAGAGCGCGAGATAGAGCACGCAAGGGGCGAGCGACCACACCGCCGCCTCCGTGCGCTTGCACGCGAACAGCAGCTTGTGCGCATCCCCCGAGCGCCACGCACGATGCACACAGGCGAGACGCTGGCTCGCGTGCTTGTTGCTTGGCCAGCTAGCGAGAACCCCCGTGCACCATGTATGGTGCCTACACACCATACAGAAACGCCTTTCGGCGCGCATTTTGGCGCGCATTTTGGTTCGGTCATAGAAACGCCTTTTGGCGCGCATTTTGGTTCGGTCAGCTAGGCGCAGCAGATGTGGTGTGATAGAGTACCCCCAGCCTACTGTCCGCCGCCGGCGGCGGTAGGTGGCGCCGACGCCGGCATCGCTACCTTAGTGTAATTGGAGGAAGATCGCTGACATCCACGCTTACTTGTTACATGTTAATAACGCTTACTTGTTACATGTTTTGCCGTTGCCGCCGCTCAATGCGTGTGTATGTGTGCTCGTCATCCGCCTGCGCGTCCATTCCTACCTGCCTCTCACTTCCGTACGTATGATGATTACGCAGGGGCTGTGGCCGGTAGGGAGCCCTCTAGGCCATACACGCCGTACCTTCCCGACCAGCCTATGCCGCCATTGGAACCTCCCGGGTGGCCTGCTGTGGCGCCGTTCCCTACAAAACCGCCGGGTGGGTCCTCAGACATACATGTCTGCGCGCACGTTACTGGTTGCACGCGCACGCTTACCAGGACGCCGCAGCGCACTGGGGCCTTTCATTGCAGAGCTGTTGCAGTTTGTTGCAGTCAGTTGTTGCAGTCACTTGTTGCAGTTAGTTGTCGCTGTCAGTTGTTGCGGTTAGTTGTCGCAGTCAGTTGTTGCAGTTAATTGCTGCAGTCGCGAGTGCATCCTGCGTGCGTGCGCTTGTGGGGTTGCGTGCGCTGTTGTTTGTTGTGCGTTGTGTGTATGCACGGACCCACACCGACGGAGTAGCTTTATTCTGCATTGTTGAGCGCGGCCCCTCCACCCGGAGGCCGCCGTCTCGTCGCGTGCGCGCATCTTGTTAGAGGTAGGGCGCCCGCGGGATTTGCACCATCGCGCAGCATCCCGGTCGGGGATGTCTCGGAAGGCGTCCATGGCGGACAGCGCGATGATGTTCAACCACACCGAGTCCGGGATCCAGTCCTTGGGCTTCTTGCGCAGCATCACGGCGCGTAGGTAGCAACCCGCCCCTTGCCTGCGTGTCTAGCTGGCATGCCACCGCCGCCTGCTCGCCCCTCGCCGACATGTGCTGTTCATAATACCCCAACTGTATGTGTACCGACGTCACTTCATTGCCGTGACACGTGCTCAGCATGCATCTCCGTTTTGATACGCGCCCAGCAGCATGTGGTGGGTGTGGGGTGTGCCGCCAGGACAGCGGGTCCGGGCGCCAACCCACGAAAACCCGCAGCGAGTCGACCCATCACCGCAGACATGGTTCTTTGGGTTTGGGTTGTCGCAGTAGCATTGCTAATGATGGCACCGTAACAGGCGGCCCCACCGTTGCTGCGGCTGATGGCGCTTTCATGGCAGGGCCTTCCGAGGTGCGTATGCCTTCGCCGCCGAGCGTGGCGGCGTTGCCGCCCCGAGCGGCGCCGCCGAGTCCACCGCTGCCGTACCCGGCAGGTTCCCCCAACGTTCCCGGCTCATCGCCGCCGGTGGTGGATGTGAACATCACCCGACCTCCCGCACCGAACGGTAGGTCGGTACAACGCAACAGCGAGCGGGCACAGGGGGACGGCGGTTGACTGCCAGCGCGCAAAGGTGGATGACGGGAGGATTGCGTGCGGCCTGGCTGGCTTGGATAGATCGGCCCTGATCGGCTAACACGTGATAGCTACTAGCAAGGGCTGGCCCTCAGGCCAATCAACTGCTGCGTCCTCCCTCGCAATCGATCAATTGCTTGTCGCTTGATTTGGAGAAGCGATCTGTCGCGAGCCAGACGCCTGCCGAGGGGTTCACGGCCCACGAGGGGTTCAACAGCTTTGGGAAACCTTAGTAACCCACCAGTTGAAAGACCAGTTTTAGCTGGCATAGTTGGGGTGTTGTGACAGAGGGCCCTTGCCCATGCCTTAGCATCCAAGGCTGCCACCACTAGGCCGAATGGGCCTTGCATCCTGGCGTTGAATAACAGGACCCTGACAGATCTAGTGCCCCTTACCAATAAGGGCTACCTAGCCTCCTGCCAGGGGGTATGATGGGATTGCTCTAAATAGCTCGAGCACACAGCGGTCTCGCGGCTCAGCGTCAGTTAGCATCGGGTTGGCACACAGTATCGCCGATTAAGTAGCTGTAGACTAGCATCACAGTACGTGCCTTACGCCGCGTGGTACCCGTGGCGGCCGCCCCCTGGCTCGCTGGCTGGTGCCAGCTTGCCTGCTGGATTGGTTGGGTTGCGTGCATCACCTGCTTGCCTAGCTTGGTAATAGCCACAACCCGACGTATGTCCGTTTCCTCACGAAACCATGCGTCAGTTTGCGTAATAACCACAAAAAGTGTATATAAAACCACACAGTTATAAACCGCAGAGCGCGAGATAGAGCACGCAAGGGGCGAGCGACCACACCGCCGCCTCCGTGCGCTTGCACGCGAACAGCAGCTTGTGCGCATCCCCCGAGCGCCACGCACGATGCACACAGGCGAGACGCTGGCTCGCGTGCTTGTTGCTTGGCCAGCTAGCGAGAACCCCCGTGCACCATGTATGGTGCCTACACACCATACAGAAACGCCTTTCGGCGCGCATTTTGGCGCGCATTTTGGTTCGGTCATAGAAACGCCTTTTGGCGCGCATTTTGGTTCGGTCAGCTAGGCGCAGCAGATGTGGTGTGATAGAGTACCCCCAGCCTACTGTCCGCCGCCGGCAGCGGTAGGTGGCGCCGACGCCGGCATCGCTACCTTAGTGTAATTGGAGGAAGATCGCTGACATCCACGCTTACTTGTTACATGTTAATAACGCTTACTTGTTACATGTTTTGCCGTTGCCGCCGCTCAATGCGTGTGTATGTGTGCTCGTCATCCGCCTGCGCGTCCATTCCTACCTGCCTCTCACTTCCGTACGTATGATGATTACGCAGGGGCTGTGGCCGGTAGGGAGCCCTCTAGGCCATACACGCCGTACCTTCCCGACCAGCCTATGCCGCCATTGGAACCTCCCGGGTCGCCTGCTGTGGCGCCGTTCCCTACAAAACCGCCGGGTGGGTCCTCAGACATACATGTCTGCGCGCACGTTACTGGTTGCACGCGCACGCTTACCAGGACGCCGCAGCGCACTGGGGCCTTTCATTGCAGAGCTGTTGCAGTTTGTTGCAGTCAGTTGTTGCAGTCACTTGTTGCAGTTAGTTGTCGCAGTCAGTTGTTGCGGTTAGTTGTCGCAGTCAGTTGTTGCAGTTAATTGCTGCAGTCGCGAGTGCATCCTGCGTGCGTGCGCTTGTGGGGTTGCGTGCGCTGTTGTTTGTTGTGCGTTGTGTGTATGCACGGACCCACACCGACGGAGTAGCTTTATTCTGCATTGTTGAGCGCGGCCCCTCCACCCGGAGGCCGCCGTCTCGTCGCGTGCGCGCATCTTGTTAGAGGTAGGGCGCCCGCGGGATCTGCACCATCGCGCAGCATCCCGGTCGGGGATGTCTCGGAAGGCGTCCATGGCGGACAGCGCGATGATGTTCAACCACACCGAGTTCGGGATCCAGTCCTTGGGCTTCTTGCGCAGCATCACGGCGCGTAGGTAGCAACCCGCCCCTTGCCTGCGTGTCTAGCTGGCATGCCACCGCCGCCTGCTCGCCCCTCGCCGACATGTGCTGTTCATAATACCCCAACTGTATGTGTACCGACGTCACTTCATTGCCGTGACACGTGCTCAGCATGCATCTCCGTTTTGATACGCGCCCAGCAGCATGTGGTGGGTGTGGGGTGTGCCGCCAGGACAGCGGGTCCGGGCGCCAACCCACGAAAACCCGCAGCGAGTCGACCCATCACCGCAGACATGGTTCTTTGGGTTTGGGTTGTCGCAGTAGCATTGCTAATGATGGCACCGTAACAGGCGGCCCCACCGTTGCTGCGGCTGATGGCGCTTTCATGGCAGGGCCTTCCGAGGTGCGTATGCCTTCGCCGCCGGGCGTGGCGGCGTTGCCGCCCCGAGCGGCGCCGCCGAGTCCACCGCTGCCGTACCCGGCAGGTTCCCCCAACGTTCCCGGCTCATCGCCGCCGATGGTGGATGTGAACATCACCCGACCTCCCGCACCGAACGGTAGGTCGGTACAACGCAACAGCGAGCGGGCACAGGGGGACGGCGGTTGACTGCCAGCGCGCAAAGGTGGATGACGGGAGGATTGCGTGCGGCCTGGCTGGCTTGGATAGATCGGCCCTGATCGGCTAACACGTGATAGCTACTAGCAAGGGCTGGCCCTCAGGCCAATCAACTGCTGCGTCCTCCCTCGCAATCGATCAATTGCTTGTCGCTTGATTTGGAGAAGCGATCTGTCGCGAGCCAGACGCCTGCCGAGGGGTTCACGGCCCACGAGGGGTTCAACAGCTTTGGGAAACCTTAGGAACCCACCAGTTGAAAGACCAGTTTTAGCTGGCATAGTTGGGGTGTTGTGACAGAGGGCCCTTGCCCATGCCTTAGCATCCAAGGCTGCCACCACTAGGCCGAATGGGCCTTGCATCCTGGCGTTGAATAACAGGACCCTGACAGATCTAGTGTCCCATACCAATAAGGGCTACCTAGCCTCCTGCCAGGGGGTATGATGGGATTGCTCTAAATAGCTCGAGCACACAGCGGTCTCGCGGCTCAGCGTCAGTTAGCATCGGGTTGGCACACAGTATCGCCGATTAAGTAGCTGTAGACTAGCATCACAGTACGTGCCTTACGCCGCGTGGTACCCGTGGCGGCCGCCCCCTGGCTCGCTGGCTGGTGCCAGCTTGCCTGCTGGATTGGTTGGGTTGCGTGCATCACCTGCTTGCCTAGCTTGGTAATAGCCACAACCCGACGTATGTCCGTTTCCTCACGAAACCATGCGTCAGTTTGCGTAATAACCACAAAAAGTGTATATAAAACCACACAGTTATAAACCGCAGAGCGCGAGATAGAGCACGCAAGGGGCGAGCGACCACACCGCCGCCTCCGTGCGCTTGCACGCGAACAGCAGCTTGTGCGCATCCCCCGAGCGCCACGCACGATGCACACAGGCGAGACGCTGGCTCGCGTGCTTGTTGCTTGGCCAGCTAGCGAGAACCCCCGTGCACCATGTATGGTGCCTACACACCATACAGAAACGCCTTTCGGCGCGCATTTTGGCGCGCATTTTGGTTCGGTCATAGAAACGCCTTTTGGCGCGCATTTTGGTTCGGTCAGCTAGGCGCAGCAGATGTGGTGTGATAGAGTACCCCCAGCCTACTGTCCGCCGCCGGCGGCGGTAGGTGGCGCCGACGCCGGCATCGCTACCTTAGTGTAATTGGAGGAAGATCGTTGACATCCACGCTTACTTGTTACATGTTAATAACGCTTACTTGTTACATGTTTTGCCGTTGCCGCCGCTCAATGCGTGTGTATGTGTGCTCGTCATCCGCCTGCGCGTCCATTCCTACCTGCCTCTCACTTCCGTACGTATGATGATTACGCAGGGGCTGTGGCCGGTAGGGAGCCCTCTAGGCCATACACGCCGTACCCTCCCGACCAGCCTATGCCGCCATTGGAACCTCCCGGGTCGCCTGCTGTGGCGCCGTTCCCTACAAAACCGCCGGGTGGGTCCTCAGACATACATGTCTGCGCGCACGTTACTGGTTGCACGCGCACGCTTACCAGGACGCCGCAGCGCACTGGGGCCTTTCATTGCAGAGCTGTTGCAGTTTGTTGCAGTCAGTTGTTGCAGTCACTTGTTGCAGTTAGTTGTCGCAGTCAGTTGTTGCGGTTAGTTGTCGCAGTCAGTTGTTGCAGTTAATTGCTGCAGTCGCGAGTGCATCCTGCGTGCGTGCGCTTGTGGGGTTGCGTGCGCTGTTGTTTGTTGTGCGTTGTGTGTATGCACGGACCCACACCGACGGAGTAGCTTTATTCTGCATTGTTGAGCGCGGCCCCTCCACCCGGAGGCCGCCGTCTCGTCGCGTGCGCGCATCTTGTTAGAGGTAGGGCGCCCGCGGGATTTGCACCATCGCGCAGCATCCCGGTCGGGGATGTCTCGGAAGGCGTCCATGGCGGACAGCGCGATGATGTTCAACCACACCGAGTCCGGGATCCAGTCCTTGGGCTTCTTGCGCAGCATCACGGCGCGTAGGTAGCAACCCGCCCCTTGCCTGCGTGTCTAGCTGGCATGCCACCGCCGCCTGCTCGCCCCTCGCCGACATGTGCTGTTCATAATACCCCAACTGTATGTGTACCGACGTCACTTCATTGCCGTGACACGTGCTCAGCATGCATCTCCGTTTTGATACGCGCCCAGCAGCATGTGGTGGGTGTGGGGTGTGCCGCCAGGACAGCGGGTCCGGGCGCCAACCCACGAAAACCCGCAGCGAGTCGACCCATCACCGCAGACATGGTTCTTTGGGTTTGGGTTGTCGCAGTAGCATTGCTAATGATGGCACCGTAACAGGCGGCCCCACCGTTGCTGCGGCTGATGGCGCTTTCATGGCAGGGCCTTCCGAGGTGCGTATGCCTTCGCCGCCGAGCGTGGCGGCGTTGCCGCCCCGAGCGGCGCCGCCGAGTCCACCGCTGCCGTACCCGGCAGGTTCCCCCAACGTTCCCGGCTCATCGCCGCCGGTGGTGGATGTGAACATCACCCGACCTCCCGCACCGAACGGTAGGTCGGTACAACGCAACAGCGAGCGGGCACAGGGGGACGGCGGTTGACTGCCAGCGCGCAAAGGTGGATGACGGGAGGATTGCGTGCGGCCTGGCTGGCTTGGATAGATCGGCCCTGATCGGCTAACACGTGATAGCTACTAGCAAGGGCTGGCCCTCAGGCCAATCAACTGCTGTGTCCTCCCTCGCAATCGATCAATTGCTTGTCGCTTGATTTGGAGAAGCGATCTGTCGCGAGCCAGACGCCTGCCGCTCGCTGCCTTCCGTGAACTTAGTACATGGCGTCTTGCGGGCGATACCGGCTGCCACCGCAAAGCAGCATCCAGTAAGGCAGTCAAGCATCCACCTAAATAGTTAGCGCCAGCTGCCGCAATTTGCTGGTTGTCCTTACTTGTCGACACAGCGTCGAGGATTAGCAAAGCAATGGTACGCGGGCCCGCCCTTGTTGTTGATGAACATGGTGACGGCGCTGCAGGGACCAATCGGACGCAAGTGCCCCCGCCGAGCGTGCCGAACATGCCGCCCGCGGCGGACACGGTTCCCCCGGCTTCACCGCCGCTCGTCCAACGTCAGCCCCCCGTTGCCGGTTCCTCGCCCCCGATGACGAACTCGCCGCCGCGACCGGTCGTACCGACCCGTGAGTGGACGTGGCAGTACGGGCGTACGGCATGTGCGCACGTGCTTCTTCGCTTCGACGTACGTTTAGCTAGCCTCGTTTAGCAACAAACAACACACGAGCCCCACGCGCGCGCATAACGCAGGACGCTTTCCTAGGTACCCGGCGGGCTCGGGGCGCTTCCCCCAGTACCCAGAACACTTGTCCTTCGGCCGCCCTCCTCCTCCTTTCATCGACAATCCACCACCCCCTCGGGGGGGGCCCGTCTGGCAGCCAAGTAGGTTCGTGTACATGTCGGGCAGCCAAATAGGTTCGTGCATATGCATGCCACCAGTGTTTCGGCACCTGGCGCCTACCGGCGGCTCAGCCGGTGCGAGACAGCGCCAGCAGATTACCGTGGCTAGAGACACCTCATTGCCTCAACAGACATGAGTTATTATGTAGGGCGCGCCCATATTATGAGCGCGCGCGCCCAGTTTGGTGCTTGTTTTCTACGATGATGGATGCAGCGTGTTTTCCTCATTTGTCTGTACGTGGTGGCCTTTCATAATCGCGTTTGTTTACCCGGCCTGGTGTCGGGATCCCGATCATTCTGCCGTACATCCATCCGCCCAGGGTACGGTGTAGACACGAGCTGTCTGAGCCCTGGGGAGCCACTGCCACCGAGGATGCGGGCAAACAATGTAACCGCTGCTGCCGTCGCCGCGGGTAAGCGCAACGCTTATCATCCTCCATGTTCCTGTCCGAAATGTACTCATCATTACTGAACAACAAAAACTCGTGTTGGACTCATGGTGAAGTCATGTGAACCCAAACTGATGGTATGTGAACGATCCTCCCGCATGAACAGGCGAAATATTCAATGTGGCTCGCGGAAAGCCGACATTCGCCACGAACATTATGGTGCCATACTTGTTCTACAATGGCAGCGGACTCGGAAACGTGTCTTCCGGAAGCTATCCGAGCAACTACTCCCGCAACGGCAGTTACATAAGCTTCGTACTGAACAACAGTGTTGACGGGTAAGGGAGCAACGACAGGAGGGCCAGGAGGACGCGGGGCGCAAAGCATGTGTGTGTCGTTCATACTTCATAGCCTGAGTCCAATCCTGGGTGCGCTGGTTGTTAGGTACGACATGTGTGTGGAAGAGAAGGGAAAACGATTGTGCACATGTACGGCTGCGTCGTACCTTGTATGCTATAATAACATTGACTGCCATGAATTGCCATGCATTCAACCAGACATGCGACCGGCTGGTTTGCTTCATGATCGCACTTTGTAGTGCCACTTAAAGCTACAAAGCCTGCGTGACCTGCCAGCCAACATTTATTTCCGTCCTCGCTTTATCCATCGCGCAGGATTATTCCCGGCATCACGGCAGGCTATCCCGTGCAGCAGCCTCTGATCGCATCCAGCCCCGGTGATGCTGAAAACCAATTTGTCTTCGCGACGACCTTCTATCGCCGGCCTTGGTGGAGCGTTGACGTACAGGTTGGTACGACCCGCCTACCTGTCTACGCATCAACAACGGCGCCGTCCCAGCGACCGCACCTCATCGCCCGCTCGCTACCGATGCAACATCCGCTCACCTTGTTCTGCCCGTCCGCGCCGTACAGGAGTTGTACGAGATCTTCTTCGTCCTGATCTACACCCGTCAAGCTCAGCAGAGCCGGCCGTTTCTCGCGGAGTACCTCAAGGACGCTGAGGTCCGCGTGGGGAACACCAGCAGGGTGACGAGATGCGATCTCACAAACGGGCAGATCCAGACAGTTCCGCTCTGCTGGCGGCAGGCGCAGCGCGTGGTGTATCCGGGACAGGTCATCAAGGCCGAGTGCAGCGCGCCAATCATCGGGTGAGCGCGGGAGGGAAGGGAGCGCGCGCGGATCGTCTTCACGGCAGCCCCCAGCCCCCGCAAACGTCGCGATCGATAGCCAGCAGAGAGGCACTGTAGGGCCTGCTTAGGATGAAAGCATGCGGGTGTACCGCGACTCCGTTGTTCGGTCGCAACGCGACATCTACTGAGCCTCAAGCCTATCCGCCTGCTTGGATAGCGATACGTGCCAGCGGTCTTGGATCGTTGCATGCCATTGGTTTCGGTTCCTAATCCACGCGTCCTAGCCACTCCCTTCCTAGCTACCGTATTTCCCAGCGTTCCGTGCTAGCTGCTCCCTTACTTCCCTTGGTCGTTGGACGCAGGCGATTCGTCACGCTGCAGACCTTCCACGCGCTAAGCTCGTACGACACAACGACGTCGCTGACGTTCCTGGAGGTGGAGGTGTACGGCAGGTCTCTGGCGCCGGCAGCGCCGCGACCTCCCGTTGGTGAGCACGGAATGTACGACAGGGATCTGGGCCTGGTGTTTTCTGCGGGACAGCGCTAGGCGGGACACCGCAAAGCAGCCACAACATACGCGCACCACGAAACGGCCTCCAGCTGGTGACACAGCCTCTGAACATCACGGGGAACGTATGGACGTGCTCGGGGGCTAATGGCCGGTACTGACTGACCCGAACTAACCTGAGCTACCTAGGCAGACAAGCCTACCTAATTGGATGGCGAGTCAGCCGCGTTTCACTCTATCAACGATTGTTCACCGTTGTTGCTGTTGTTGTTGTTGTTGTTGTCTTCTCCTCGTGATGTACTACACGACGCGCACAGGAGGCGTAAATCGCACAGAAGGTCGAGACTGCCTCCTAGACGACGAGCCGGTTCCGACACAAGCGGGTAGGGTTGCGTGGCGTAGTTTTCGCCCCGTGAAGTCGGCTGCTACCTGCGATAATTGAACGCTGCAATAGCGCGCAGAAGTAACCTTGATGATTTCCGTTGGCGCTGCGGCAGAGCAAAGCTGCTGCCTACAAACTAGCACAGCAAACGCGCGTCGGCGCCGACCAAAGGCCACGGATGGGCGTGCTCAAAGCCTCCTGACATTTATGCCCACCCAAGCGCCATCGTTCCGAGAGCTTCGGAGCTGCTGACGGGTGGATGCCGCATTCGCCCAATAGCGGACTAGTGACATAGCTGGGAATGGAATTGTGATGCGTGTCCTGACGTAATTCCTCCAGCAGGTAGCTCCCATCCTGCGACAACGAGCGGCTCCTGCGTCAATGTCGCACTGCGGAAGCCCACGTACGCCAGCTCCGTGGCTCCGAGACCGTACGGTGTCGGCTATTTCAGCAGCAGCAACGCTGTTGATGGCGTCATCGTCGGCAGGACGCCCCAGGCGCGGATGGAGTACCCCGTCACGGGGTTCAACGAGCACCTTGAGAGGGCGAACATGTTCAGCTCCGGAACCGAGGCGGCGCCTTGGTGGTCTGTGGATTTGCAGGCGAGTGGATTATTTGCCGGTACATCACCAGTAAATTACCGGTAAACCACCAGTAGATTGTTCTGGCTTCACTTTCTGCAGCTGGGATCTGCAAGGAAACCCACGTATCGAGGCACAGTGACCCGGTGGTCGGCCCTTTCATCCTCCCAGCGCTCCGGGCAATTTCCCGAGGGCCGCGGTATCACTTAAGGAAAACGGATCACGGAAGGAAAGCTTCGCCTGCGTCCGTGTGTTTGTCGTACGCCGCGCAGGTCCTGCACGTGGTTTACTACGCTTTGCTATACAGCCGGTACGACCAGCGAGGCGAGCCGGCCGCCCCGGCCTTCGCCCGTTTGCAACAAGCCGAGCTCCGAGTAGGCAACCAGTCAATTAACCGGTGCAGTAGCGCAGGCGTGGGCGGCGACGCCGCAGCCGACCTGCTGCAACGGAACGCGCTGTGCTGGCGCCAGGAGGGCCTTGTGCAGCGCCCTGGCCAGGTCATCACTGCGAAGTGCACGGCGCCCCTACGTGGCCGCTGGATCACGTTGCAGAATTTCGCGGTTGGAGACTCTCTCCCGATAAACCTGTACGAAATTGAGGTGTACGGCTACGCCGCTAGTACGTCAGCCAAACCTACGCCCCGTCCGAGCTGCAATCCCCCAGGTGATGAGGCTGCGCTCGTCGGTGGTGGTGAATGAGCAGCACAGCATAGGTGGTGGTGAAAAAGGGAACGCACTAGTTACGGCCGTTTAAGTCGACCTGCCTGCGCTGCCTGCCTGCCAGCAGACCTAGTCCGTTCGCCGGTGTGAATGGCCTTATCGTGCTGCTCAAAACGTAGCCCTAGCTGAAAACACGCCACCAGTTACGGCGGGATGCGCGTGATGGTCGATCCAAGCTGCAGTGCGCTCATCACGCGCCAATGCCAACTTGCCGGGTGCCGTACCGGTACGTCCCCGGTTGTGTACGACATGTACGACAGGCCCGGAGCTGACCAACGTGGCCCTCCTCAAGCAAACCTATGCGTCGTCCAGGCTGAATGACGTCACCAGCAGCAGCAATGCGGTTGACGGCGAGATCCCTGGGATCACTCCAGGGATGTCGCCTGTGGACGTGGACGCCTCGGTCCTCGTCACGCAGGCGTACCGCGACAGGGACTACGACGTGGACGATGTGCTTGACAACGTGACCGTGTTGGAGTGGCCGGACACCTTTTCAACCAAGCCCGAGCTCGGCGCGTGGCTTGCGATCGATCTAGGGGTGCGGCGGGGCGCGGGGGGAGGGCTGGGTCGGCCGGATGTACACGGGGGCCACGATGTGTGGGGGCGTTCTGTTAGTTATACCCGTGTCAGTTATACCTGCACGCATCCAGCAGGCGGACTACCGACCCCACGCAACCCACCATACGTGCTACACGCACCCAAACTGTCTTTGCTCGCGCGTCGCGCCAACCGCCACCGTTATGACGCCTCCCCGCACCCTGGCGGGCTGGTGCAGGACCTGCACGTCGTCGTACGTGCGCTCATCTACAGCCGCTACGCCTTAAACTTGTGGGCGAACAACTTACCACCGACTTGGCAATACCTGGAGAGCGCGGAGGTGCGTGCACAAGTTCCAAAGATATGCGTGTTTCAAAGAGGAAGTAGTCACTGTCTGTGCCGTGGGTAGGTTGCGATCCAGGAGTCTCTTTCATACGAGCCGCCAGATCCAGCATTGCAGTGTGCTGATTGCACGCCAGGTCAGCAAACTTGTGCTTGTACGCAACCTGACGCAATGTTTCGCCACCGCATGCCAAGTCCTCCCCATTAACTTCGGGGCCTAGGCCCTAGGTTGCCACTCGAACTGCCGTACGCTCGTACGCTCGTACGCTCGCTACCGCTTCCCTTGAATTTCATCACCGTCCGTCCGATGCCGATTGCGCTGACCTGGCTCCACCCGCCGCAGCTTCGGGTCGGCAATGCGTCCGTGTCGCACTGCGTCCTGAGCCACAGCGACCTCGCCGCCAACCAGCTGTGCTGGAAGCAGTCCAACATCGCTCGCTACCCAGGCCAGGTGATACAGGTGCCGTGTGCGCAGCCCATCTGGGGCCGCTGGGTGACCCTAGAAAACATGCCCGGAAGCCCGAGGCCGCTGAACCTGCTGGAAATCGAGGTCTATGGATACCGGGTTGCTGGCCAGTCGCCTGCGCCCAGCTCGGCCCTCGCGGCGCCGTCGGCATTTAGCGCCGGGTCTGAGTGCATGACTGGTAGGTCTACAGGCAGGGCGTGTTGAGGGCGTGTCGACTATTGGGGACCGTAGAAGCGTAGATCGGATGCATGGATGGGTGTCTGCTTTGCTTCCAGTGCCTGCCTGCTGGTGAAATCTTGAGAGGGCCTAACAATTGTTGCGCGGTTGATGATCGGCTCTTCGACTACATACCTCCACAAGTTGACCACCAAGGTGCCGAACGAATTTGCTTACGGACTTGCGACTTTCTTGCTGCGGGTACCTAGCCCTCCCTTGCTTACGGACTGTTACGGACCGCTGAAAATGCAGACGCCGGAAGCGACTGCATTCCGGACGATACCGACATCACCGAGGGGGCCCCTCCTGGCGGCGTTCCACCCCGCAAGCTCGCGGAAGGGGCCCCCGAGACGTCCGACCCTCAGACAGACCTGGACACGCTGCGAGGTGATTCCGATGGGCGGGTCGTGTGCCATCCCAAAAAGGTGTTGTCCTGCCAAGTTACTTAAAACTTAGGCAAGGCATTGTCCTGACAAGTTACTTAAAACTTAGGCAAGGCATTGTCCTGCCAAGTTGGTTAAAACAATGCGCAGGCGCCAAGGCGTGCGTTGTCGTCCAGCGCAGCGCCCTCTACTAGTCTACTTGCTCCTTGTAATATTGCACATGTGATCCGCTGTTTTAAGCACACGTGCATTCGCACCCACCGTCTGTGCTCTGCTCTCTCAATATCATTAGGGATTAGGAACGACGTTAAGAAAATAGGGCTTCAGCTTGGATTTTGCACGGAACCAGCACGCGTGCGGCTGTCCCGGAAGCTTGCGGTTACCACAACAACGAGTGCCCAGCCCAGCCCAGCCCAGCCAACTAACTGATGTACGCTTGCCAACTGACTGCCGATGTGACCCCACTGCCGGGTGTGTATGCACGTACGGCATCGGCAGGCGTCACGCACTCCGCGTGGCTTTCGGCGCTGCGCAACGTGGCGCTGTTCAAGCCCGCGTACGCCTCCACACGGCTCAACGTCAGGACCAGCAGCAGCAAGGCCGTCGACGGGATCATCTCCGAGGTGACACCGGGCTACGACATCCCCTACAATGCGTGGTCGTACCAGCCCAATCCCATCCGGAACAAGGTGCTGCTGGACAAGGACAACTTCTTCGCGTCGGGGTGGCCTACAGGCCCATCGCTGTCGTGGTGGTCCGTGGACCTCGAGGTGCGTGGTATGGTGGAAAGGCTGAGGGGAAACCTGTATGTCGGCACTTGAGAGATAAGCAAAATCGACGTGGAAAAGTTTGGGGAGGTAGGGGGCGATGCACCGGGCTGTAGCAAACACGAGGGAGCTGGCGGCACCTGGCAAGCTGGCGTGCTAGCGCTCGCTACCAGGCCCATGGATGGATGGATGGATGGATGGATGTGCGCACGCGTCTTCCCACGTCGCGTATCATCGTCAGAAATGTTTGCCGCATCGCTGCGCTCATAACTTTTGGCCCGCTCCTATGAACCAATCCCTGGGAAGATGCGGTGCGGTGTACTTTTGCTTGGCGGAGTGGCACGGTGTGATGTATGATAACGTAATATATCGTAGCTGCCTGAATGAAAGCGGTGCAGCTACCAGCAGCTCCCCATGTGCAGCAGCCCGCTCAGGGCGGCTCACCGGGATTTAATTGTTCTAAGGCACGAACCCCACCTTGGCATCCCTGCAGGAGCAACACTTTGTCCTTTTCGTCGTCCTGTACAACCGCTACAGCCAATTAGACAGCTACGACAGCACCTACCCTACCTCGTCGTACCTGTACGACACTGAGGTGTGTCTGCGACCAGGGGCTTCCGGTGGTTCACGCCGCCGAACCTTGGGTTCCGCTGTCGTAACTTTGTGATGCTTGGGAGCCCATTGTTCCCGTGTTGGATTCATTTCTCCAGAGCCGGCAATTCGCTTTATTTCACACGTCACGGTAATTGTGTGCGTACGTACAATTGCGCGGTGACACCGGCACCCCCCGGTGCCTCCGCCGCAATCGCCCTCCACGGCGGCAGTTGCAGTGACGGGGCTGCTAGGGTAATGCCGTGTGATGTCGTGCCCGGACGGTTGCTCGGGTGCAGGTGTGTGCTCTAGACAAGGCTCAAATCTCCCAGGATCTCACATTCGGAAACACGCGCGCATGCAGGTCCGTGTGGGCAACGTGCCGGTCACGAGCTGCGGCACCAACGCAACCGAACTGCAGAGGAACGGCCTGTGCTGGAGGCAGTCATCAACCTCAACCTACAACTACGGGCTCAGCGACGCTCACAGGGCGCAGTGCGGCTCGCCGCTCCCTGGTCGCTGGGTGACGGTCCAGAACGACGCGGGCGGACCCTGGTGGTCGTACAGGCAGTTCAACCTGATGGAGGTTGAGGTGTACGGCTTTCCAACCTCCACCCGGCCGGAGCCGCTCCTTTCCACAGCAGGTACGTTTGTGCGTGCGGGATGCGGTGCCCGGGGCGTGCCGTACACGGTTTCGGGGCTGATGCGCACGAGCGCAACGGACTGCTGGCGTTGCCCGCAGGAGATGAACCTGCAGCAAATGGCCGGTAGCTTACATGGCTGTGTGTAGGAAAATGACTTCTCGCCGCCTGTATGGTCTACACTGCACATTGCCCGAACCGTTACTGGCCGGTCGCATGTGTTCAATGGGGAAGGCGGGACACAGACTTGTCCACGAGGGGTCAGGGAAGGTACCGGAGATGACAACCAAAGTGAGGCGAGAATCCGTATGCGCGGCTTCACCGATTGACGATGTCATGGCGGAAAATTGCCCGCAGGCGCACCCTTGGGCAATGTGGCGCTTCGCAGGCCTACCTACGCCTCGAGCGTCTTCTCGACCATCTACGACGGCAAGCCCGCCACGCTATTCAGCCAGCTGGCTGTGGACGGGTGCGTTCGCATACGCCGCAACGTGGGATTTACCGGGTTCAGCCTGCAGCCGTGCCTGCCGGCGGTGCTGGAGGGCCGTGATTTTCACAACCATGCACCCATTCTTGCCTTCGTGCGTATTGCGTACGTTTGTGTTCCGGATGCCACACTATGTGCACGACGTCATTGACATTATCAGCATTACCGACATAATCCGCCCCCCACCATGCTACACCAGCTTACCGATGATTGCGCTGATGTAAGGAGCGGTGTGCTGCCCTGCGTGCCCCGCCAGGATCATACCCGGCCTGACCCCAGGCTACCCCGTCGAGACACCGGTCGACAACTCCAACACCGCCCTCGAGGCTGCCAGCATGTACAGCAGCGATCTTGAGAGGGCCTCCTGGTGGGCGGTGGACCTGCAAGTACGTACGACACGCACACACGCATCGCGGCACGCTTGGGATCCAGCCTCTCGTTTGTTATGAGTAACATTTATTTTTTGAGTGACATACCTTTGAGAAATATATCTTTCGAATGGGTAAAACGCACCGCGCAGCGATGTACGACGCACATCTCCTCTGTACGACGCCGGTCGCACGCAACGGCGCCGGCGTCGCGAACCGCGTGACGCAGCGCTCCAGGGTTGCTGCTGGTTTCCTGGTTTGGCGGCGCCTCGCGCGCACCGCGCCGCGCTCGCATGTGCGCGCATGTGCGCATGTTTGCATTCTTCCAAACATGCTTGCAAACTTTCAAACATGTTTGCATTCTTCTGCGCAATAGATATGATTCCTCTTCGTGTGCTCCTGGCACGTGTGCAGGAGACGCACGAGGTGCGGTACGTGTTTTTGTACACGCGCTGGGACCAGCGCGCCCCGGACACGGTCCTCAACTTCCGGCGCCTCAGGAAGGCGCAGGTCCGCGTGGGCCATGCGGCGGTCGACACCTGCGGCATGGGCGCGCAGGAGCTCGCCGGCAACAGCCTGTGCTGGGAGCAGCAGGAGCCGGTGCGATACCCAGGTCAGGTCATCGTCGCCGAGTGCGGCATCCCGCTGCCGGGCCGCTGGGTGACGGTGTCGCAGGACCTGGGGCCGCCGCTGGCCGACGGAAGCTACCAGCCGCCCAAGGATCAGGTGGCGCTGCTGGAGGTTGAGGTGTACGGCACCAGGTGGAGTGGCGCCTTGGGACCGCTGCCGCCGCCGCTGGGTGAGTTTAGTTGGTGAGCGATCGTACGACGATCTTTTTGTGGTTGTACGACGTACGGTGTGCAGTGCGAAGCGGCCTTGCACCGCTTTCGTCGTCGCGGGTATTAGAAACCCTGGACTGGTGGCGCCTGCACCTGGAAGCCCCAGCCAGCCGGACCCAAGCGCTGATCGATTCGGGTGAAGCTCTCCGCCGTACGATGACCAGCCGTACAATACGCCAACGGTCACGTTCCCGCCAACTGACGCCCTTGCGCGACACGCACCCCGCGCGCAGGTCCACCGGCCGTCGCCCCACGCGCACCACCGCCGGATGCGTCCTGGAGCGAGCAGCTGCCTGTTGCCCGCGCCGCCGCAGCACCCCCCGTGTATGCCGCCGGCTCCGGTCCTGACGCCGGGCCACTCGCTCCGGGCGGGGGCAATAGCGGCGCCCGAGAGCCCGAGGAGGGCCCCTCCTCAGAGCTCTTGGCCCCCACGCGCTGCTCCGTCTTCCTCATCGGTTCAGACAGCGCTGGGACGTCACAGCCGAGTATCGTCCTGGCAAGCGTCAATTGCTCCGGGCCCGAGGCGCCGGTCGGCATCAGCATCGGGCCGCTGCTGGAGCCCTTCACCGGCAACTTCTCCGGCGTGGAGGTGGTGGGCACCCGGCGACCGGAGGGTGGCACGGCCGACCCATGGGACTGCGGCATCACCTTCCACGACCTGGTGCGGGTGGAGCTGACGGAGTCGGTTGTGCGCAACGTGTGGCTCAGCACGGTGGGCGCGCTGCTCCAATTCGCCGGCGCGATTGATTTCACGATGTCTGACAGCACGATCGCGGACGTCTCTGGCTCGTGGAACAGCTCGGGCAGAGCTGGGACAGGAGCCGTCGGGCCCCCGCCGGCGGGCCCGGCGCCCTCCGGGGCTGAGTTGCCTGTGTTTTTTGTCTGGAGGCTGGCGAACAACACTGCGCCCTTCTACGCGGCGGCGTCGCAACCAGTGTACGGCGCTGTCCTGGTGGAGAGGTCGCTACGCGTCCGGATCGTCAACAGCGTGTGCGCGAACGTGACAGGCGCCAATAACTGGGCGTGTATCTGGGTCGACGTGCATGAAGCCTTGGCGGAGCCAAGGCCCGCGGGTGAGGCATGGCCTCCCTTGTCGTCGGCGCCTCCGCCATACGCCCAAACGGATTATGACGTCGGCCCGACGAGTCCCCCGCTGCCGCGTCCTTCACCCTCTACCGGCCCCCGCCGACACCGACACCGACGCCAGCTCACCTCATCAAGCCGGTCCTACTGGCGACAGTACTACAACGATTTGGCCGCGCTGGACCAAGGCGCTCCCCGCGTGCTGATCCGGTGGTCGAACATCTCAGCCAACGATGTCTACGCTGGGCCGGGTGATCAGTCGATATACGGCAATAACATCAATTACGACGGGTCGTACACATACACGTCGCCTGCGGGACTGTATTCGGGGCGCTTTGGCGCGGCGGTTGTTCGTTGGATGCCCTCGGAACTGTCCGGCGCACAGGCAACCGCCTCCACGCAGCTGCTGCGTACCACGTGCGATGCCCGGGGCGCGACGGTCACTCCTCAACCCATTTTTCGAGTGGAGGGGTCCGTCCTGGGCGACAACCGAGGCGTGCGGGGTGGCGCACTGGCGGTTGTGATGGCGATGCGGAGCAGCTTGTACGGCACGCCCATGCCATTGGAGGCAAGTGGGTGGGTGGGCGGGTACCGAACTACCGATGCATGGAGGTGCCTGCTGGGTCAATCCCTCCTAGCTGGCCTAGGGGTGATGGTGCGCTTGGATAAAATTTCCATCATGCGCCGTACCGATGACCGGTACGCCGTACCCCGTACGTTTTTTTTACCCGTCCAGATGGTAAGCGGTCTGTCGATGCAGCGCAACCATTGCAGGCCGGCAGCAGCGGCAGCAGCCAATACTGGCCCGTTCATATGCCATCGCCAAGGGCAACAGGGTATTGCAATACCTCCCAAACGTGCTGCTCGTGGCTTTGGATCAATGACACTTACTGATGGAACTTGCACTGCTGCCCGCCCGGCCTGTGTCATCCGCAGGTGTTGCCAGAGCTTCAAATGGTCGACGTGGCAGTGTCCAACAACACTGCGCTCGCGGAGGGCGGGGCTCTGTACCTAAGCGCTGTACGAACGGTCTTCGGTACGGCTAGCACCAGCGTGAAGCCGTACGCTGCAACCATCACCCTGTCCCGCAGCCTTTTTTCCAACAACAAAGCGCCGACGGGGGCGGATCTGGTTGCTGCGGGCGACGTGTCTAAGCTGCACCTACAGGGATGCATGATGGAAAATGCGTCGGTCGACGCGGGTGGGAAATCAATTGACGTGCGGGGCAGTCTTAATGTCTTCGTCAACTAGACGAGCCAGCCGGCGGACGGGGTCTCCTTTTTTACGAAATCCAACGTACGGCATACGTACGTATTACCTGGGAATCGTGACGCACAGCCACGAGGGCGTAGATCCAGGAACGTGGGCAAGTACTTATTGTTAAGTTGCAATGCCAATGCCTGGAGTTATACATAAATCAGTATATGACACTTTCCAATGTGTATGGTAAGTGTATTAGCGGGAGTTGTACCCCAGAAGGGTTCAGAAAAGATCCTTCCATGCCATCGCGAGCCGCAGCGGTCAAACACAGTATCTAGCTAGTGCGTTGGTAGGTACGGTGCATGGACACGAAGTAACGGACTTCGCCATATATGTTTTTGTAGCTTACGGCTGTCAACTATAGCTGGCTCAGAATCGGAGCCGAATGGATAGAGTGTGCACATCATAAGGCCCGTTTAGCCTACGCCGCCTTAGCACGGCGGGATGCCACCTGTAGTATTCCCGGCAGTGCTCAACGTATCCTCTCGCACCGAGGTGGCCAGTTGCAGACGTTGTTGTTGTTGTACTTGTTACAGTGGGCTCCAGACCTTGAAAGGTAGAGCCATCGGGTGCATCGCCTGACACTGAAAGACGTGTGACGACAGTGCTGAGCATCTGTTGTCCCGCATACATAAGAGTGCGGCTGTGGGCCGCGCTTCAGCAGGCTTCAGCCGAGTCTACTGGCGGCGGAGACAGCAGTGGCCCTGGCACCGCCCGCAACCGTGGCCGAGGCGGAGGTGGAGGCGGCACCCACCGCTTGATGCGGTCCTGTTCGGATGCATGTGGTTAACTGTTCTGATCGTTCTGAAACGGCATTCCGGCCGTTTGCATTTGCATATGCCTAGTCACTTCTCCCAGTGCGTGGTATATCTGCCTGACAATGTGTCACCAACAGGACAGCTATGTAATGTAAGAACTCATCGATGGCTATTGTCGTGACGCAATACGTTATCGACACAGTGCTGACACGACGTGTTGCAGCAGCTGCTCTGGAGGCAATACCATAGGGCGGTCATGTACGACAGCCACGGTTGTAAGCCGCTCGGCGCTGTACACCATCTTAAGCATTCCCTTTTCGGTGCGATCAGATGGCCGCTAGCAGAGCCATCGGGCGCATGGCAGGGGCATGTCCTCGGGCGGTTTGAACCCTACTCGCTCCGTTCGGGGTTCGAACGGGGCCCCGCCCAAAAACGCACATGTTGCCAAAAAATATTGGACCATTTCTCGATTTGTGCGTGTCATCCTTGCGCAGGGGCCATGCTAATCTTCTCTGTATTTTTCCAATTTTAACAGTTGTGCCGAAGCACGTCAATATTGGGCATCGCACTATATATATAGGGTTCACAAAGCTAATAGCCTGGGATAACGTGGGGGTGGACCACCCATTTTTGTTCGTAACCGGGGGTCGGCTCATGTGCGCCGTGCCGCCCTAGCTAGCCTGCCTTGGCTGCTGTTTGTTCTTTCGTTCTTTCTTTCCTGGTGCCACCTTTGCTGGTTCGAGATACGAGTGGTGCGGGTGATGGGCAGGTGAGCCAATGGGGGTTTTTGTGGTGGTTTTGACGCGTAAGGGTGGCCTGCATGGGGCCGTGTCCTGCCGTCGCTTGTGCTGACTTTGCATGATGCTGTTTGCCTGCTGTTGCCCGTACCCGACCTTGGTTCCGTGTCTCTTCCGCAGTGCTTTCCCGCCGGGATAAGGGCGGGTGCCGCCTGTCGTGCGGCCACTGTAACGCGGTCTCTCTCTCTTAGCACAGCGCAAGGGCTGCGCGAGTGGGCTTATACTTCCTCCCACCCACCCGGCCGCCCGGCGGTCGGGCGGCGCGGCGGCGCGCAGGGGTGTAAGGTTGCAGGGGTATGCTTGCAGGGGTTAGGCTTTCAGGCGTATGCTTGCAGGGGTTAGGCTTGCAGGCGTATGCTTGCAGGGGTTAGGCTTGCAGGCGTATGCTTGCAGGGGTAAGGTAGCAGGGGTAAGCTTGCAGGGGTTATGCTTGCACGTGTATCCAACTCTTCTCCTCCTGATCAGCAGGCCCGAACTCTTTTCCTTCGCGTTTCCTCTACCTAGAAGTACCTACGCACGACACGCTTGTACGTGTCAACGCCACCGGCAGTAAGCACCCAAATGGCAGGCCCTAAGGTGCAGTCCTTGGGCACATCCCTCCTCTCTCCCTCTCTCTCTTTCCCTCTCTCTTGCCTCTCTGCTTCCCTCTTGGCTCCTACCACCACCCACCTACCAGGACGTTTCAATACGGACGTATCAATACTCACCTGCCCACCCACCCACCAGGACACCCACTCACCAGGACACCCACTTGCCCACATACCCACCAATGCAACTGCTTAGACATCCACCCACCTACCTACACACACACATATGCCCACCCAGCTAGGCACCTGCCATGCATGCTGGGGGGTGCCTCCTTCCCTCTCCTCCTCGCTCCCTCCCTCCCTCTCTCTCTTCCTCCCTCCTGCCTCTCTCTTCGGCGTGTTGGGGGTGCTCGGGGTGTTGGGGGTGCTGGGGGTGCTGGTGGATGTTCATGATATATAGCAGTTGTTGTTAGGGTTACAGTAGTAGTAACTGTTGACTTCCTTGCTTCCTGTTCCTTGTTCCATCTATCGGGGTGCTGGGAGTGCCCTTGACTCCACACAGGGGTTGTGACTAGCCATCACATGTCGTCTCCGATGGGAGGCCTGAGTGCTGCAAATTCGGTTGCAGCCCTCAGATAGACGAGCCGTAACCGCAAGAGTCACGGACATCCCAACTCGAATAAATAATCCAAGCCTACTCGTGCGTCCCGAACTAGGGCTAGGCTCTACCACGCCCGAATTGCCCTCGGTACCGTCAATAGGCTGGGTGGGGATTTTGCCCCTAATGAGTATTGGAATGGAAACACGCTTGGATCATAGTACGACAGAGCACTTCGATACTTGTGCATGGACGCTGGAGAGCCGAGTCGTGCTTATGTCTGCATGATACACTACTGCCGTGTGCGCAGCCAATCTTTACTGTGTTGCTCTCGGTATTGGCTGTCGCTGTGGTCGGTGCCATACTGCAGCTGTATTAGATTGACAGAGCCAATGGCAGCCTAGTCTGTACTGTACATCATGCGTTCTTTGCGGACTGGAGTAACAGTACTCCGCTGGACCGCGCGTTCCAGCACGCAGAGTGATAGGAACTTTGTAGTTACACAGACGGAGTCCATCCAAAGCAGCAGAGCAAGGACTGCGCTCTTCGATTGACACAACATGGTTATAGTATTCGTTACAGTGCGCCCCGGACCTTATTGAAAAGTAGGGCTATCGGGCAGGTCACCTAACACTGAAAGAAACGCGGGATGACGAAGATCACATCCAACTGATTGCCGCACCCGCACAACCGACTTTACAATATGTCACACCTGTCAGCGGCAGGTTTTGTCGTATGCACATTTATATTGTTGGGGCACAGCCAGCGGCCACACAGCCTACCATGCAAGTTCCTAGGCCCGCATTGCAGGCCAACACAGCGAGCGGCGCACCAACACCTGCACAAAATGAGAGAGCAAGGGCCACTTAAGTGAGACTGGGGGTTGACTATGTGCCGTGGTCCTACCGGTACTACCGGTAATATTCAGTTAAGAGGCATGCATGGTGCGGCACTTGGAGACGTTGCTTATTAGTCCCAGCAGCCTGCTGCCTTGAGCTGTCCATCAGGCTACATGCAGAAGACAAATACATCCCAATCCGCACCAGCAGTGATCGTTCCGAAGGTAGCACCAGCAGCGGCGTAGCAGGCGACGACCAACGCGTTGCAGCCGGTCTGGCAGATCCCGTAGGCCAGTGGGCCAGCGGAGGCGGTGCCGATAGCTGTAGCGATGACCGCAAAGCAAAGGAGTGCCTTGAAAGCCTTGCAGGCCATTTGGACTCTTTAACGAAGCGACGAAGCAGTGTCGACGGACCCTTTCGAGGTGCTGGCCAAGGACGGTGGTGCAGGTTAGCCGACGGTCTTATGCAGGCCTTGATGTAAACCACTGCTATTGCCGGCTTGCAGACGAGCAGAGCGTTTGGCTTTATTTTGCCATTCCCATTGTTTATATAGCGAGGTAACTCACGGGAGGGCTCACGGGGAGGGCTAACGCGTCACGGCTAGGGCTCACGGGAATGCAACCTACTCACGGCTAGGGCTCACGGGAATGCAATCTACGGAATTTGCACCCATCCCGCCTGAATTTCCTAATGCATAAAAGTTGATTCATGTATCATGGGCATTGCTCTGTACAGCGCGGTTCCTTTCTCGACCAAGTCCGTGTGCCTCGACGGCAGGAAATGCATTAAGTTGCGAACGCGGGTACCTCACTTTAGTCTACCAAAGTAGCAAATTCCTTGTAAGTAGCAAGTTGTTTTGAGGAGACCCCAGTTCAACGCACAAAGAAGCAGCAGCAGCCCGCGGTGCGGTATAAGCCGCAGCGCTATGCTCGCGCGCTTCAGCTCTCAAAGCGCTTTCAAGAGTTAGTACAGCTTGCGGAGGGCACTCTGGCCTTCGCTGCCAACATCCAGAGTCCGTCCAACACGACCTGGCCTACTATGTAGCCTATGTGGCCTACTACCGCAGACGCGGATATCGCTTCAACCAGATGCTTCCCACAAATCACTTGTAGCCAAAAAACAAAAACAGGAATGGCGGGCATAGCACTGCGAACGGGCCATGAGGCTGTCTAGGCCTGCCAGGTAATGCCTGCCGCGTTCTTTCCCTGCCTCCGCGCGCCCTTTCAATACCTTCGTCCATCGCACCGGCGACCCGCAATATGCTAAAAGCGGACCGCAACTTTGTTGATCACTCGACAACCGCTTTTGTACCCACAACCCGCCCAGCGGGGTGGAACGTGCACCACTGTACCGCTTTCGTCCCTTCCTGTGCTGGACGCAGTTCCGGAACCAAATCGTACGGCGAAAACGACCGGGCGGGGGTCATAACGAACGACGGGGGAAACAAACTCCGCCGAGCCGGGCTGGCCATATGACTGGCCATCGGACACAACACGATACCGTAGTCGGCTAGGCGGGCGTCTCTTCCACTCGACGCTCACAGCACTGCCGCTGAGACGCATGCCCCAAATGAAGGACAGCCGCGGATGGCTGAGTAGTGGGCCCTAACTGCCTCATCCGCGGCTGATGGCCGCCAGGTCTCTACTTCATACACTGGTACCTGCACGCGTTGGATCAGGTCACGAGGCGGGCGGCCGAGCGTTATGTCACGTCAACGAAACGGCATGACCTCGGGGGGCTCTGCTTACTGACCACCGTAGCTTGCGTTTGGGTCCGTTGATCATGGCGGGCGGGATCAGGTCAGTCAGACATGGTCGTGTGTTCGCGCGTGCCCCAGCTCGCGCATGGACGAGCAGCCTGGAACACGATCCCATGCCGTACACCCTGGCCACTCCTGCCCCGTCTGGACACCACGCAGGTAGGCCTGCCGTGCGGCTGCTCGTCCCTGAAGGCGTACGGCAATCGCTGCCCGCCTCACCCGCCACCTCTGCACGGCCTTGGGACGAGCGCGCCTCCTCCTCCCGCAACCGCCGCAACCGTCCAACGACCGCAGCCCTCGGAACCGGATATGGATACGTGTTTTCCTTTACTGCAAGCAAGCCGCTACGCGAAACTCCCTTTTTGGAAATGAACAGTCCCGGCGGCATGCAGCGCTTGCGTGCTGTGTGCTATGCTGTGCGTGTGCTGTGCGCTATGTGCGCGTGTGCTGTGTGTGTGTGTCACCATGCACTTCTCACTTGTTGTTTAGCTCCTTGGTGATCTCCTCAGCCAGCACCTGCCACCTGCGCGGCTTGTTCACCTGGCACAGACACGTTGGGGGAGTTGCTGCGGCGTCTTGGAGGACGATAGGGGCGAGGGTACGCCGAGGGGTTGAGGAAGGGCAGCGCCCTACGGACACCCTGCCCCTACATACGCATGTCCGGGCGATGATACATAGCACTGGACGCAGTCGATTCGGCCGCCTCCCCACCAAAGCAGCCGCAACGTTGCCACTAGGGACACCTAGCCGCCTACTGCCCCCCAGCGCGGGGTGTACGTACGGCACCCATGTACGGCTCGTGCGCGCGCCGCTACTGCTCCCACTGCCACCACTGCCGCTACCGCCACTCCTGCCGCTCCTGCCACTCCTGCCACCCCCCCAAGTCATCCATCGCGCACTCACCTGCTTGTCCGGGTGGTAGGTGATGACGGCCTTGCGAAGCGTGTCCTTGATGTTGTCGCCGCTCACCGCCTCTTGCGTGAGGGTGACGGGCAGGGTGCCGGGCTGGGGGTGCTTCTCGTACACGTGTCGCAGCAGCTCGTGGGCGCCCTAGAGGCGGGGAGGTGGGAAGGTTGGGGAGGTGGGGAGGTGGGGAGGTGTCAGGGACGTAGGTGTGAAGTTGCGGAGGTGCGGAGATGTCTCGCTATGAGGGAGCTAGCTCCTAAACGAACGCTCAAACGTCTCCCAGCCAGCCTCACTCCACTTTGCGTCCTTCAGCTAGGCTTCGGCGCAGCCCACCGCACCTCCTTTGCCCCTGTCCGTGATCCACGTTCGCTGCTGCCACAGAGTACCCAGATCGAATCCTGCCAGGTGCGCTAGCTGCCACATCACAACGCCCCGCGGCGCCCAGCCCGTGTCGTCGTCGCACCTTTGCTGCCGCCTTGCGCAGCGCCTCTATCTCGGGCGCCAGCTGCTCTATGAACGGCGCGCGAGCTGCATTCGCAGCCCGCTCATCCGCGGCCGCCTGCTCCTCCTGCGCCTTCAGGATTGCCTGGCGGGCTTCCTGGTACCAGTCCGTGTCGTTCACCTGGGAATAGGGCCACGGGGGATTCGAGGAAGACCCGTGGATGCGAAGGGGGACGGGAGGGAGGGGTTGGCGGACGCGGCAGTGGGGACAACACGAAAGTCGACCCAGTGCGGCTCTATCTGCGCTGGATCGCATGCATCCAGCCCTGGTCGCCCCAGGTCAGCCATACATCTTGGGTAAGGAGGAAGCTGGGAGGGTGAGCAAAATACGTACACCCAGTGCTCCCGCACGCCCTCTTCCGGCGGCCCCAGCAGCCGCTGTATGTTCGTGTTTGCTTGTGCACGCCACCGCCGTACGGTCTCGCCGTACGGCACTCACCACTCTCGGCATCAGCGCCACGCCCAGGTCCAGCACCTGCCGGTAGTGCGCCAGGCCCCGCTCCGTCATTCGGAGTATGTTGCAGTACAGGAAGCCCAGGGAGCGGTGCGCTCGGGCCTCTGACTCTAAGTCGTGGTCGCGGGCAAAGGCGATGGCCTGGGGGGGAGGGAAGGCGGAGGCGGAGGCAAGCTGCTTGAATAGGGCAAGTAAGCGTTCAACAAAGAGCTGCACAAGCACGACAGGAGCTACGATAAAGAGTCGGAGTCAGGAAGGCTAGGGTGCGTGCAGCTTGGGACCCGCCGGTAGCAAAAGTAAGGCCCGGCATTGGCGGGCCTTCTGCCCACCAGACCTGTAGATAGGCATGGGACGGTACACCGCAGATAGATGTGGGTCGATGCGTCGGGACAAAGACCTTCCCCCACCAAAACCAAAACCCGCAATCGCACAATCGCGCCACCCCATCACCTCCTTGTAAAAGTCCGTCACGACCCGCAGCCCCTCCATGTCCAAGCTCTCCGAGTCGTCCAGCACCCGCTTCATCATGGAGTCTGCCATGTGCCGCGCCTGCAAGTGATGAGGTAGGGCGCACACGTGCGCCAGGCAGCTGTAAGCATGAAAAGGCATAACCGCGGATAGCAGGAAGGTGCAAGAACCCCAGCTTATAGCAGCAGTGTGCATGAGCGACATTAGCAGCGTGCATGAGCGGCAGCAGCGGCATGGACGAGCTGCGGCAGCGGGCAGTGCGTAGCCCAGGGCTCGCAGCAGTAGCAGCAGCAGCAGAAGTAGCAGTGCGGGTAACAGCAGCAACAACAGCAGCGGCCCAGCAGGTCCGGGATTCGCTGGGCGCTTGGGAGTACGCGAGTGAGGCAAGAAGCCCATCGGCCACCGGGCATCAACCGCCGGCAAGCTGGGCGTCCCTCTCAAGACTGTATGTATCGGCTACACACGCCAGGACGTCCTTCCTGCCCCTCCCCCCTCCTCGCGGCCGCATGCTGTCGGCTGCTCGGGTGGTTCCGTCCCCACCCACCTGCACGCTCCTGCAGATAGACTCGCAGATGTGGGCAGCCTCCAGCAGAGACTCGGCCTCCTGCGGGGCGCATGTGGGCCGAGGAAGGGAATGGTGAACCGCATATTTTAGGGGTTAGGGGTTAGGGGTTTTAGAGTTTCATGGTTGAGGGTTCTTAAACAGTTATGTATCTGTTACACAATAGCCACACAGTGGACCACGGTCTCTGGTGACAGGGTACACCCGGGTCACCCAGCCCTGCTCCCGACTGCCGTGCTGGGTAGGTACATCCGTACTGCCGCGCCTCCCAGGCGCCTCGCGTCGTACAGCAGGCTCCCTAGAGTCTGAAGCCCTAGAACCCTAAGACCCTGCACCCTCCCTGGTTGCCACCGGGGAAAAGTACCTCTTACCCTCGCCCTCCCTTTCCCCGAAGGGGAACGAAATTACAGCACCCCCTCAACCTCAACCGACGCGCCCTCAACTCAAACCGCCACCCCGCGCCGCCCCTTGTCTCCCGGGCCCCCTCGCCCCCCTGACCGACCCCGGGCCCCCTCGCCCTCCTGACCGACCCCGGGCCCCCTCGCCCCCCTCAGACCAACACCGACGTACCTCCTCTAGCTCCGTGTCACCCGCCCGCCGGGCGTTGTGCACCGCCATCGCAAAGAGCGGCTGCACGCGCCCCACCAGCTCCAGCGCGCGTCTGCGGCAGCGCAAGGGGCAGCGCAGGGGGCGAGGGAGTAGTGCAAGCAAGGTAAGGCGAGGGAGTAGTGCAAGGTAAGGCGAGGGAGTAGTGCAAGCAAGGTAGGGCAGGGCGGGTAGGTAGGTAGGGCATACACGCAAGCGGCGGGATGTAGTGCAGGTCGGCAAGCTATCCAGCTGGGGGCGCCTGTCCAGCTGGGGGGGCCTGTCCAGCTGGGGGCGCCTGTCCAGCTGGGGGCGCCTGTCCAGCTGGGGGGGCCTGTCCAGCTGGGGGGGCCTGTCCAGCTGGGGGCGCCTGTCCAGCTGGGGGCGCCTGTCCAGCTGGGGGCGCCTGTCCAGCTGGGGGCGCCTGTCCAGCTGGGGGCGCCTGTCCAGCTGGGGGCGCCTGTCCAGCTGGGGGCGCCTGTCCAGCTGGGGGCGCCTGTCCAGCTGGGGGCGCCTGTCCAGCTGGGGGCGCCTGTCCAGCTGGGGGCGCCTGTCCAGCTGGGGGCGCCTGTCCAGCTGGGGGCGCCTGTCCAGCTGGGGGCGCCTGTCCAGCTGGGGGCGCCTGTCCAGCTGGGGGCGCCTGTCCAGCTGGGGGCGCCTGTCCAGCTGGGGGCGCCTGTCCAGCTGGGGGCGCCTGTCCAGCTGGGGGCGCCTGTCCAGCTGGGGGCGCCTGTCCAGCTGGGGGCGCCTGTCCAGCTGGGGGCGCCTGTCCAGCTGGGGGCGCCTGTCCAGCTGGGGGCGCCTGTCCAGCTGGGGGGGCCTGTCCAGCTGGGGGGGGCCTGTCCAGCTGGGGGCGTCTGTCCAGCTGGGGGGGCCTGTCCAGCTGGGGGGGGCCTGTCCAGCTGGGGGCGTCTGTCCAGCTGGGGGGGCCTGTCCAGCTGGGGGCGCCTGTCCAGCTGGGGGCGCCTGTCCAGCTGGGGGCGCCTGTCCAGCTGGGGGGGCCTGTCCAGTTGGGGGGGCCTGTCCAGCTGGGGGCGCCTGTCCAGCTGGGGGCGCCTGTCCAGCTGGGGGCGCCTGTCCAGCTGGGGGCGCCTGTCCAGCTGGGGGCGCCTGTCCAGCTGGGGGCGCCTGTCCAGCTGGGGGCGCCTGTCCAGCTGGGGGCGCCTGTCCAGCTGGGGGGGCCTGTCCAGCTGGGGGGGGCCTGTCCAGCTGGGGGCGTCTGTCCAGCTGGGGGGGCCTGTCCAGCTGGGGGGGGCCTGTCCAGCTGGGGGCGTCTGTCCAGCTGGGGGGGCCTGTCCAGCTGGGGGCGCCTGTCCAGCTGGGGGCGCCTGTCCAGCTGGGGGCGCCTGTCCAGCTGGGGGGGCCTGTCCAGTTGGGGGGGCCTGTCCAGCTGGGGGCGCCTGTCCAGCTGGGGGCGCCTGTCCAGCTGGGGGCGCCTGTCCAGCTGGGGGCGCCTGTCCAGCTGGGGGCGCCTGTCCAGCTGGGGGCGCCTGTCCAGCTGGGGGCGCCTGTCCAGCTGGGGGCGCCTGTCCAGCTGGGGGCGCCTGTCCAGCTGGGGGCGCCTGTCCAGCTGGGGGCGCCTGTCCAGCTGGGGGCGGGGGGCGCCTGTCCAGCTGGGGGCGCCTGTCCAGCTGGGGGCGCCTGTCCAGCTGGGGGCGCCTGTCCAGCTGGGGGCGCCTGTCCAGCTGGGGGCGCCTGTCCAGCTGGGGGCGCCTGTCCAGCTGGGGGCGCCTGTCCAGCTGGGGGGGCCTGTCCAGCTGGGGGCGCCTGTCCAGCTGGGGGCGCCTGTCCAGCTGGGGGCGCCTGTCCAGCTGGGGGCACCTGTCCAGCTGGGGGCGTCTGTCCAGCTGGGGGCGCCTGTCCAGCTGGGGGCGCCTGTCCAGCTGGGGGCGCCGGTTGCGGATTTGAAGGTCGGGGGTGACCTTCAGTGTCCCTCCCTGGGGCCCCTCCGCCCAGCTTCTCCGTGCCAGCTCCGTGCCTTCCCCCTCGCCCCCCGCCCTGCCCGCCCGCCCACCTCCACTCCTGCTCCGTGCTTCCCGCCCCCTGTACGGCCACCGCGTCCGCATACAGGTGCTTGGCCAGCGCCAGCGACAGCCACGCGTTGAGGCCCGCCACGTGACCGGAACGCTCCGTGGAGGTGGAGTCCAGGGGGAACACAGAGTGTAGTCTGGGGGGAGGGGCGAGAGAGGGGGGGGGTCGAGGAAGGCCCGTGGAGGGAGTAAGGCGGGAGGGAGGGAGGAGACCGGAGCGAGCGAGGGTTAGCGGACGTGGACGCCCCTTTCACAATAACACAACAGCCACCCTCGCCCCTCTGAACAGTGCCCCGCCCCTCTGAACAGTGCCCCGCCCCTCTGAACAGTGCCCCGCCCCTCTGAACAGTACCCCGCCCCTCTAAACAGTGCCCCGCCCCTCTGAACAGTGCCCCACCCCTCTAAACAGTGCCCCGCCCCTCTGAACAGTGCCCCGCCCCTCTGAACAGTGCCCCCCCCCTCTGAACAGTGCCCCGCCCCTCTGAACAGTGCCCCGCCCCTCTAAACAGTGCCCCGCCCCTCTGAACAGTGCCCCGCCCCTCTAACAGTGCCCCGCCCCTCTGAACAGTGCCCCGCCCCTCTGAACAGTGCCCCGCCCCTCTAAACAGTGCCCCGCCCCTCTGAACAGTGCCCCGCCCCTCTGAACAGTACCCCGCCCCTCTAAACAGTGCCCCGCCCCTCTGAACAGTACCCCGCCCCTCTAAACAGTGCCCCGCCCCTCTGAACAGTGCCCCCGCCCCTCTGAACAGTGCCCCCGCCCCTCGGAACAGTGCCCCGCCCCTCGGAACAGTGCCCCGCCCCTCTGAACAGTGCCCCGCCCCTCGGAACAGTGCCCCGCCCCTCTGAACAGTGCCCCCGCCCCTTCGGCGGACTTGCCATAACCACCAAACACGCAATTGTTGAGGCAGACAAAAATCTGATTCTCCTTGACGGGGCGATTGAGTCTATCGAGGGCGCTAGGCGACTGACAGCTGGCTTGCAATACCTGCGCAATACTGACGACCAGTTCCCGGCCCCCTTACTTGCTGAGGACCATGCCCCGATCAGGCCAGTCGAGCGCCAGAAGGGGCAGCTCGCGCACCAACTCGGAGGACTGGAGAGGGGGCGGCCGGCGGTGCAGAGGGAAGGGCGGCGGGTTGGGGCGAGGGGGCTGCCGCAGGGACGACTGTGGAGTACGACAGCTCGGCACTGGCTACAGTATACGACAAGCGAGCGCGTCTGGACCTCTGGATGTAGCCGCTAGGACCAGCCGCCCGTCACGTCCGTTGGTCTTCCAAGCATGACGGCGGACGGCGGCGGGCGGAGGCAAGGTACGGAGGTATGTACGGCACTGCAAACCCCCGCTTCCCCGCCACCCGCACCTGCCAGTCCAGGGCCGTCTCCACGAGGTTCGCGGCCGCCGTGAACAGGTCGTCCATCCAGGATATTGTCTGACACTCGCTGCCCCAGATGAGCGCGGAAACGTAATGCCGAAGCGCGTCGGCCTGGGGGGCGGGGGAGGGGCGGGGAGGGGAGGAAACTCGTGGAATGGGGGAGGGGCGGGGAGGAAATTCGTGGGATGGGTGAGGGGAGGGGAGGAAACTCGTGGGATGGGGGAGGGGAGCGGGAGGAAAGGGGCGCGGGGGGCTTGAGGGGACACCGAGCGCGATGGGCGGGGCTTGGGGGGCAATACACACACGGGGACACGCACACGCGCCAGGCCAGGCGCACATGGGCGCACAGTGGGGAGGGGGGGAGGCTTGGGGGCCGTAGGAGGCCATGGGCCGGTGTATGGGAGTATCATCACACGGTGTATGAGCCCTGCTTGGAAAGTCACCCCAACCGTAAGCAAACCTTCAAGGGCACGTAAGCAAGCCTCCAAGGGCACGTAAGCAAGCCTTCAAGGGCACGTAAGCAACAGCTGATTGCTCACACCTGCAGTCGCAGCGCTATGGGACCGTCCGCGGGCGCCAGCCTCAGCGTGCGCTTGGCCAGCACCGCCAGGTTCTTGGCGGCGCTGCAGCGCTCCAGGGGGGTCGTGGCGGTGGCCAGCGCATCCTTGTACAGCCCCTCGGTCTGCGGCGGGCGGTGATTAAGCAAGGGGGGGCTGAATACTGCGTCCGGGGATAGGCATTGGTCTGCGGCCCCTCGATCGGTCTGAGGCGGCGGCGGCGGGCGGTGATTTAGCAAGGGGGGGGGGCCTTGACGCTTGAGAGCGGCATCCAAGGGGCAGGCGTTGGCGGCTGGGGAGGCCATGCTGCTGCCATCTATGATGGGTCGAGTTTCCAGGGAATACGAGCAGCCCCGCGGTTCGAGCGGGAGATGGCAACCGCGGCTGCGACAGGCAGGCAGGCAATGAGGCGATGGCACCCTCCGGTGGGAAGGGGACAGTCACGACCCAGCTACGTCACCCACCCGACCCAGCTACGTCACCCACCCGACCCAGCTACGTCACCCACCCGACCCAGCTACGTCACCCACCCGACCCAGCTACGTCACCCACCCGACCCAGCTACGTCACCCACCCGACCCAGCTACGTCACCCACCCGACCCAGCTACGTCACCCACCCGACCCAGCTACGTCACCCACCCGACCCAGCTGCATCACCCACCCGACCCAGCTACATCACCCACCCGACTGAGCTGCATCACCCACCCGACCCAGCTACGTCACCCACCCGACCCAGCTACGTCACCCACCCGACCCAGCTGCATCACCCACCCGACCCAGCTACGTCACCCACCCGACCCAGCTACATCACCCACCCGACTGAGCTGCATCACCCACCCGACCCAGCTACGTCACCCACCCGACCCAGCTACGTCACCCACCCGACCCAGCTACGTCACCCACCCGACCCAGCTACGTCACCCACCCGACCCAGCTACGTCACCCACCCGACCCAGCTACATCACCCACCCGACCCAGCTACGTCACCCACCCGACCCAGCTACGTCACCCACCCGACCCAGCTGCATCACCCACCCGACTGAGCTGCATCACCCACCCGACTGAGCTGCATCACCCACCCGACCCAGCTACATCACCCACCCGACCCAGCTACATCACCCACCCGACCCAGCTGCATCACCCACCCGACCCAGCTGCATCACCCACCCGACCCAGCTGCATCACCCACCCGACCCAGCTGCATCACCCACCCGACCCAGCTACATCACCCACCCGACTGAGCTGCATCACCCACCCGACTGAGCTGCATCACCCACCCGACTGAGCTACATCACCCACCCGACTGAGCTGCGTGGCCATCAGCACCGGGGCCACGCCATCCAGGTTCATGTAGAGCTTGTTGGCTGAGGCCCGGAGCTGGTTGGATCTGTGCGTCGGGGGGAAGGGGCGGGGGCACTCACAGCACGTCAGTCCCAGGTTGGGAGTCTGACATGGCAGAACCTGGGGAGGGTGGCGTAATCGTGATTCGCTGGCAGTCAGCAGCATATCGGGTCGTATGAATGGTGGACTCGTAGGCGGCATGTGACCGCCGCTGCACCCCCGCCCCTGGCCCCCCCCCGCTAATGACCTTGTCCCAACCCGTGTTTAGTACTTGTCACGATCCGACGCCTGAATGCCCCTAGCCTGGACTGCATTGCCCGGATCTTACCATAGTTCGAGCAGCCTCCCCCCCACCTGCTGCGAAAAGTTTCCGTGCGTCGCGCGGGGTCCTCGCTTCCTTTCGTCTCGCCGTAGCCGCTATAGCTTAGCCGCCAAAGGTCATATTACGACCTTCGGCTTTAGTATCCCCAACCCAGTTCTCCAGCATGCATCTCAAAACTTCTGTTTTAAACGGTTTTTTTTCGGGCATCCACGGGTCTCCCTTGAACCCACCTGCTGTTGGGGTTGTTGCCTTGCTTGGCTTCGCGGTGTCTTGCCTCAGCGCCTGACACAAAAGCGTTATAGACGCGTCCAGCCGCGTCCTGTTCCTCGCGCTTTTGATTCTGCTCCCGCCGCTCTGCGCGCTTGGCGCTGCGCTTTTCCCTCTTCCTAGCATTCTTTGTCTGCTTCCCGTCCGGCACAGCCTGCGGGGGTCCAGCTTGCGCGCGTGATTCTTTCGCAACGAGCCTATAGCAAATATCACATGGCAATAGTGGCCAGGGCAATGCATGCTGAGGAACTGCTCAGCGGGAATCACCTCTTCGGCATGCTGAGAGTCTGCCTTGGCCCCTCGGGGCATGCTGAACAATCAGTTCCTAGCACTTCACTATAAAGTTTTCAGCAGTTATAGGCCTAAGCCGACCGCTTGGACTCTGGCCCTTTCTAAAAAGCGGGCGAGTCGGCAATGCAGGGCAATGCTGTTACTGGCCTTACACTGCTAGCACCTCTACAACAGCAAGGTCTGTGGCTTTGCTAGCTTCCGTCAACCGTCATGACGTCGGTTTAGCTAGTTCTCCAACGGAACTGTACGGCGAAATGGCATCCATGTGGGTGGGGAGCCGGTTATCCATATGCCCATGAGTGTGGGGAGACGGTTGTGTGTTTTCGACATGCTAATGAGGTTATGCCTCGCGGATTGCACCAGACCCTATGAGGTTTAGACTCGGATGCTGGGACCTTGAGGTCAACCGACCCCAGGGTCGAACCAGGTCTGAGCGACACTGTAAACGCTGTGCTGAAAGCAGCGCTGTCGGAGTAGCTGCACGTCGTTACGGAACGCGGCAACTACGCCGACATCCGTCTGGAGTTTGAGATTTCATTGTGCTTTAGGAACGGACGTATCTATCGACTATGTTTTGAGGCTCCACCCTTGAGTTGGGTCTGGTACAAGCGTCAAACTACCTATGGGGGGATTGCTTTAGGGCGAATAATGCTCCTTCGAGGTACAATATCGTAGATTACCCGCGACGCCCCTATGCCGCAAAGTGCATCGGACAACCGCCCACGCGGCATAGGAACATAAGAGATAATGCCGGCACGCATGGCAACAGCGCCAGTGAATTGAAATTAGTATTAAATGAATCGAAGTGTCATCAACACGAGGAGAGGGGTTACATACACTTGGGCTGCCTGGCTGCTGCCATGGCGCAAAAATGCTGGAAGCATATAGGCGGATTTCAATGCCCCTGCAACCAATAACGGTAGCGCCATGTTTGCCGTCCACCAGCGTCGGTGTAACATCTTGCCATTGAGTCGTATCAAGAGAAAACCTCTCACCACGGACTCTCAGCAACCATGTCACTTAAGTCTACTTCACGGGACCTCCATTTTAATCGGAAGGACAAATATGATACCAACCATAAAAACAGTATTTTGTCACGTCATGGGTCGGTTCACGTCATGACGTTTCAAAAAAGTCACCAGGTCGTCCAAAAATTCCGCAATGCCCTGGAAGTGGCTTCACGGCCGGGGAGTCGGCAAGTACATCAGTGTGGTGACATCGACGGATTAGCCTTCGGCTGTGCTGGCCAATACATCTATCGGTGGCCGATCTCACGCCTGCGGACCAAGCCTGCGGCGGCGGTGGTGTACGCCCAACTACCTCGCGGTTAGCCTAGCGTGCACCACGCACCGCACAGTGCGCTGACCTCTAACGATTTCAATCTATCGGTCCCCTCAGGATTCTTAGGGTATAAAAAAATAGCGTCGTCCTTAAGCACGTTATCCTTAGTTCGGGATAGCCACGTGTAAAATATTGTTCATGAGTCACACGTTAAGTTGTTCACGACAAGTCACAGTCGGTATGGGGAAACAAAACAGGTACACGTGAGCGTGTCTGGCAGGGCGCTAGGGCTGTGGACCGCTTAGGACTTACCCGGGCCAGCAACGAACGGACCAGCCACTACACAAATATGCGCGACGATTGCCCGCCACCCTGAGGCGTCTTTACTTGTTTCTAGACCACGACGTCCGTCATCCTACGTCCGCAACCTTCATGCAGAGCAAACAGCAGCTGGTGCCTCCGTATCCGCGTCATGATGGGACGTATTCACACCGCCAGATGCCACATGAACAGGCACCTCATCGGCACCGGCATCTGGGACGGAATCACCGGCGACCTCCACTGCAGCCGAGCCGTTGCCGTGCCACCTTCGGGACATGAGCTCAACCACGTTGATTCCCAGCATCCGAAAGCGGAGCGCTGAGAGGTTTAACTCAACCTGCAGTGGTCAGAGCAATGCAGCGGATGTCTTGAGTAGGAATAAGCTAACGTGATGTTGGCCTGAACGCCTGTCTCCGCGTTGGCCGCAGCAGGATGGCGATACCAGGCTAAAATCGACCTCAACACACGGCGGTTTGCGCCAACCCCTAGCCACGTTCACGTCAATATGCTCGTTCCCAGGCCATTGAGACGCGAAACCGATTCCCGACCAAACGGAAGCGGAACGAAGGAGGCACGAACATAGAGACACGCCCAACCACCGCTAAAAGCAACCCGGCAAAGGAATAAGAGGACCAGGGGCCTCATCGCCGCCCTGCCTTCCCACGCTAAACTGTGTGACGTTTACGACTTTACGTGCCGATGGGGCCTCAGCTACCCCACAGCTGCGTCCATGTTGCTTTGGGACCTCCTACTAGTTCCATGAAGCTGGTCACCGTAACACACGCAATGCACATTGTGCCTGGACGCAGGGCTAAAGCACAGGCCGCGTGCATCGGGCGCCGCTCCTTGCCTGCTCGTATTGCGACCCCTGGGAGTGACTGGTGCAGGCGAGCGTCTCACACCTGCTCGTATCCTCTGCTCGCTGTCCTTGAGTCCGCGGCGCCGGCTGGTGGCTCGACAACAGCGCGCCCAGACCGCGGGTGTTGGCGGTGTGCAGCGCACCGAGGCCCATGCCCCAAATGCAACCCTCCAGGAAGTCCTCAGCAAGGTCCTCGTCGTCGCTTGACTCCAAGGCGTCTTGCGTCGTCGAATCGCCCTGCTGGTCGCGGTGCACGAGTTGGCCCTGTGATGCAATTGACATGCAACGTAGTTAGGACAGCTTACACGACTGGCAGGGAAGGCTGTCTTCCGGATTCCACAGTGCCGCAGAGCTCTTCGTAACCCGAGCCTTCTACCAACGTTTAGCATCATACGACTAATAAAAAGGTGCTACCCAAGGCTCCATCCACTCACCGTTGATCCACGCTGCGCCTGCTGCTGCTGGTCTAGGAGGGCCTGTTTGGCAATCAGGCTAGAGCGCACCCGTTCGACCTCATCGCGGTACCTGACGTGGCAATGAGCGGACAACATGGATACGCAAGGGAGATGGTGAGCTCGTGGCGCCATGCAACATGCCGCTTAACATGATGACAGAATGGAAAAGCCACCAGCAGCTGGCAAATCGCGGCCTGGAGAAACCGTACCTGGCCAGCTCCGCCGAGAGCTGCTGCACCATAGCCCGCCCCTCGCTGCTGTCTGCCACAGCGGCCACCAACCGGGCCTCCAGCTCGCGCCGCTCGGTATCGGCCACGCAGGCCGCCTGCTCGGCAGCATCCACGCGAGCCTGCGCATCCGCCAGCTGCCCCTGCAGCGCCGCCACACGTGCTTTGGCATTGCTCATGTCATCGCCAGCCGCAGCCAGCCTGGCGTTCAGGCTCTCAATCAGACCTGCGAACACGGACCACGGACAAAGGGAGCCAATCGTACGCCGGGATGAAACGCAATTCAGGCGGGTTGAGTTGCGGTCGCAATCCTGGTGCCTTCATTACCTGACCCACGCCGCCCCCCGGCCTCCAAAATTTCCCACGCACCTGCAGAGGCGCCCTGCTGATCCTCTAACGAGCTATGTATGCTCGCCAGCTCCCGCGCCAGTTCCTGTTGCCGTCCCTCCACGGTGCGTGAGAGCTGCCCGCGCTCCAAGGTGTGCGCCTCAAGGAGGGCCCGCAGATCATCCAGCACCTTCGCCTCCGCCTCCGCCGCCCGCTGCTGGGCGAAAGTCTTCGAGGCAGCGGCATCCGTGTCCGCCAGCTGCTTTTCAGTCTCCGCAAGCGCGACGTGCTGCTCATCAGCCCGTCGCTGCGCCTCATGCGCGACACGCTCCGCGTTTTCCAGGCGCGACTCCGCAGTCGCCAGGGCCTGGTCGGCGTGGCGGGCAGCCTCAACCTGCTGCCGCCACTGCCAGTGCACCTCTTCGCCCCCAAGCTTGGCTGCCGTGGCCTCACTGCCACGCACTCGGGCGGCAGCCACGTCCAGCTCAGCCGCCGCGACCAGCTGCTCCATCCTGACCACCTCTTTGCGCAGCGCTGCCACGGTAGCGTCCTGGCTGTCGGCCTGCTGCCGGGCTTCGTGCAGTTGCGCGGCTGCGGCGTTTCGCGCGGCCTGGAGCGCTGTGACCTCATCCCGGAGCCCCGAAACCAAGAGCGCCTGACTGGAATAGACGGCCTCGAGCTCCGAGAGCAAGTGTCTTAACCTAGCTTGCTCGGTGACGGCGGCGGCAAGGCCGTACTGCTGTTGAGCAGCCGCACTCTCCGCTGCGGCCGTAGCGGCCGTCGCGGCTGCGGTGGCTGCGGAAAGAGCGGCCTGCAGCCTCTCCACCGCGGCCTGGGACTGCCCTAGGGCCGCAACAGCGGTCGTCAGCTCCTCACGGACCCGCTGTAGCTGCACCTCGCGGTTGGCAACGGCGGCCTCGCGGTCCTGTAGCGTTGCTTGAAGTGCCACTAGGGTAGCCTCGAGCTGCTGTATTTCCGACTGTCGCAAGTCCAGCTGCTTCTTCTGGTCCAAATCTGTCGCACGGAGCCGCGAGACCTCATCTGCCTGCTTGTCCTGAATGGACATGGCCGTGCCCAAGGCAAGAGCGATGCTGCGGAGCTCCGTCTCCAACGCATCCACGCGCTCAGCCTGCTGCGCACTCTCATTGTGTGCGGCGGCGAGTTGCGCCTGGAGGGCCGCTGCCAGAGCTGTCGAGCACCCAGCGTGCTGCACGCTCTCCGCACGGGCAGCAGCGAGCTGGTCCTCCAGATCCGCAGCGTGTGCCCTAAAGCGCTCGGCCTCCGTATCCCTCTCCGCACTCAAAGCAGCGAGCCTTGCCTCCAGCTCCGCCGCCTGAGCAGCCGAGCGCTCAGCCTGTTGGTCAACCTCTTCGCGTGCGGCCGACAGCTGCTCCTCAAGAGCAGACGCATGGGCAGTCAAGCGCTGCATGTGCCCGGCAATCTCAGCGCGGGCGGCAGCCAGCTGCATCTCAATCTCCGCCGTCTGCGCGGCAGCGTGCTCAGCCTGGTCGGCAGACTCGGTATGGGCGGCTACAAGCTGCTCCTCCAGAGCCTCGACATGCTTGGAGAAGCGCTTCATTTGCTCAGCGATTCCGGCACGAACGGCACCGAGCTGGGCCTCCAGCTCGGTCGCAGCAGCTGCAGAGCGCTCGGCCCGTTCGGCACACTCTGCCTGGACAGCAGCTACCTGCTCCTCCAGTTGTGCTACCTGAGCAGCGGACTGCCTAGCCTGATCCCGCTTCTCAGCACGAGCAGCGGAAAGCTGCTCCTCCAGCGCAGCCGCCTGAGCCGCAGACTGCTCAATCTGACCGGCTATCTCAATACGAGCTGCTGCAAGCTGCTTCGCCAACTCCGTGGCTTCCGCCGAGGAGCGCTTCACCTGCTCGGCAAGCTCCGCGCGGGCGGCGACGAGCTGGGCGGTCAGCTCGCCAGTATGTACGGCAGCAGTCTCCGCGCCCATTACACTAGCTGTCACCAGCTGTAACTCCAGCTCCGCTGAGCGCCTGGTCTGGTCAGCGTTATCTGTTAGGGCCGAGACAAGCCGCGCCTTCAGCTCCGCCACCCGGGTGGCCACGCGCTCAGCTAGTTCAGAATGGCCGACGCGAGCGGCAGCAAGCTGTGACTCCAGATCCTCGGCTTGGGTAGCGGCACGGTCCGCCTCATCAGAAGCCTCCGCACGAGCCGCTTGCAGCTGCGTAAATAGGTTTCCGAGCTCAGCAGCTGAATGTTCGACATGCGCGGCAACAGCAGCGCGAGCGATCGCCAGCTGCGCCTCCAGTTCCGCAGCCTGAGCGGCTGAGCGATGGGCCTGTTCCACCATCTCCGCACGGGCAGCAGTGAGCTGCTCCAGCAACTGCGCAGCCTGTGCGGTCGACCGCTCGGCCTGCTCGGCGCTGTCGGCGCGGGCGGCTGCCAGCTGGCTTACCAAGCCAGCCACGTGCGCGGATGTTCGCGCCGAGTGTGCATCCATCGCAGCCCAAGTATTGGCAAGCTTTGCCTCCAGCTCCGCAACCTGGACAACGTGCACCGCAGCCTGCTCGTCGCTGGCGGCGCGAGTCTCCACAATCTGCCCCTCTAGGGCCGCCATGTCGGCAGCCGCGTGCTCTGTGTGCTCGTGAATCGCGAGCTGTGCGGCCACAAGCTGCGCTTCCAGCTCCACTGCTTGCATGGCAAATTCTTCGGCCTGCTTGGCGTTGTCGGCACGTGCCGACGCGAGCTGTGCCTCAAGCTCAGCGGCCTGGATGGAGGAGCGCTCCGCCTGCTCCGCATTTCCATTGAGGGCGGCGGCTAGCTGGGCCCTCATGATCACCGCCTCCGCGGCAAAGCGCTCCGCCTGCTCTGCGCTCACGGCGTGTGCTTCTTCCAGCTCCTCCACCATCCTCGCCGCCTGGGAAGCTGAGCGCTCCGCCTGCTCTGCGTTCTCTGCACGGGCGGCGGCCAGGTCCTCCTCCAGCAATATGTTCTCGGCCTTGACCTGCTTCAGCTGCTCCTCAAGCATCGCCGAATGAGCGGCGGCGGTTGCAGCCTGCAGCACGAGCTGCTCTTGTTCGACTGCCGCGTGGGCCAGCCTGTCCTCGAGCACTGCTACTTTGGCGGCGTGCAGTTCCGCCTCTGAACGGACGGCATCCAACCGCACCTGCGGGCATGAGAACGTAACTGGGTAAGTGACAGAACATGGGACCGATCGTGTCCCTGGGACACAACCAACTATTGACTAACTAAGCTGTAAAGGACAGACACACGGAGTGCCGCTCCTGCTGGTCGCGTTCCGAGGGCAGAGCTTGCTACGAGACACCCATGCATAGGTCATTACGTATCACTGGCATTTCCCGGCGTACCTGCGCGTCTGCCAACACGGCCTGGCGGTCTGCAACCGCGCCAGCGGCCTCAGTGGCACGGGCTGCAGCCTCCACGACCGCCTGTTGCTTCAGACACACCTCCCTCTGTTGCGCCTGCTGGAGCTGCTGCTCCAAGCAACACACAAGCTCTGACCGCGCCTGCACCTCGGCCTCCGCACGATCAAGCTGGGACTGCAGCTGCTGCAGCGCAGTGTTCGCCGCGGCGGCCCTGCTGTACGCCCGGTCCCTCGCCGCGCTGGTGGTGGCGAACTGCGCAGCCATGACCGCACGTGTCGCCTCCAGTCGCGCCACCTCCGCATCGGAGCGCTGCCGTGCCTCGTCAGCCTCCGCCAGGCGCAGCTGCAACTCCACACGCTCCGCCTGGGCATGCTGAAGCTGCACCGCCACCTCCTCGCTCGCCAGCTCGGCGGCCTTCAGCTTGCCAGCCAGCTCCAAACGTGTTGTCGCCGCTTCAACGAGCTTCACAGTCAGCTCCTGCGCCGCGGCCCGGCGATCGGCTAATTGCACCTGCAATTCGCTGCGCTCCACGTTCAGCGTCGCCAGTGTCGCCTCAAGGTCAATCCGGGATGCAGCTGCGGCATCGAGCTGCTGCTCCAGCAGCTGCCGGTTAGCCTCGCACTGATCCAGCCGGGCAAGTGCGTCTGCCCGATCAGCTTCCATACAAGCGAGCTCAGCAGCTGCCTCGCGATGTGCCTCCCCCGCCGCCGCCAGTTGCTCGTTAAGCTGCTGACGGGTTTCCGCAGCAGCGCAGAGCTGCGCCTTCAGCTCCGCGTGTGCGTCCTCTGCGGCTGCTACATCTGCAAGCAGCGCCAGACGCGTGGCCTCGCTCGCAGCCGCTTGAGCTTGGAGCTCCTCTGCGGTGCGCCGCTGCTCTGCTTGTACTCCAGCAGCAGCATCTGCCGCCGCACGCGCGATGGCCTGCTCTTCGTTTGCAAACACAAGCGTCGCCTGGGAATCGGCAAGCTGCAACTGCAACTGCGCAATCTCCTCGCGCAGGGTCGCCAGCGTCCCGGCGTCGGCGCTGATTTGCTCCTCTCCACATGTTTCGAGCTGCCAAGATCGTGCGTGCGCGGCCGCCAGGCGCGCCTGCGCTGCCTCAAGCTCCGCCGCCTGTGCCGCGACAATCTTGGCCTGCAGCTCACACTCCCCCTGCGCGTCCGCCAGCGCCTCGCGCGCCTCATACAGCGCTTCCTCCTGCGCAAGCAGGTCATGCTCCTTCACATGCATCTGCAGGGTCGCGTTGTCAGCCATCTCCCGCAGGAGCTCCGCCTCCTCTTCCAGCTCGTGGATGTACTCCTTTGTGGCCTGCAGCTCCGCCGCACGCTCCCCAGCGCTAAGCTCCGCCTGCGCCCGCTGCCTGTCCATGTCGGCGGCATGGCGGATCAGCTCCTGACACTTAGATTGTAGCACCTCCAACTGGGCAATCGCGTCGTTCTGGCAGCGAATCGTCTCATCACAAACGGACGTCGCGACACGGTCGTTCACACCGCCAGCCACGGGCTGCTGAGGGCGGGCTGAAACGGCGATGACAGCGACGGCGTCCCCAACCAAGCCGTCGGGCAGGTCCTTTGTGCCCTTGGTGGCGGCGGTCGGGACCACAAGCTGCAGCAATGGGGCGCACGTGTCGACTGAGTGCCGCGTTGCCGCCTGTTGCCGGCGCGACGTGGCGGTGGCGCGGCTCCTGCGCTCGTACTCCCGCAGCATCAGGTTGGCTGTGTCCAGCTCGCTGTCCTTGATCGCAATGACGGATTGCGCAGCCTGGGGGAGCGAAGTACGGACCGCGGGGATGAGGGCAGTCAGGCGCCGGGCTGCGAACCGGATGCGTCACTCCAAGGAAAACCCCTAGCACAGGTAGGGAGCCGACAAGCAACACACACACACACACACACACACACACACACACACACACACACACACACACACACACACACACACACACGGCAGGATAGCAACCGAAGACAATTCAGCGTGTTGCTTGTAGTTTTGATCATGCACGTGGCCTAGCGGTGAAATAGCGCGCGGTCCGGCCCGGCACTTTACTGGTACAACCCTCACGCCTCGGCAACCAGCACACCTGCAGCTGGCACTCAAGCGCCTGCCGTGCAGCCTCAGCCTGTGTGAGCTGCACCTGGACTTCCTCCAGACGCGCTACAGCGCAGTAGTGGTCGCGCGGCGTGCTTGCCGCGGACGATGAAGCGCTGCGGGCAATGGCCAAGCCTGCCGGCAAACAAGGTGGCAGCGGGATGCCCCGCCTAGGCCGCTTGGCCGCACTGCCGCCTGGCGAAAGGAGGTCACTGGATAGATTGCCAATGCTGCTGTAAACACCGCCAGTCGAGCCCGTTCTGTTCCTTAGTACAATGGTCTGGTCAGAATCCTGTCTGCATCCAATGCCAGCGGCAAGGCCGCCGCTGCTGCTCAACGGGATGTCCACTGAAGCGGAGAGGTTGCTCAGGCGGCTCTTGGCCGAGAGGCAGCGGGCTCCGCCTGCAGCGGGCATGCCGCGTGACGCGGCTCTCGCTGCTGCCTGCGGAGCAGGGACGCGGCAGCAGCGGGGCCGGGACCGTCAGAGCAGGTGCCAGAACGGGTGCCACAGCGACAGCAGGAAGATGCCGCTGTGGGTCCGCCGGCTGCACAGATGGATGCACTGGCTGGCATGCGCGGAGCACTGGCTGTCTAGGTACCATGATGCCTCAGGGGGCGGGCGTGACAGTGCATGGCTGACCTTGCTGTCGGCAGGACTGACGGCACAAGAGGATGCGCGGCGTGCCTTCAGCGGCGAAAACGGTACATCCTTCACGGCGGGCGGCTCCTGTTGCTGCAGTAGCATCTGCATGTCCTGCAGCAGAGGAGTACGACAGTTGCCGTTTAGGGCGTACAAAGAATGAGAGTTAATGAGTCAATGTTTGGAATTCAGATAGGATACACATGCCACAGCCCTGAAAGTCTCTGCGGGGAGGTGTCGCGATAAAGGGGGAGAGCCCATTCCCACCTGCAGCTCGTCGACCAGCTTGTCCCTTGCCGCCCGCAGGCCTGATACCTCATTCTGCAGCTGGCGCAGCTCCGTGCCCTGAGGTACCGTGGGACGGCGCCAAAGTTGAGTCAAAACTCTAACGGAGCAAGCTGTGTGATTGGCTACAAGTCTGGGCTGCTGGGAGGTGTTGCGGGGCCAAAACTTTGGGAGGCAGCGCCAGGCCCAACAGCACTGGGAGAAAATGACCTCAACATAAGGACGTGTGCCCGGTACCGACCTGCATCTCTGTCTTCGCCCGTAGGATATCATGCTCGATGCGTAGACCCTCCAGCTCCATCTCCGTCGCGTTCAGCATTGTCTGCATCAGGCGACAGTAGGAGGGAGAGCCGGCAGGGGGTTTGGTGCTGGCAGACGCGGCATTTGTCGTGCAAATCACGCCCACATATCCACTCACCCACCCCACGTATCCACCCAACAAGCTGTGCGGTGCAACGCATCACCGCTTGGGCATTTGTACGTGTGCGATGATTAACACCACTCCCGTGCAGGCTTACCGAGTTAAACATGCCCAAGCCGCTTTGGGGCGGTGATGCGGATCGTTTCGCGGTGTTGTCCACGAGCTGTTGCTGCAGCGCAGCTATCTCCGCAGACTGGCAGGTGGGGTCGGGCAAGTCGACGGGCGGGAGTGGGAACGCCTTTCAACACTTTCACCGCAATGAGTCCGGCAAGGATGCCGGAGTTGGGCACGTGAAAGGGCCGGAGGCGTATACCGGGATGCAGTCCAGGCGGACAATGAAAGCAGCGCCATTGTTCTCATTCTTTGCGCCCTAGGAGCCACATCCGCGCGCTAACGCCCAACCCACCTTCGCTCCCAGCTCGCGCGTGACTCCGACAAACTCCGAGCGCAGCTGCTCAAACTGCGTCTCCGAGGCGAGCAGGCGCTGTTGCGCGCACGTCAGCGTCGCGTCGGTCTCGTTGCGGTCCTCCTGTGGGACGCCAAAGAAACGCACCAAAGATGACAAGTGATGGAGGAGCGGCATGACGCGACCGCCTCTTTTCACGCGTTGAGAGCAACGCGATGAAACAAACAACAGGCGCAGGGCTCATCAGCGCGCTTGCCTGCAGACGGGCCGCGTGCACCTCCGCCTCCGTACGCCCCCGGCGCTCCAGCTCCAACGTCATCTCCATTTCCGTCGAGTCCTCCTCCAGCCTGCGCAGGCGCTCCAGCACGGCATTCAGCCGTTGCAGTACCACGACCAGGACCTCGTTGGCCACGTCACCGTCCTCGAAGTCGGCAGCGAAAGGCAGCAGCACCACCTCGTCCTGTGAGCCATCCGAGGCCAGCTCTGGCGGCGCCTGGGCCGGGGAGGCGGCGCCCGGGTCGGCGGTGGTGGTGCGGTCTCGGGCATTGGCGGGGTTCAGCAGTGGCAGGAGCTGGTCCAGGAACGACGCCAAGTCTCCGCAGCGTGCGCAGGCAGGCTGGCGGCACGGAATCCCGGCCTCGCAGCACGACGGCGTGGGTCTGTCGCTGGTAGTGCTGGCGGCCTGGGTCCGGAGTTGGTGGCCCAGAAGCGTCAGGCAAGTCTGCGGCGGGGTTGCAGGTTCAGGGTGTCAACAAGGAGCGACACCGAGGTAGTGGCCGGGCGGTGAAGTTGGCCTGGCCAACAAAGGGTGGATGCGGATGGCGCCAGGGAGCATGATGGTGGGTGGTGCGACAAGCGCCTGTGGCATCAACGTACCCGCAGCATCGCCTGCATTTCCCCTGCGCTGGCTTCGTGCGCGTGGCAGCGGGTTGAAGCCTCATCCAGCTGCCCGCTAGGCAGGCCCAGGGCCTCGAGTGCAGCTTCCAGGTTGGGGCGGTCTCGCTCAACCAAGCGCAAGGCTTCAAGCACCAGTTCGCGCAGCATCTGTGTGGGGATGTGGACCAGAGGGGTCGAGCAGAAGGGGTGCGAAGGGGTGCGAAGGAGGGGTTTGCATCCGTGCCTCATCGCTGATGATGGGGACCTTAGGGACGGAACCGGGCAGGGCATGATGGAAGGTTCTTGCCGGAGGACGCCCGTCCTGAATAGCCTTAGCCTCAGGCCGACGGAGACGCTGGGACCGGCAACGCCCATATCAGCCCAACACACACGGTAGAATGTGGTGATGTCGAGGCTCTATCGCTGATGCCCCACCTCGCGTCCGTCCTCCTTCTCTCGCGCCAGATGCACCAGCTGCTCGCCGACTCTTGCCGCTTGCATTGACAAGATTTCCGTCGTCGCGGTGCGCGCCTACAAGGATGGGCGTCAGAGTGTGAGTCGGGTGCGGCACTCGACGAAACATACAAGTGTAACTGTAACCAGTGTAATCTGTATAAGCACAGGGACGGGAACGTGTCCTTAACCCTGCAAATTACTCACCTGCAGCTCAAGCTTGAGGCGGGAATACGATTCGCCGGACATTTCTGGGCCATCCGCAACTGCCTGTCCGTCGACATCGGGGCCCCCAACGCCGGAGCTGGATATGAAGCTGCCGGCGGGGCTCGGCGAGCGAGCTACAACAGCGCCCTCTGACCCGGTCACCGAGCGGACCGCGCGGCCGTCAATTGGCGATAACGACCGCCGTTGTTGGACCTCCAACGTACTGGCAGGAAGGGGGCTAGATGCTGCAGATACCTGCCGGCCATTTAACAAGGCGTGTGCTTCCGAGACCGCGCTGGCCGGTTCAGTTTCCGCCAGCGTGGTGGCCTTCGTAACCGAAGCGTCGCTTGGGACATGTATTCCTGGCAGCGACTGCGCTGCGAGTTCTGGAAACTTCCTCGTGGACTGATCTGCACGAGCTTCTGGCTCTGCAGCTGCCATCTGAACGTCTTCGCGCTTCGCCTGGAGGCTACTGGCTGTTTGTCCACCAGTGACAGACAGTTTGCAGTGGGCAAACTCGCCTGCGTCCGAAATTACCATGCGCGCCTTCCGAGAGATCGCGCTTGAAGGGGACACGACAGCGGCACGCGGGGTGCCCATGCCCATCCAAGTGTCATGTAACTCCTCGTCGGTACCGTCGCCTGGGGCTGAGGCGCTGCGCGGCCCGCCGCTGCCAGAAGCACTAGGCTGCGTCCGCTCCGCAAGAGCCGGCATCACGGACACGGTCGCAACGGCGGCCGTCGGTAGGGCCTCGAGGCTGGAGCGCACAAGGCGCGATGTTCGGGGGCTGTTGGACACGGGCATAGCAGCGGCATCGCGGGCAGCAAGTGGCGGGCTGGGCCTGCCGACGGTGCTGGGGACGCTGACGCCTCCCTCGGACAGATAGCGAGTGTTGAATCCGTAGGCAATGCCGTCGACGAGAGGTTTAATCTTGGGCAACGGATCGGGCACCTCGCCCTGTGCGCAAACAGGGTTTGAAGGCGGGGCATGGGTGAGGAGGCATGGGTGTGTGATCGTGTGCTATGTTCACGGAACTTTAGCAGCATAACGACAATACCGCACAATGTTGGCATTGTGCGAAGGTACTACGAGTGCTGGGTAAGGCTGCTGATTGACACATATTCGACGGTTACAGGCGTCCCGGAAAGAGAGCAGGCAGTGAAACACCTCAGCGGATGGAAAGACGACGCCTAAAGCGTAGCCGGACTTGCCATGCACGGAGCATGGAGGATAAGAGAACAGCCAACAAGGTTGTGGTTTGCACTTGGCAGGTCGAACCAGGGTCAATATTTTGTCACGCACGCACCTCTGCCACGGCTGCAATCACTGCCTCTTGTATGCGTGCCCTGTCCAACGCAATGAGCTTGTTCTTTAGCTCCACCAGCTCGTCCGCCATGGACATAAACTGCAAGGACAGGAGGCCGACCGGGACGAAATATACATGGATCAGCGGTTGGCATCGTAGGGGTCATTTGCAGGCAAAGCTACCATCCGAAACGTGGGGAATTTTCACCGCCGGAGCAGACAAGTAACTAACGGTTTGCATACGCCCCACCGTACCTGCTTTCTTGCATCAAGAAGCAAGTCTTTGACGTCGAAGCTCTGACCCGGCTGCGGCAGGCTGCCATGGGAACCTGCGTAACGGCCGGCCGAGCGGACCGGCAACTGAGTGTGTGTACGCGGCAGCATGTACATTGATGGCGAAACACGTGGAAATATACGCATGGCACCGATTTCGGTGGCACGGTTTCCAGTTCACCAAACCCCACGCTCGCAGGCGTAGGGGCTAGTGTCGTGCCACATGTATTATCATTAACATTCCATGATGGCTGCACGCCAGTCCCAGTGATGCAATGCTAGCTCTGTCCCAAGTCACTGTTCATCGCACCCTAGACGTTGGTCCACCGGAACCCCGGCGGTCTGGAAAGCTCTCACCTGGCCTGAAGGGCTGCTTGCGCTCGGCTGGCGCGCGCCAGGTCAGGTTCGCTGAGTTCTCTCGGCGAACACCATCACCCATCTTCGACTGCCTTATGCGGGCAGCCTCTGCATGCTGCACCGCGTTGAAGGCGGCGAACGCCTGCGACACAATGTGATTGCATCCAAGGTCATTGTCACCTACGGGTATCAATACTTCGTTGAAGATGCAATTACCGGTTGGGGTGGGTTGCGCGAATAAATCAAGGCGGGTTACAGGATCGTGTTCCCTCTATATGCGTGTGCACAAATTACCCTGGAGACGGGAAGGGACGCACCTTGTCAACAAGGCTTTGCAGGATCGTTAGGTGCTGGTACAGCAATTCTTGGCCCTTGGCTTGCCCCAGCCCCAGTTTATGGAGGATCCGGGCGACCTTGGCCTTGATGGTAGCGACATACAGGTCGATGAGGCGGTTAGAGATACCGCAAACTTTGCTGCATTTCGCCTGATGCAGGGAAGGGGTGGGTGGGATGGCAATGTATATGCCGTTGGTGGACGCAGCCGACACAAGGCAAAGACAAATGGTACAGCGAGGCGTAGTGACGTGACAGCGGCACCGGTGGGGATTCCATGCAAGCGGCCACTCCACCCGGCCTGAACCCACACCATACCTTTACGCGGTTCACTTGCTCGTTGCCGTTTACGCTGCTCGCCTCATCCTGCAGCATTCCGCATGCGTCAGGCTCCAAGAAGCGCAATGACTCCACAGCGCTGAGCAGCATGCGGGGCTACTTACTATGACAATCGTTGCCGATTTCTGCAGCTGGTTGATCAGGTCCAGAATGTCACGCGCCGTGAAGAACCTGTGGGGGCAAGTCTGGTTGGCTTCCGCTACAGTACGCCGAAAGGCCGAGACATTCGTTCCTCCCGCGAATGCAATGTGTTCAGTGCAATGCAGCAGCAGACCTTGCGACATCGTAATCGTTTTTGCTGGACGTCGACGAACAAAGGCCACTTCCGCCGCCGCGAGTGGGTGACCCGAATTCCAGCAGGCGCGGAGAAGTCGATGCCACCGGCACGTGTATTCCTGGAAGGAGAAGGAGTAAGCTTATGCAGCGAGTTGGAAGCCGTCCCGCGCTACAGGCGTGCTCCACGAGGATGGTAGCTTACTGTCGTCCTTCTCACCTTGCATTTTTTGTGGGCTTCTTAACGAAGACTGGCTAATACGTAAGGGACTAGACATAACTGCTGAAGCTGCCCCGAGGGGCACACAGCCACCAGACGCCAGGTCGGTTGGAGCGTGCGCAGGTGTACACCTCGTTTCCCAAATGCGCTGCTGTCAAAACTGCATGCCAACGAACTGTGGTAACACTCCAGGTTATAGGCCGCGCTGTGCGCGAGATGGTGAAGGAGTCAGGGCCTTCCTCGGTAACAGAGGCTGCAGCTGTCAGTCTGTGCAGAACGTAAAAAGTCAAAAAAAATATGTCTTACGGCTCAATTTAGTTTACCACACGTAAATTCAGTATTGGACACAAAAGGGAGTGTGAAGCGACCACTACAGAAGAAGGGAATCGACCGGACGACCGCCTTGCATGTGCCGTACACTTGTGCAGCCTTCTTTCGCACTTCGGTTCAGCAATCGCCTTAGTAGGCACAGCTTCCTTACGCCATCAGCACGTTTTGCTGCAAGGAATCCCGTGTTACATGGGCATGAAACAACATATCGTGTCCGTTGTTATCGTCAGGGACTAGTTCCGCTTCGCTTGTAGTCATCTTATTCCAAGGCTTATAAAATGGCTCCCACTTCTAGTCAGGCGCAGTTTCCGCCAAGCGCGGAACAGGTTTACGCAGGCTTGGCGGAGGCACCACTTGTAGTGCCCCCACAAATGGTCCAATATTACATGCGGAAAAGTGGCCAGGGTCCTATCCTCTATAACATCAGCGCCGACGACCGCGAGTGCAACGAGGACATGCGCCTGTGAGCCCGCCAAACGAAGCGACAGCAAGGCAATTCCGCGAATAGACGAGCATGCGTGTAATTGTAACCGCAGGACGCAGGTCGTCAGCCTTGCTGCTCAACGATTTTTGGCAACCGTCCTAAACGACGCCATGCAGTAAGTATCACTAAGCCAGAACTCAACTGTCATCGTTGAGCTGAACACGCGATCATCCCATGCATGGCCAGATACCATAAGATGAAGCGTGCTGCTGGGGTAAAAGCCATGAAAGAGGCAGGGCTGGACCCTAAAGACAAGCGCCGGTTGCTGCGCACAGATGACTTGGCGCAGGCGCTGCAAGAGGTAGGCATGAGTGGCTTCAAGGGAAATGGGTGCCTTGTAGCAAGCGCAAAGCGCGGCGGTAGCGACAGAAGTCGCAACCGGGGCGGCGTTACACGTCAAACCATGCCTCTCGTCAACCACTATTTCGGCATGGATGAGGCGGCCTTGTCCAGGCATGCCTGATGTCGTAGGGCTGGTGGCGGAACCGTTGACGTTGGGGGGGGGCCCAGGCTGGGACCAGTAGCAGCGGCGCCTAGAAGGCCGGTTGGATGTACCACGCGTTTTGGTTGCCTATCAAACTTGCCGACTAAGCGCATTTCGAGGCGGCATGTGTTTTATGCAGTGTCAAGCCCCTCTGCAACACGCTTACGCGTTCTTTCGTGTTTCCGCAGTACGGCGTCACTCTCCGGAATCCGCCTTACTACGTGGACGCGAAGGATCAAGCGCCAGGCAGCAGGAGGTAGAATTCCTGCGGCTTTGGCTAATCGCCTGTAATACACGGTTGGATGTAGGTAGCGTGGCTGATGTATCCCTTATACTTGGATGTGGGTAGCGATATTGACGAGTCCGCTACTTGGTCAAGGTGTGGTTTCACGTTTGAGAGGTTTCAATCGGCCCGCCATTGGCGTTGATGCCGCAGCCCCCGGTCTGCCCACTGGTGTGATACGAGGGGGGGCGTCGGGATAGGGAAGATCGTGAGGCTGGCACTCATATCATCTCGTCTCTTACTCCTCAGTTACGTACAAGAGTGCATTGAGAGAATCCCGGTCCAGAATCTATCGGATGTTTGGTTAACCTCCGCTGCCCTTTACAAGATGTATGCCTTGTACTGGCGGATAGGCCGCTTTCGCCAATAGCGGACCACTTGTCCGTGGACTGGGAGGCCGATAGTGCATGTGTGCGGTTAGGGCCTATTTGAGTTGTTGCTCTGGAAGCAAGGCGCCTCCCACACCCAATCCAGGCGTGGGCGGGGCAGAACGCCGAATAGCTTCCTAGCCAGTACTACACTACATAAACTCTGACGCGAATGATGCCATGACATTTGACAATACCTTATCGTTGCACGTCCTTTCACGTTACAACAAAGGTAGGCGGACTCAGTCTGCTCGTCTATAAAATCCCCTGCTGTGTGGGTTTGGCCTATGCCGTCGTCGTCTTCTTGACAGTCGAGGTGGGCCCATTCCCACCCGCATATCCACCATCGCAACACCAAAGTGCCTGGAACCCACTGTGACTTGTAATACTACCCACAAATTCCTTTGAGCGGCGCGCACTAATCCGGCCGGCACCAGGCAAGTTAAAAGCAGGCGGCTTGTGGTTGTTTAAAAAGGATGCGCGCAAACCGCGCACTGTAGCTCTCACCGGCGCAACCGATAGTATACATAACGATATCCTCGGCGAAGCAGGGAGACGCGCATTTTATGAAGGAAAACATGGCAGTAGACAATGTGGACCGCAGCCCACGCTACACGTAATACGGTCATGTAGCGCTACTTATCAGATCCCGTGCAAACATGGACACACGGGCCACAGTACTTCAAACCACAGCGTCACCATGACGTCATCCATTAGCGCCCCAAACCACAACGATTCCGTGACTTGATACAGACGTCAAAACTTAGGGACGACATCATACTTTCCACCCCGTGCGTGTGCCACAGCAGACACATCCGCACTGCCCCCCCACCTCCTCGCCACACTCCTTTGCAGATAGCGGCAAACGCCAAAACGTGCCGCCATCCTACGACCGCACGCGGCTTACACCAGCTGTCGACACCAGCACAGCACCGGGCTCGTCAGTAAACGCTATCGCTAACTGTGTGTTCCATCTCTCCATTCGCAGCATCAGCACACCCAGCCCTCAAGCGTCAACCTTTTGGAGGGCTAGGAGGTAACTCACGCAGCCGGGAAATTACAGGCAAAGCCCGAGACAATCAAACGCTACAATCAAATGCCAGAGGATGTACGTGAGGCGCACACACCCTCACCGCCGTGGCGGTCCGCGGCAAGCAACCCCGGACCCGCCGGGGGTCCCGGCCGACCCCCCTCTTCGCGGGCACTGCACGGGTACAGCATAACCAACGCCACACGGGCAAACGACACAACATCCAAACCTTGATTGGTACTTATCGGTAACGGTACCGGGCCGCTCACGAGGATGAGCATAATTATTCCAACAGCCAGCCACCGAACGGATCTTCCTCAAAAGCCACCGAACGAAACATGAAAGGAAGGCGTAAAACTTCTTGATACATTCGTAGGAGCGATTAGGGTACAGCGCGGCACGCCAGGCCACCACGCGCCGTTGCGGCATGACATAACACACAGGGGGGGAGGCGACATGAAATCAATCGGCATTCGTGAAATCTCAGTCGAACGATATCAAAAGATCAGTTCGCCACTTCACTCATAGCAGCCACATCCTACCCGCTCATCAGAGTCATGCACGGGCCTTGAGTCTTCGTAATCTGCGCTGCGGAATATCATCAGCACTTGCACCCTCATCCTTAAAAAGCAGGACTGGACCACCATCCCGCTGGGCGCAACAGCTCGCAAACGATCGGCGCCACAAGGAAACGGCGGCTACAAACACATGGACCTGGCCTCTTCATTCCAACTAACTTGGCGAAGACAAAACCTTTTATTGGTCAATACATCGTATCAAACGGTCGCCGTACGACACCCTTACTCCGGCCCACAAGAAAGACAACGGCGGCTAGAAACACAACACGTTGCCTCTTCGTCTCAACCTGGCGAAGGCAAAACCCTTATTGAGCCGCACCTGCCGGTCGCCGTACGGCACCCTAAACCTCAGCCAGCTATTCCTGCTGCAACATTACAAAGACAAGCCAAGAGGCCGCCTTCAACATAAGCCCCCCATGCCCGCCCGCATGTGCATAGCCGCCAATAATTGCACCTACGAGCCCACGCGGGCGGGCATTAAACACAACGAAACTCACTCACTCCTGTTGTCTTTATTGGGTACAGCCATGTTGCAGCAACGCAACGAGGACAAGGGGGCAGTGGTGCCCATTATTTATTCGCTCTTGTGGCACGCCGGGCGACGACTCGGATCGGGCGGTCAACAAACTACCATAACCGCCACTACCCAACGTTCCTCCATGACAACTCCCCCGGTACTGAGCCCAGCTGCGCTCGCCAGCGAGCTGGCCCACCTCTTTATTGCACGCCCACGATGTCCACATCGCAACCAAAAAGGGCAGGCGACATGGTTAAGTCGCCGGAACGCTCCTCAAAAGAAAAGGAAACCACCATCTAACCGCGACGGCCGCACCAGAGCCCCGCAACACCAGAGCCCCGCAACACCAGAGCCCGGCAACACGTACTACGGGGGCGCGTGGACGGCTTACGGGTTCCACGAGGACGACATCCGCTCCGCAGTGGCGGTAGTGCAGGCGATGGACGGGAGCCTGCCTTGGGTGCCCAGGTAGGTCGCTAAGGGTGGCACCGCGTCCACCCCTACACGGCTCCTAGGGGGAATGCGACGACCGCGCTAGCGCCCCGCCCCGCCACCGTGCATGGCATCCCCGCCGCCGCCAGATCGGCGAGCGGCCCGAATGCCACCCCGAGACGAGTCCCCCGCCGGCAGCTCGCCGGCGGAACCCCTTGCTCCACAGTAGCCTGCCTCCCGGCGGGGGACGCCAGCCTGCCCGGCGGCCGGCGCAATTCCGCCATCACCGCCGTGGCTGCAGCCGAAGGCCTTATGGCCGGTGGCATGATCCGGGGCTGGGCCATCCCTGTAGCGCGCATGGCAGGCCGCCTGGGATGCCGCCTGCGTCGCCGCCCGCACGGAGGCCATCAGCTGGGATACAAACCCCAGGTAGACCTCCGGAGGAAGCAGCGCTGGTGCCTGCGGCGGCTGCAGCGCCATTGGCAGCGGTGAGGCGGCGTCACTGACCCTCGGCCCCACCACAGGGACCCGGAGCTGCGGCGCGCTAGCGGCCGCCCACACGCCGATTGCGGCTGCGTCAGCGGCTGCCGCCGCCGCCGCCAGTGTGGCGCCGACCACGTCAGCAGCAGGGACCGCGGGGGCAGCGGCGGCGCCGGTTGCGTCAGAGCCGGTCCCGACGTCGACGCCGCTGCCACGGGCCGTGGTGCCCATGAGGCCAGGTTCGTGGGAGGAGGTGCTGGATTCAAGGCCATGGCCGTTGGCGCCGGCGCTGCCGACGGATTCGCTGCTGCCGCTCAGTGCCGACAGGTTGCTTTCCTCGCCCTCGTCGTCACCCCCCTCCACGTCGCGCTCATGGCAAACAACGTCCCCTCCCGCAGACCCGCAGCCATCAGTGTCATCAGTGCCGGCGGCTTGCGCCATATCACACGCGCCCTCCTGCAGGGCCGCCGCGGCAGCAGCAGCAGCAGCAGCAGCAGCGGCAACAGTGGCTGCTGCCCCGTAATCGAGCCCAGCGCCCGTGCAATCGCCTCCCTGGAGCGGAGACATTTGACCGCCTCCCTGGAGAGGAGACATTTGACCGCCTCCCTGGACCGGACACTCTGGAGAAGTAGCGGCGCGAACCGTGGGGATTGCTGGGGCCGGAAGGGGCAACGTGGCGGTCGCCGCCACAGCCACGGCACGTTCGCCGCTGCCGCTGCCTGCGGTGCCAGCGCTCCATGCAATGCTGCCACTGTACTGCACGCTGTCGCCGCCGTCGCTATCGCCGCCCTCCTCCTCATCAATCATGAAGCCCCCGCTGCCGCCGCTGCCCAAGCTGCCCATGCTGATGAGGTCGGTCTCAAAGACGCCGTCGCCGTCAGCACCGTAGTTAAAGCCGGGTCCAGACAGCAGCGCGCTGTACGGCTGCTCCCACTGCCCTTGCGAAGCCGGGTGAGAACCAGGAGGCCCGTCGGGGGCGAAGGCCGAGGCTGCGGTGGTGGCTATTGTGGCAGCAACCCTTCCTAGCGTGATGACAGGGACTTCATGCAGGTGGGCTTCCAGCTCTGTGGCTGGCTGCAGCGTGGCCTGGTGGTACGGATGCAAAGCCACGGAAGCGACCTCCGAGCCCTTTCCATAAGCGGCCCGCATCTCCGAGACACTGGCAGCGCATGCGCTTGGGGAGGGCATTCGTTGCGACGGGCGCGAGTTGGGGTTGTCGACGCTGATGCTCCGGCACCCAGCGATCATTGCTGCTGCGGAGGATTCCACTTCTGCTTGCCATGCAATAGCTGCCGGGTCGAGCCTGGCATTGTGGGCGCTGTAACTGGCGACGGCCTGCTCTGCGAGGCCGTCAGGGCTGAGGCGCTTGCGGCTGCCGGAGCGAGGACAGGTCAGGACAGCCAGCGGCAGGCCTGAGGGCAAACCAGGCAGAGCGAACATGCTTGTGCAATATACACATAAGTGGTCCAGGTATGGCGCATACAACTCCTGCGTGCGTGAGAAGCTACGCATGATGCACCTCCAGCACGGGCAAAAACGAGGTCCTAGTCCCACCCGTGCAATTTGTTGGACGGCCACAGTTCTATAACGCACCCGCCACTGAAATCTTCAAAAGTCCAACAAGGTTGAATGCTTGGCAACGTATTTATGGCATTATAACCGGAGCCCAACGTACAACGACGCGCGACGGCGTCCACAGCCATCCAAAGGTTTTTGGAGGAAAACACTTCGTAAGACGTTGCTAAGCGCTATTTTCGGGGGAAATAAGGTAATGTGTCCTATTATTGATGCGCCCTATTATTGATGCCAACGCCGAACGGCGCTGCGGAACGCGCACGCCAAGTGAAAGCGGGGGAAACGTACCTCCGGTCAGGACCTGTCGGCCGAATGGATCACCATAAGTAGGATATAGGTGATGCAGGCCACGATATTCATCTTCATCTTCGGGTACACAGCTCTCCTCGCCACAAGCCATCCCCGTCCTCGCAGGATCCTTGTCGGCTTGGCCGGCCCAGCGTGGGACCAGCACAGAGTGTAACCGCGAATTAATACGTTTAAGCTTTGCAGACTATACGACTGTGACGAAATACAGGATTGGAAGGTCGGCAATAGCAATAAATAAAAGGGTTCTCGACCGCTGTAGTCTATGGTGCAGACCTACCATAGTAATAAAAGACCTCAAATGTATTTCAAACTCCCACGGCGTTATAATAAGTAATGCACGTTCAGGGCGCGGTCACTATGGAGCTAAAGATGGTTCCACAGTTGTTGTACTTCGTACAAGAGCCACTTCACTAGCTTTCCATCCATCGATGTGGGTCACGAACATTAATTATGACGCATGACATTGCAATCTCACGATACGCCACAGGGATGGTGAATTGGTGATACGGCTCCGCGGCGTTTAAGTTTCTTTCACTGCATGCATCGGTCCAGCCACCAACGTCACTGCATGTAACTTTAAACTCGCCTACAATTGCCGCCCGCGATGTCGCGAAGCTTGCGGAGTCCCGACTGCTGTCGTGGCGCAGCGCACTGGGGTTCGCGGCAGCGTCGCCCCAGCCGCACGCACGTCCCCGTCCGCAACTGCCTACCCACCGGTGGAAGTGCAAGCTCTAGCGCTACAGCACCGCCAGTGTCAGCTGCAACTCCTTCCTCCCGACCACGCTGGGAGCTGCAGACTTCCCAGGGACTCCTCGTGGTCCGTCCCGTTGAACGCGACGATGTGAAGGCCGCCGGAGTAGTCTTGACGCGCGCATTTGCCTCATCAGCGGAAGCGGTTGCCCTCAGTCAAGTCCTGAAAGGTACGCGACCCGGATGGTTAGCGAGCGGCGATGCCGCGTGAGGCGTCTGGAACTCTGGATGGGTGCCGTGGGCCGAGGCCTAACTCTTGCAACGCCACTCTAGCGCCCGGACTTAGGGGCCACGACACGACCCGGGCCCTCCCAAAGCGGGGACCAGCACCCTTCGGCGCTGCCTCGCCGAAACCCCAGCATACCCTCCATTCATCCCCCCGGTCTCCGGGCCCGGCCTCCTCCTCATCCACCCTCGCTCCCGCGCCCAGTGTACCAAACGGTTTCCTATTCTGCTTCCTAGTCCACAGGCTTACCTCAACCCTCCCTCCCGGGGCTTTCAACACAAACCCTCCCTTCCTGCCCCCTTGCGCGCAGACATCGACTCGCTCTTGCAGCTCGGCGACGACGACCGCGACGACGACCAGCCGCCGCCGCCGCAGCAGCAGCAGCAGAGCATCTTCCTGGTGGCGCGGATCTACCCCACCGACCCACAAAACACCTCCCTGCCGCCGGGCCAGGGCTCCCGGCTCATCGGCACCGCCTCCATCTCCTTCTCCGCCGACTCCCAACCCGTGCGCGTGCTGCCGCCAGTGAACCTGCCGCCGCGAGACGGGGCCTACGTGTCCAACATGGCCGTGGACCCGAGCTTCCGCCGCCAGGGCGTCGCGCGCGCGCTGCTGGCGGCGTGCGAGGATGCGGCGCGTCGGGCCGGCCGGCGGGAGGTGTGGCTTCACGTCCGGGAAGCGGACGCGGCCGCGCGGGCGCTGTACGATAAGGCTGGATACGTGGCGGCAGTCACGGACTCGTGGATGGACACGCTCAGGCACAACATGCGGCCGCGCGTGCTGATGCGGCGGGTGCTGTGAGATGCATGCGGGCTGGGGGGGGCGGGTGGGAGTAAGGCAAGGCGTGTGGCCAGTGCGCCGCGGTGAGGTGAGGAAGGCGCGTGGGGGGCTGGTGTGAGGGGCCCGGCAGCGCTGCATGGGACGGAGGAGGATGTACGGCCGACCTGTTGTCGCTGATGCGACTTGCGAGGCGCGTGTTTCGCCTTTGCGGAGCCCACTCACCTGCATCTTGCGTAGGCGTAGACGTGCAGCAGCAGCAGCAGCAGTAGCAGCAGCAGTAGCTGTTTGGTGACGTATGGCTTGTGCGATGCAGATCGAAAGGGGACCTGTCGTCTGAGGAAGTATTCGTAAGCAGAATTTGACGATTTTAGAAAAGCACGAGGGCCTCGACCAGGGTTGAGGGCCGCGCCGTGAGAGTACGACGGTGGCGGTTTGATGAAGGCGAGAAGCCAGCGTGTTTCCGCGTACAGAGGCGCCGCCATTTTGACGCAAACACGTTAGCGTTAATGGTGGGCACTCCTGATGCACATCACAGGACCCCCCTTTGATGGCTATTACATAGGACGAATGAAATGCATCCTATCCACTTCCGCGGCTCTGGAACCGGTCCACTCGTCGGCGAGTGTACAGCGTGGGATGGTGGATCAGCCTCCCTTCCGAATGAGGACGCTAGCGTGCTACTGTATGGGACTTGCGCTGTGAAAACCTCACACCGTTACAACAGCCATGTAGGTGGTATGGTGGTTGTGTCCCACTCAAGCCGTTCCGTCCATAAAAAATACTTCCAGCTTACCAATCGCCGCCCAAGCCACATGTAGCCGCCAGGGCGGTGAAGCAGTGTGTCGTGTGCCGAGCACCCACGCCTCGCCTTGGCACCAACCCGATGCACATGATCAGTGGTCCAATAGACGCAGTGGGTACGGCATCCAACCGCCCCCGGACTTGTTCAATACCTTTAAAGATCTAAGAATCTACGAACCGCTACTCGCCACTCATCATGACAGCTGCAAACTCTCCCTACCAACCGACCACTACTACAAATCATACGGCAAGCAAGCTACTTCTTGCCAAGCTTCCAACCTGCTCATTGTGTATGCGCATACCCCCTGCACCGCGCCGGCGACAACGAGTAGCGGCGCCGATACCCCGATGGCGATGCACCAGGTGCCCCCAACCGCAGCGACCCTTCTCACTACACTCGCGCAACGCACCACATCTTCACTACGACATCAGCGTGAGCCACGCGCGCCGCGTGATGCGGCGGCGTAAGCTGATGTCACGCAGGGACAGCCATGCAACACAACCACGCGAAGCGGTGGGGCACTCGGGAGGGGCCTTGCGAGGAAGCGGGCCCCCCCTCGTCGCCTCGGCAAACCAAACTCGCCCCTCAGCAAACCCTCCCGAGCGCGTTTGAAATCATTCCAATCCTGAATTAGTAAAATACGCCCTCTCAAACCAAACCGTGATGGACAAGAGCAATTAGAAGCCTACGGCCCTGCAGTGACGTCCCCGCAGATCGCGCGAGCAGCTACTTTGCGCTGCACAGACAAACACGCCATGCAGAAGCGGAGATCAAAAACAACTAGGCAGCCTTCTTTTGTACAGCGTGGATAAAACCACAGTGATCCGTACACGAAATGGGAGACAGAAAAACGCCAACACGACGCCGGGGTCCTCTCCACGCAAATAAACATCCATACAACACCGAGGGGGGCGGGGCGGGGCACATACCAACGACCGTGGCTGCTCTGGGGGATGGGCGCGCACAGGCGCACAAACGACGCCGTTCGTCGGCGCAGCTCCCGAAAACCGCCTATTAGATACAACAGGTCTCACACAACGAGTACGCCGATAGAAGCCAGGGGCCACAGGCTTACTCAACATCGCCGCGTAGCGGCTCTGGAGTCCATGCCGTTTGTGATGAGTGGACTCATGTTTGGCTGGAGAGCATTCTGGCACTGCGGCAAGTTCGCGCACCACAACACACCCGCTCCGCTCAAGACGACAAGCAGGTCAGTGGCAGCGCCGACTCGGTTCGCGGCACAGCGTGTATGGCTGCCTGACAAACAAAACACAAGTCAAACGCTCCTGTGGGGCCCTATGAGAAGGCACACCCCCACAATCCAGCTGTTAACGCATCATGGGGAAACACCGCAGACGTGGCACGATGGTGATCCATCCAGTGTAGAGAGCGACTAAAACCCTAAAAACATAATACAGACGGAAATCCCGTATCTCCCACGAGACTGCCCTACCCTGGACGAGGGCAGCCTCCTTCCTACGAGCTCATGAGGCATGGCTTGCTAGCGGCACCGCTGGGCGGCATCTAAAAATGCAGTGAAGTAGGCACCGTCACCGTAGGTGCCCGGCGGCTGATAAAAAAACTCAAGTATGACGCATCCCCGTACGACCTCATACCGCCGCCGCCACGGACACGATCGGCCCCGCGGCCACCACGTTACTCGCGTACTGCGCCGCCGGCTGCGCCGCGCGCTTCGCCTCCTGCTCGGCCCACAGCCAGTGCAGCACGTCCACCATGTCGTACGTCCGCTGCGGCGCGCCCTCGGCGACGCGCGCCGCCAGGAAGCGCGCCGCCTCTACGGCGCCCGCGGCAAACGCGGTGCGGTCCAGACCGTAGTGCCGCAGCATCAGCTCCTGCTGGCCGCCCGGCGCCGTCACGCGGCAGGTGCGTGACGTGCCGCGGCCCTGCAGCGCGTGCAGGTTGGCGGTGGTGCAGGGCTCGCGCTCCAGGTTGAGGCCCGCGACGCGCTGCTGGCGGGCAGAGCGCATCCGGTGGACCTGGGCCTGTGTTGGGACGAAGCAGCGGGCGCGGGAGCGGGGAGGGAAGAGCGGGCGCGGGTGGGATTTGGAAATGGGTCGCGCGGGGGTGTGGGGGGGACCGGAGCAGGAGTTTTAGGTACGAGTGCACGAGATCTCGTGATGGGACGAGATGCGTCGGGAGACGCCTGGTTGCGCGGCGGCCTGCCCTCGCGCCTACGGCCTCACCTCGTCACACCGGATGCCCAAGAGGCGAAGCGACCGAGCGATCTCCGCCGAGTCCGAGGTGTTGAGCAGGTCCAGGGCTTCCGCGTCGCAGTGGCGGCCGGTGGCCTCGTACGTGTACTGCTCAAAGTGGGCCGGCAGCGGTGCGCCCAAAGAGCACAGCAGCGCGAACAGGCAAGCAGCCTGCGGACATAAGCGGGCGGAAGCCGGGGATCAAGCTAGTCTCCCACCCCTTAAAAAAGGAAGGAAAGCGGTGGCAGCCTTGGCCGGGCGCGTTGCTGTAGATGCGAGAATACTCGGTGAGGGGAGACAGCCGCTGCGTATTGCGGAGCGTAGCACCCACCCACCCACCCACCTGCTCGCCGGCGGGTGAAGGCAGCACCGCGTACACACCGGCGGCCTCCGCAACGTCGCGCATTCGGTCGCGGTCACCACCAGCAGTGCCCATGACGAACGGCAGGCCGTTGCTGGCGTAGAACCGCACGTGTTCTGAGGGGGACGGCAGAGGTGGGGGCGGACGACGGTGAGGGAATGATTGTGCAGGGTAGCCCCTCGCCAGCGCCACAAAACACTGCCTAAACAGACAAACAACCACACATGTAAGCTCGCCTGGAGCCCGCCTATCACCTCGCTCTTTCGGGAATGGTGGAAATCATCACCGGCGGACCGGTGGATCTAAGCCGGTAGATCTAGATCTAGATCTAGATCCAGACAGTGGGAGCGGACGGATCCACGCAATGCACAATTGAAGCCACGTAGATCCAGATGCAGAACCCATGGATCTGGGTCCTTGTCATGCGCGACCGCGAAAACGCATTCACGCAAGGTGGACGCTAACTGCGAAATGCAGCTTGCCGCTGCAGGCAAGAGTTGCAAACCCACACGTAGCTGCCGTGGATCCGACCATAAGGACGACACACGTGCAACTGCACGCTTCATAGCTGGAAAAAGAGGGCTGAAGGCGGGAATCCGTGATCATTTAGAGGCAGACGCGCAACAGCACCGTCGTAAACGCAGCCGGCATTTCCCTTTACTGGTATTGATACGTTCACGCAAACCCGCGAGCCGTCCTCACCTTCGACGCAGTGCGCCAATGTGTAGTCGACAACCTGGTGAGGGGCAAGCATAACCGTTTGGCGGGTTATGTGGTGAGCGAACGAGACGCGTATTCGGTGCATGATTTTGTAACGCTTGAGGCCAGATCTTACCATCATGCCTGGGTATTGGTTCATAATGCCCTCCAAAGCCGCCTGGCGCTTCTCATTTCCAACGAGCTGCACTGGCACGCCGCGAACTCCCATGTTTTTGACCGCGACGCCAGCGGACAGGCCCGTGAATGTATGAGGAACCAGAGGGAATCCATAGGCAACCAGCGATTCCGCCGCGGCGTGGCCCATCTGCGAAAGCGGGATGCGAGTATCTGTTTGTTATCTTCGCAAACTTTCGTACCCACTGTCGCGAGGCCCGGCGGTTGCAGTTCATCTGACCTTGCCAGTACAGGAGTTGACCATGATAGGAGGCAGGCTCGCCATCACGCGGACGGCTGGCCGTCTGCATGCCGACCCAACTCGGCCTGAAACTGGGCGAGTGCCGGAGCGCTGCAAAGCGAGCGACATTTCTACGGCGACGCTTATGGAAATGCAGAAAGTGGCAGCCGTGTGCGAGCAGATCAACTCTTGAAAGCAGTCGCTACGATGCTGAAGCCCTTCTTGCTCGGGTTGACGTTTCCAGTGCTGATCTTAAATCGTGGTTATGTGTTAATATCGGAAATGGTGTTTAAGATGCCACTACAGATGCCACGTACCCGCGCTTGCCGGCTTGCTCCTACGCTGCATGGGACGAGGAGCCATGCCCCATGCGCATCATGGTAAGGCGCCAACTCTGCAATTGATACGGACGCTGTGAATAAGGTAATAATTTTGCTTTCTAACAGTTGTCAAGACAACGACGTAGCCGAATCGGAGGTAGAGGAATGAAAATGCGCAAGGTTCTTTGCTAAACTTCTGCTTGAAGCCGAGCACGCAAATGGATCGCTTCGACCGTTTCAAGAAGGGTGGCTTTAATAGGCAGGCTGCAGTCAAGGCGCTCAAGGAGAGCGTTCAGACTGGGCATAAGACAGGCCTGCCCCCGCCACTGCTTTCGCTTTTCAACGCGAGGCCTCAGCTACCGTTGCCCGCCGATGCTAAGAAACCAAAGATCAAGCAACCCTACCAGGGTATCGCACAATACGTAAAGGAGTTTGCCGGCGAGGGGGACCCAGATTATCAGCCGCCGCGCAGCGAGGACTGTCCGCCCTCGCCACGGCTGCTCCGCAACCGTGAGCTTGCAGCCCAAGCGCGTCTTGATACCGAGACGAAGACTGAGAAGTAAGCGGGCATGCCAGGGTATGAATCCTCGTCGTTTGGTCAAGTCGCTTACAACCTTTTGGCCCCCTGACTGCAGGAAAATACGGCTCACAAAGTGGAAGATCGAAGAGGTACGTGCTAAACATTCGTGTCTTACGTCTTTGGGGTTAGGTGATTGAAACTAGTCAACATGAACCGTGACCCCTCGATTGTCTGCAGGCAGAACGGGAAGCACGTGAGAGAGCGAAGACGTTTGACCCTAACAAGGACCCGAAGATTGAGGTGAGTGTTGACCGGTTATGGCTGTATATTGGCGTCGGGAAGCCTTGGTAACCGGTGCTGCTGCATTTTTTGCGCAGGGCGACCCGTACAAAACTATCATCGTGGCCCGCCTTAGCTACGATGTGACAGACAAGAAGCTTCGCCGGGAGTTTGAGGAGTATGGGCCCGTCAAACGTGTTCGCATAGTGTCGGACAAGACTGGTAAGCTTGTCAGCACCTTCAGGATGCGTTCGCTAACAGGAAGGAGGCGGGCGCTAGCGTCCGTTGCTGGCGGGGTTGTAGGTGGCCTGGGTAATGCGTCATGTCTGCCACGATGCTGGCCTTCCCTCCCTGCCACTGCCTCGTCCTGGTGTGCGGCCTGTGCCGCGCGGCGTCTGGCCGCTTGCCTGCCGGGCTAGACACCGGCATTGCCCTCAATGCAAACCTGCACAACAAGAAGGGGTGGTGACACGGCACATTGTGAACTACCGACATATGGTTGCAGGGAAGTCTCGTGGCTATGCCTTCGTTGAGTTCGAGCATAAAGCAGACATGAAGGAGGCGTACAAAGCAGCCGATGGCAAGAAGATCGAGGGGCGCCGCGTGCTAGTGGATGTGGAGCGTGGCCGCACTGTGGAGAACTGGTGGGTGGTAGCCTGTGCGCGCTCGGTCATCACACGGAGCTCGCCAGGACCGGCCAACCGTTCCTATCCGGGGGCTGATTTCTGGGATGTGTTTTCGTTCTGGCCTGTCGGAGCGTACCAGCACGGATAAGAGTCAGGCTTGAGGCTTGACACACAGGAAGGATTGCAAAGGCCTGCAGGTTCTGAAGGCCCCGCACATCGCACCAACGGGTGTGCGTCTTGGCGGCGCACGGTGGCGTGTGCACGTCTCCTAGTGCTCGACGACGGAAAGGCACAGCGGCTGTCTCCGGGAATGTCACCTGCCGTGAATTTGCATGGCCTGGAGCTATAGGCCTGCCAGGGTGGAACGGTCTCGGCATTTCGCGTGCCGTGCAGGGGCGCCTGTCCCGCCGCATTAAACATTTTGCTGCTGCTATCCATACCGTCTGCAGTTACAGTTCACCTGTTGGTACATACCCGACGACGAGTCCCAGGACTGGGATCCGTGTTGCGCAAAGCCACGATGACCCTTTGCGTGCGCCTTTCAGCCCACCCTTCAGCGCACATCACTCCTTTGCGCGTTGTGGTGAAGAGCGGAATGTGGTGGTTGCTGGAACGCAACGAATCCACAAGGCATTGAATCCGACACTCTGGCGTTACGCTCCCTGCCCCATCACACAACAGGAAGCCGAGGCGACTAGGCGGCGGTCTCGGGGCACCTGGACGTGAACCGAAGGCGCCAAAAAAGCAGAAGCCAGGTGCCTTGCCCATGCCGACGCCAATAGCAGGGATACCACCGGCCGAAGACAGGTACAGTTTTTGGGCGCTGCAAGTGAGGCGTGGGGTTGTCATGGAGGAGGAAGAGGAGCTCTCTCCTGACCATGGGTCCGTCGGAAAAGTACCCGTCGACCGGGGGTCGCGTTTCACTCGCCACGCTCTAAGCTGGCGAGGGAGGGAGGTTCGTGGAGGTCCCGCGGGTCACCTTTTGGACCAAGGTGTTGGGCTAGTGCACAAGGGATTAGCTTATAGACTTGCAAAATCACCAATGCAGGGACACTCACTAGGTGGACTGGTGTTGGTGTTAACATGCAGAGGCTTGGGTATCATTAGGATTCATGGTTTGCAGGACCCAGCAGCCATCACCCATATGGAGGGTAGATAGAATTGGGTGGCTTGGGAAGGTCCTAGGGTGTCAGGGTTTTAGCGCGTGTTGAGGCTGTTGGACAGTCGGCACCCTACAAAAGAAAGGAGGCAGCCGTTGGGTGTGTGGTGGCATCAACTCCTGTAGCACGGGTACCTGCCCTCCTTGTCCTGATGGAGGGCCTCAGTCTGGCCACGCGCTGCGTGGTAAGTGGGAGCGTGGACGCCAATTGCAGCGCGTATCCCGTTGGCAGCTGCGCGTTATGTGCGCCCAGGTGTTATGTGTGTGAGGGGTAGCAACGTGGGCTCCAGTCTTAACCTGTGTGCCATCGGGGGCCAGCAGACCATTTGCACGCCTGTAGGGCTGCCCGACGTATGGCCCTGTGTCGATCCAATCCACTGCTTGTCACATCCTGTCGCTTGCTGGGGTGCGGACAAGCGCTCGCGTGTGTGGGGGCCCAGCCTTCAGCGGCACACACAATCATTCAAACTCGTTGTCGGATTGCGGCAACAGGCCACGTGGACGGGAGTTCGACGCACGCGAGATGCCGCCTCGTCGGCCCGAACCGCGGCGGGAGTTCGAGCCGCGGGACGTGCGTGGAGGTGGAGACATGCGCGGTGGTGGTGGTGGCGGCGGCGGCGGCTACCGGGAACCTCCGCGGGACTTCCGGGAGCGCACCGACCCGCGGGACATGCGAGACCGCGACCGAAAGCGCGATCGCGACCCGTCGCCAAGGTACGCTCTTCCCGTGATTCTACAGCCCATCTCTCCCCGTGATTCTACGTATCACCAATGGGGCGCGGGAGGTTGGGGTACGTAGTACATATCGTCCATGTCGTCTTTGCTTCTCAGTGTTGCCTCCTCGCTTAGCTTAGTGCTCGCCTTCCTGCACAGCCTGATTCACAAATCTCTCCATTCGCTGCTGCTGGCGCAGACGCGACGACCGGGGCGACCGGGATCACCGGGGCGGTGGTGGCGAGCCGCGGGACGATAAGCGGGTGCGGCGCGACCTGGAGGACGGAGAGCTGCGGGATGATCGGGATCGCCGCGAACGGGATCGGGACCGGGATCGCCCGCGCCGCGAGCGTGACATGGTCTGAACGACTCAACCCGCGTCTGATCCACGCAGCCGCTACATAGCGCATGGCATGGCAACAGGAAAGACATGTATCGGGCCGCTGGGGGGGTCCCAGGCAGCAGGCCGGGCTGATATACGTCCCGCGGTCCGGAAGGGTCTGTTGGGAGGGAAGGCTCCAGGGAGGGCTTTTTGGAGGGCCGGGTGGGTGGGTGGGTTGTGGCGGCGGGGCGGGTTCGCAGCGGGTAGAGGATTTCGGCATGTGTCGCCGTTCCGGTTTCAAGGGGCTCAAACCCCCGAGGGCGCTGCGGTAAGCTGCCCAAGGGCTGAGTCCGGATGCGTGGACGACTAGGGAGCGGAGGTGCAGTGCGCCGCCTCGCGACGGCTTCCCAGCACGTAGGTGCGAGTGACGCTGCGAGGTAATGCCGGCGAGGGTTGCATTCAGCGGGGTCGGGGGGAGGGGTCCTGGAGCAGTGGCCCTCGGCGTGGTGGCGGGTGCGCCGCGCCTCCCTAGAGGTACATGGCAGCGCGCGCGTAGCGTACACACCGTTAGGCTGCTCGTCCTGCGTTAAGGCGACGAAGCTCTCTCCCCGGATCGGTGACCGGAGTGCTCCAGCTGGGCAGGCACGTGGGAGGAGGAGATGGTAGGTGCTGCCACCCGGCTCCGCAGGTGAGGGACATCCTTCTTTCTGTCACGAGGGTGCCCGCTGTAGCTAGGGTGGCCACCAAGAGCGTTATGCGTCCGCTGAGGTCTATGTAGACAGAGTTTGGGCCCGGGGCGTTTTGCCGTGACAAAGCGATAGGGCCTGACGGCGCGCCGCCTGCCGAGTAAGCAAGGCGGTTGGTAGGTGCATATGACTGGTTGTTGGTCGGCACGGCGGTGGGTGGTAAGCGGCTCTGCCTCCCAGTCAGCTCCCTCCAGTTTGGTGGTGATAGTTTGCGGTAAGGTCCAAGGTGGGTATCGCACCCGGTCTGGCCGCCGCCGCTCACGAGCTGTTGCCCCCTCGCGCGCAGCCCACGGCCGTCGGCTCACCCCGGGTATGCTGCTAGTCTGTGCCGCGCTCTTGTGGGCCAGGTACTGGGCATGGTTACGGGTAAGCCCTTGTGGTGGTTTGCGGTCGATTCCAGCTGCCTGGCACGGCGCAGGTCATTGCTGCCTTGCAGTGCAGGGCATCTCGCGCGTAGGCGCGGCAGGCATATGTCGGGTAAGGCGTTGGGTAAGTATACCATTGGGTGGGTATACGTTGCCGGTAGGAGGGCGTGGTTTCGGGGCTACGTTGGCTTACCTGTTGAGGCCCCGTCGCTGGGTCCGCGTCGTGTGTGCCCATGGCACCCGTCGCTCTGGCAGTTGTCATGTAAGAATTCGGCCTGGAGGATCCCTTCTCCGCATCATGATGGGTGCAGCAGCTGGGTTGGGGCTGGCGCGCACAGCTGGGGGCCGCACGTCGAAAGGACACCGCAGTCGCCACTCCACTGGCTGCTCAGCAAAATTGTGTGATGGAATTCAGCGCTTCACGTTACATGCCATAGAAAAAGCTACACCCATCAGTCCATTGTCAACCCTTCATCTCTGGCACGGTTGCAGCACCATTGAGAGTCAGCAATTATAGCTGAGCGTCAAGAAGTGCAGGTTTGGCTTTTTACGCCTCTTAGCATCGTTAAGTGGTGGAGAGCAAGCGAGCATCAGCCCTGCAGGTGGGGCAACGGCGTCACGCCGCTCACGTACGCCGCGCCCAACAACCCCAGCTTAGCCGAACTTGCCGAACCCGCTCTGCCCGCTGGTCTTCGCTCCCTGCATGTCATGTGAAGACTATGATCTTCAGAACCCGGCGATGGCCGCTGTCAAGAGTAAAGCTTCAGCCAATGCATGGCACATCCTTCAGTGCCCTTGATGCCCGAGGCCATGCCCTCCGACACCTCAAAAGAAACCAATTTGGAGGCCGTACACCCCGCCGACGACACAGCCCCAGAAAGGGAGGGCGGGATCCAACACAGGGTACACAGCACCTGGCTCAGCTCGCCCCCCGCCCTCGCTGCTCGATCTCCTCCCTCCATGCAAAGTCCGAAAGGGCGGGACCATAACGGTACCATCAGAGTGTGCAGCAGCAGGCACCCTAGCCAATTCCGCCCCAAGCTGCTGCTGCTGCTGCCCGGGCCGGCCCTCAACCGGCAACAGCAGCAGCCCATGATGCCGCGCCGCATCCCCTCCGTGAAATGCCGGCCGCGTGTGGCGGTGTGCTCTGGCAGGCCACGACACGGCCCTTCCCCACCACATGCCATGCGAGTCCTGAATGAGCAGGTAGACTGAACCCTAGAGTAGACAGTCCCCCAGTCTGCACTTGTGGCGCTTGATGACAAATACGGTTAGTGATGCTGTCTGAGCCACGACATCCCCGCCCACCCACCCACCCCACCCTAGCTACCAGGTGTGCGGGGTACTTCGTCATGCTCTGTGCAGGGTAACCACGGCATGGCATGGCATCGCATCGCATCGCTCCAGTGTAAGCTGAGTATGCCCTGAGCCGGATGTCACGGCCTGCCTCCCTTTATGCGACGGGGTTCCTCCCAACCCCTACTGACTGCAACGCCGTGATGCTGCACCCACCCTGCTCGCTGAGTGTGCAACGATACACTGCAACGATACACTCAGCGAGCAGGGCGTATCGTTGCACGAGAGGGCGATGTCCAAATGACCTAGACCGTTCAGCACTTCGAGGAGTTGTACCATACCGGTAAGTCAGCAGTCTCAGGGTCAGTCACCCAACGGATGCTCGCCGCTGCAGCATTGAAGTGTCTGGCGGCGGAGATGCGTCCTCGAGCCTGCCTTGGATCGCTTAATGATCCCAATATACAATACTGATTTCGTTGTGGCGATTCCAACCATCACATGATTCTTACCAAATGATCCCAACCGCATTGACCTGGTGTGAATCTGGTCCCAACCTGGTGCTGACCGCATGGCCCCTATGGCCGCACTGGGTTGATGGGCAGGAGGGTGACGCTTGACTGCAGGGACCGCAACGGCGGGGGCGGCGGGAGGGTGTGTACCGTGGGTCAGTCGTGGTTTCGGAGCAGCGCCGTACGGCGCAGCTCTTGCGCACCTGCGTAGCCACCGCCACCGTAGCTGCTCACCTGCTTCGACGCGGGGGGCTTCTTCGACGACCAGGGACGAGCCCCGCCGGGGCCCTGGGACCGGTTGCCGCTGGTGCTGCCCACACCAGCCGTGCTGGCGAAGGGGCCGGGAGTGGGGTTGGATGGGCTGAGGGGGCCGCCAGGCGCCACCAGGGAGCGGGAGGAAGGCGGCCGGGAGCCACCCTGCAGCAAACGGCACGGGAGTGGGGAGGTGGCGGCGCGCATTGGTTGTTGGCGGTTCATTTCCTGTTGGCCAACCAGGCAAGTCAGGTACGGGTTGTGTGCTCCGAAACACCGCTGCAAAAAGGGGCAGGGTGCGACGATGCTCACCGGCACTCGCCCAGACGCCATGGCCGCGGACAGCTTGCGGTGCAGCTCCGCTAGGTCGGAGCTCAGTGCCTGCGGGGGCGACAAGCGGCGGCGGCGGCAGCGGCGGTGGCGGCAGCGGCGGCGGCAGGGGGGCGTGCGTGAGGGTTTGAAGGAGTCGATGGGGGGCAGCGGGGCAGCGGCGCAGCTGGCGCGGGTTCACAGCCGTTGCAGTGGGTCACGAAGATTGTGTCGAGGACGCGAGGTGCCGCCCGCCGCCGGAATTGTTTGGGCTTGCCGGGCGCAGGATTAGGTAAGGTGCAAGGTGCCCTAGTGGCTTGGTGCGGTGCGCTGCGGCGCGGTGGCTTGGTGCGCTGCGCTGCGGTGCGGCCCGCCAACCCACAACTCCCGCAGGCATCTTCACGCGCATGATGCCGCGGTACGGCATCAGCAGCTCGAAATGCAAGCTAGGAGGCCGCAAGGGCAAGCAGGGGTAGGGCAGGTCGATGTGGATCGACAACGGAAAGGGCAAGCAGGGGGGCTTCGAGGAAGACCCGTGGATGCGAGCAGCAGGGTGGTGGGGGGGCGGGGAGGAAGGGAGGGGCGCCCACCTGCCGGGAGGCTCGCTCATGGTTGAGGCCACGATGCGCTGCGCTGAGTGCGCTGCTGGTGGTCAGCAGCAGCATGCGCAGATCCGTCAGCTCCGTCATCAGGGCCTTGGGGGCCGGAGGAGGGAGGGCGGGGGAGGGAGGGCGGGAGAGTGAGGGCGGGGGGCGGGGCAGGGGGCGGAGGGCGGGGCAGGGGGCGGAGGGCGGGGGATTGCAAGGAAGACCCGTGTACGCGAGGAAAACCGTTTAGGACAGACGTTTCGAGGTGCATGCATGGGGGACGGGGACCGGGGGGCGGGGCAGGGGCCGGAGGGCGGGCGGAGTTAGCGGCGTGAGTCGGTGGTTCAGGGTGCAGGGGGCAGGGTTTAGGTCTGGGTTGAGGGGTGTGTGCACAGGGGCTTGGAGCTGCCTCAGGCAGCCTGCCAGAAGGGAGAAGGAACCTAGGTATCCTAGCTTACCTTGGCGCGGCACGTGAAACAAGCACCCAGGCGTGACTCCAGCAGGGCAAGCAGCTCCGGAACCGCGAATCCGGCATATGCCGTCACGGAACGGCCAATCACCAAGGTGGGGTTGAACCCACCATCGCAATCACCACACCCGCTTCCATTCCCCAGCTCCCCCCAGCCACCCCTCCTTACCTGCACGTCCTCCTCTCGTACGGGCGGCCGGCCGCCCTTCAGCCCCTGAGCCCCCAGGGCCGCCTCCTCACTGGGGCCACCCTGCTGCTGCTGCTGCAGCTGCGGCCTCGGCATGCCGTGGTGGTTAGACGGCCGCTGCAGCTCGACAGGTGGTGGCGGCTGGACGATCCCCTGCGCTGGCAGCCGCACCCGCCCGCTGGTGCCCCCGGCGGCCCCGGCGGCTTCGGCTCCTGCTCCTGCTCCACCGCTGCTGCTGCTGTGCCTGCGGAAACTGCCCGCCGCCCCCCGGCCGCTGCCGCCGCCGCCACTGCTCGGCCGCCGCAGATCCTCCTCCACCGACAGCAGCACCCCCAGCCCCGCCCCCAGCCCCAGCCCCGGCTGGGGTGCACTGGTGCTGCTCCTCAAACTGCTGAGCCGCTGCTGCTCGCAGACCGCCGCCGCCGCCGCCTGCTCCTGCTCCTGCGCGGGTATCAGCTGCCCCGGCTCCCCCACTGCCGTCAGCGCCTGCTCCACCGCCATCCGGATGTAGTCCAGCTTGAGCTGCAGCACGGCCCGGCTGTCTGTGCCGCTCTTTAGGACGTTGTCCCGGGCCGTGGTGAGCCTGGAAACGCGACCACAGGGCATGGGGGGTATAGCTGAGTCATGGCAAGAGGTGAAAGGTATTGAAAGGCATGTGAAAGGCATGTGTAAAAACGTTGGAAGGCATGGGAGGAGAGGCATGGGACGAGCACGCGGCATCCTGCGTGGAGCACGAGCAGCCGCCTGGGGGCGGTCCCACGTGTGCGGAAACGGTTGCCAGGTAACCGCAGACAGGTTGTGTGTGTGTGTGTGTATATGTGTGTGTGTGTGTTTTTTTTACAGGTGGCCGGAACCCGATCGCTGCATACCCCCCGCAAGACCCCCTTCTCATAGCACCCCACTCCCCCCCCCCCGGTCATTTTCGCCCCCCCTCCCCCCCCGCTATCCGCACCTCAGCTGCGACAGAGCGCTCCCCAGCATGTCCGCGTGCAGGTCCACCAGGTCGTCCGCGCGGGGCGTCTCGGCCGTGGTGGCGTCCATCCAGGGGGGCAGCGGGAACAGCGACGGCTCGTTGGAGCCAGAAGCTCGGGGGCCGCGGGGGGAGCCGGAGGCTCTGGGGCCGCGGGGGGACAGGTCGGTTCTGGGGCCGGCGGCGATGGCGCGCAGGGCGGCGTCTGGGGACCTGGAGTTGGGGGGTTGCAAGGGAAACCCGTGTACGAAAGAGAAAACTGTTGGGGCTGGCGGAGCGACGAGACAAGTGGGGGAGAGTATCTAGGGGTGGTTGGGTAACGGTACCGGTAAGCGGATGGTTGGGGCGGACGCGGGGTGTGTGGGGGTGGGTTGGGGTGTAGGGTTTGGGGTGTAGGGTTTGGGGTGTAGGGTTTGGGGTGTAGGGTTTGGGGTGTAGGGTTTGGGGTCTAGGGTTTGGGGTGTAGGGTTTGGGGGATGTGGGGCAGTGGGTTCGAGGGAAACCCGTGGATGTGGGGCAGTGGGTGGGGCGTGGTGGTGATTGGCGGCGATGTGGAGGGGTGCTGGGAGGGAGGAGGCGGGTGCTGGTTGGAATCCACTCCCACACCGTCGCCCTCGCGGCCACGATTCGCAGCTCCCACCCCCACCCCGCACCAAGTTCTCCAGCATGCACCTCCCAAACGGCTGCCCTAAACGGTTTTCCCCTTCATACACGGGTTTTCCTTGCAGCCCCGCCCCTCCCCGCACCCACCACCCACCACCCATGCATGCATTTCAACACGTCTGTCCTAAACGGTTTTTCCGGGCATCCACGGGTCTTCCTCGAACCCACCCACCCACCTGAAGTAGTCTTGGAGCGAGATGTACGGCGTCATGACGTCAGCAGCGCTGATGCGCGCGACAGGGCTGGCGGCGGCGCTGGCGCCGGCGCTCAGGCCCCCGCCGGGCACCTTTTGCGGCCCCGAAACCGGCCCCGAAACCGGCCCTGAAACCGGCCCGGGGGCCGGAAGCGGGACGCTGTTGGAGCCCGCCAGTCGAGGGGAGGGTGAGGGGGTCGACGTGCTTGTGGCCCGGCGCGCCGACTCCCTCGCATGCACGATGCCGGCGTTACGGGACATGGGCCGCCGGGCGCACCCGCCCGGAGGCATCGGCGGCGCGGGGGGTGTGGGCGGCGGCTGCGGCGCCGGCGCCGGCGTCGTCTGAAGGTGCGCGCCGTGCGGTGGCGGCGGTAGCGCCTGAGAGAGGTTGAGGGATGGCAGGGATGCCGCCGCCGTGGCCAGACCCGCCATGGCTGCCGCCACCGGCGGCTTGTGCCCCTCGGCGGCGCTACGTCGCATCTCCGCCACCTGCAGTCGTGCCAGGCGGCCCCGGTGGTAGGCCTGGATCCGGACAGCAGCGGCGGCCTCGACCTCCGCCTGGATCCGGACCGCAGCCGCGGCCTCGATCTCCGCCTGGATCCGGACCGCAGCGGCGGCCTCGACCTCCGCCTGGTCGTCCGGCACTGGCGCAGCGCCGGCGCTCCCTTCCGGCTCCCGCTGCTGCTGCGGATGCTGCTGCTCGTGTTGCTGCTGCTTTTCTTGTTGCTGCTGCGGTGGCGGCTGCTCGGAACGGTCCTCTGGCGGCTCCGGCGTCGGCTGCGTCGGCGGCTGCGCGGCGGCCGCTGTCCGCCTCATCTCCGCCACCTGCTTACGCGCCATGTGTCCTCGCTGGTAGGCCTGGATCCGCACCACCGCGGCCTCCAGGTCAGGCTCGAAGCCGGCCCCACCAGCATCAGCCTCCGGCTGCCGCTGCTGCTGCCGAGCAGACGCCGCGCGCGTGACGACCCGCGACCCAGATCGCGAAGCGACCCCCCCTCCTGCAGCGACCGCAGCCCCGGCAGCGGCGCCTGCTTGCTGCGGTGGCGACAACGAGGAGCTGTCCGGAGCTGTTCGAGCGAGCGCCTCCTCCGCCTCGGCATCCCGTCCTTGCGCCTGCGGTTGCCAGAGTCGCCAGAGTCGCCAGAGCCGCAACCCGCAACCCGCGCCGGCAGGCAAGGGAGAGTGCAGGAGTTTGTGGCGCTGCACAAGCTGCGGGTTCCCAAGGACGCCACCGCCCTTCGCGGACTGGGGTGGCGCCGACCAACACCGTTGGGAAGCCGTACCATACTGTACCGTACCGTACCGTAACAGCCGTTCGTTCGGAAATTCGTGCTATCCATCCAAATCCATCCAAATCCATCCAAATCCATGCATGGGTTGTGCTTCCAATGGCAGGCAACCCAGGGCCTGCGCCGGACGCAAACAAAGCTGTCGCGCACTCCCACCGCCGCATTCCGCCCCGCCCTCCTCCCCGCCCTCCCCCCCGCCCGACACGTTACAGGGTTTCGGTTACAGGGTTTCACCTACCTTGAGCACCGACGCCAACGACGAACAAATCTCGCGGGTGATCGGGTGGCTGCCCCCGAGGAACGACTCGGAGCCCTGTGGGCGTTGCGCATCAAGGCATACCTCAACCACAGTCCGGTGGTGCGGGCAGATAGGGGCGGAGTCCGCCCCTCAGTTCCCCACCCCCTTAATACACGCCAGGCTCCGGCCGGCGTAATATTATTATTATTATTATTATTATATTATTATTAGTATTCTCAACCACAGGGCAACAGCGGCGTACGCGGCGCTTGACGGGCGGCGACGACAGCGACAAGTGAGGGCGCACACGGAGTGGCTGTGCAGTGCAGCGCAGCGCAGCGCAGCGCAGCGCAGCGCAGCGCAGCGCAGCGCAGCGCAGCGCAGCGCAGCGCAGTGCAGTGCAGTGCAGCGCAGCGCCTGACGGGCGCAGCGTGTTGCGCGAAGCGGAACCAGCGGTGCGCTGTACGGTGGATCCAGCCGCCGGGGGCCAAACAACCTGGATCCACGCGTGGATCCACGCTGCAAACGCCTTCCTCGTGAGGTGCACCACAGCGTGTGCCTCCTCCCTGTCCGCGCCCGGCCTGTGGTATTTTGCAGCTGGCTGCCGAGCGCACCTCTCCGGATCTGTCTCTAACAACCCACGGGTCACTCAACACCCCGGCCCGCTTGCTGCCGCGCACCCAGCTCCATGGCACGTGGGCCCTATCCTCCAACTAAGGGGGATCATTGGAAACACTACTTCATCCCCTCAGCCCCAGACACACACGCGGTGTGCGCCCGCACCTCCAGACCCTGCCGCAGCAGCAGCTCCGCCTCTTGCACCCGTCCCTCCGCCTGCAGCAGCAGCAGCAGCGCACCGCCATGAATCCACGAGTTAGAGGACAGCAGCAGCAGCAGCAGTACGAGGAGCAACAGCAGCAGCAGCAGGGCCGCGTCAGGGCCGCGTCAGAGCAATGTGCAACGCAAAGGACGGCGGCACCACGGCATGGCGGCACCAGGTCGCATGGCGGCACCAGGTCGCATGGCGGCACCAGGTCGCATGGCGGCACCAGGTCGCATGGCGGCACCAGGTCGCATAGCGGCACCAGGTCGCATGGCGGCACCAGGTCGCATGGCGGCACCAGGTTGCATGGCGGCACCAGGTCGCATGGCGGCACCAGGTCGCATGGCGGCACCAGGTCGCATGGCGGCACCAGGTCGCATGGCGGCACCAGGTCGCATGGCGGCACCAGGTCGCATGGCGGCACCAGGTCGCATGGCGGCACCAGGTCGCATGGCGGCACCAGGTCGCATGGCGGCACCAGGTCGCATGGCGGCACCAGGTCGCATGGCGGCACCAGGTCGCATGGCGGCACCAGGTCGCATGGCGGCACCAGGTCGCATGGCGGCACCAGGTCGCATGGCGGCACCAGGTCGCATGGCGGCACCAGGTCCCCCGCAGCTTTTGTCCTCGAGTCGCACTCCCTGCTACATGTATACCGCGTGCATTGGACTGGTGTGACCAGCCGCACCCCGGTTCCTCCCCCGCATGTGCCAAATGAGAGTTGCTACGCTGCCCCACCCCCTCCCTGCCCCCTCCCTGCCCCTCCTCGCCAACCCCTTCCCCCGATGTGTCTGACGACAATGCGCCAGCTATTCTACCCATGTCATGTAACCGGTCTTCATGCCACCCCCCTCCCCCCGCTCCGCCCCCTCCCCCGCCCCGCCCCTCCCCGAAACAGTTTTTTCGGGCATCCACGGGTCTCCCTCGAACCCCCACCTGGAACGCCTGCGCGAGGTTGTTGCATGACGTGGCGGTGTCCGGGTGCTCGGGCCCCAGGGCCGCCACAGTGATGTCGTACGCCGCCTCGAAGTGCTCCCGCGCGGCGAGCACATCTCCCCGCGAGCGATACAGCACCCCCAGGTTGTTGAAGTTGGTGGCGGTGTGCGGGTGGCGCTCGCCCAGGGTGCGCTTGGTAACCTCCAGAGCGCTGGCACGAACGAGATAATAGAGGGGTATGTGAGGGGTATGTGAGGGGTATGTGAGGAAGACCCGTGGGTCGGCACCGACTAGAGGAGGAGGAGGAGGGGCTGCAAGGAGAACCCGTGTACGAAAGGAAAAACGTACGTTTAGGACAGGAGGAGGAGGAGGGGAGGGTTGGGTTCTAGGGTTTAGGGTCCCAAGGGGCTGTGTGGGTGTACGGCAAGCGAGTGGAGTAGTTGACGGTGACTAACAAGCTCATGTGCAACGAGCCAGGGGAGGGCGGGGAGGGGGGAGGGAGGGGGGAGGGAGGGGTGTTGAGGCGCGCACACGCCCCACCATGCCACCAAGGTGGAACGGAAACATGTGTGCCATGGTGGTAGGGTGGTAGGGTGGGGTTTTCCAAAAACACACCGGTACCCTCCCCCCTGTGGCGCTGACGAGCTGCATCCACAGCTTTCTCGGTAGCCGACCCAAGCTTTCCGGCGCATGCGCACTCAACCGCGTGTGATCCGCCGCCGCGTAGTTTCTGCCCTCCGTTTCCCATGTCGTGTAACCGGGTCCGGGCCTTCCCGCCACCCCCTGGCGCCCTCACCGCTGCAGCAGCGGCTCCGCCTCGTCCAGCCGGCCCAGCGACTGCAGCACTCCCGCCAGGTTGTTGCAGGAGGCCGCGGTGTCCGGGTGGTCCTCACCCAGAGCCCGCCGGCTGATGTCCAGGGCCTGGATTCCAACCCAACCAGACACCACATCCAGAAAGGTGGACGCAAGCAGCAAGGGTGAGTGAGCGAGTGAGTGAGAGCGGGCGGTTGGGGCTCAAGCGGTTGGGCTTAAACGGAATGGCAAGGAGGCCCACCGGGGTACCGGTATTGAGAGGTAGCCGAGTAAACCGCAACGCGGCGTCGATCCTGAAACTCTAAACCCTACGCAGTGACGGACCAGCTCCGAAACCCCGTGCCTGACCTTCCTGGGTCTCTCTGCTGGCTCCCTTCGTGGTTGTGCCCTCTCAGTCCAGATGTGGATTTTACCATCCCCCCCACCCCTCCCCGGTAGCTTAGCCGCCAAAGGTCATATTACGACCTTCGGCTTTCGTATCCCCAACCCAGTTCTCCCGCATGCATCTCAAAACTTCTGTTTTAAAAGATTTTTTCGGACATCCACGGGTTTCCCTCGAACCCCTCCCCGCACTCCATCCCCAGCAACCCGCCACCCTCGTCCCAGCCCCCTCGCGTCCCCTTGCCGTCCCCTTGCCCCGCCCCCCATCTCTCCGCCCCCCGTTTCCCCGCGCCCTCCCCCCCCCACACACCCGCGCCCGCACCTCTTGGTACAGCTGCGCCGCCTCCTCCAGCTTCCCGGAGTCCTGCAGCAGCCACGCCAGGTGGTCGCACGCGGCTGCGGTGTCCGGGTGCTCCCGACCCAACACGTCCTTGCGGCCGTCCAGCACCTGGCGGCGGTCGTAAGGAAAACATGCCATCGGGGGGTCGTGGAAGGGGAGGGCGCACGGAAGGGGAGTTACAATAACAGACCCGGAAGGGGAGGGGGCACGGAAAGGGGACGACGACGGGCACCACGAAACGAGGCATAACACGGCACCTGTTCGGCTGTTTGGTTCGTCGATTTGGGTGTTGTTGGGTGTTGTTCTGGGAGAGACCAGCCTCACAGCCGAATGGGTGTTATGGGTAGCAGCGGGGAGGTTTGTTTGACGCGTGGATTAAGTATGCCTGGCGGGTGTCGGCGCCATGGCGCCGCCCATTCACCCCCCCCCCAGTTATCGCCAACTATCCTGTCCCTGACGTGTGAAAGGTTTTTATGCCAACCCCCAGTTCTTCCCTATGCGCCCCAAATGCTGTCGTACGTTACCGGTAGTTATTTTTCCTGCTAGCACGTCGTCGACGGGCCGCATCCACAGGTTTACAAGGTAGTCAACCCACGCTTTCCGGCGTATGCACATTTAAACGCGTGTCCGGAAAACGTGTGTTCGGGCCTTCTCGCCGCCCCCCCCCCCACACACACACATGTCCCGGTGTCTGAAGGCTATGCACCAACTACATTTCCCCAGTCGCGTTACAGGTTCTTTTACTGTACCCCCCCCCCACACACACACACTTAAAACACACTTAAAACACACGCACACGCACCTGCCGCAGCAGCTCCTCCGCCTCCTCGCTCTTGCCCTGCCCCTTCCGCAGCAGCGCCAGATTCGACAGCGAGGTCAGCGTTGCGGCATCGGAGTCGCCCAGGGCCTTGCGGTGCTCCTGGGAGGGCGGGGAGTGCAAGGAAAACCCGTGCACGAAAGGAAACCCGTTTGGGACAGACTGAGAGGGGGGTTGCAAGGAAAACCCGTGCACGAAGGAAACCCGTTTGGGGAGGTAGGGGGGGAGGAGGGGGGGAGGAGGGGGGGAGGGGATGCGGGTCGGTCCAGGGAGGGCGCGTGGAGGCTCCGCGGAGGGGTTGACGGTTGAGCTGGTTTTTCACCACCACCACCAAAACACATCGACTGAGAACCGCAGGACAAACAGGGGAGCCGGATGCAGCATCCATATCGCTGGCGTAAGCATCCCAGCCACGCGAAACGCGGGGGGGAACAAAACACACACCGTCCGCCCCCGCCCCCACCCCTCAGGGCCCTAGCAGCCGCCCCCAGCCCGCACACCTTGACTGCCGCCAGCGCCAGCGCCTCCGCCAGCGGCGCCTTCCCCAGCCTCAGCGCCTCCGCCGCCTTGCGCAGACAGGACAGGTAGCGCGGCCCGGACCGCACCCCGGTCCGGATCAGCTGCTGCGCCTCACCCACCAGTGCATCCTGCAGCGGGTTCCGGGTTCCAGGTTCCAGGTTTTAGGGTACTTAGGGTATAGGATTTAAGGATTCAAGGATTCAAGGATTCAAAGATTCAAGGATTTTAGGATTTTAGGGTCCTAGGACTTTATAGTCTAGAGTGCGTCCACGAGCAGCGCGCGCGGGCTCTCTCTGCTGCTGCCACCACGGCTGCCACCACGGCTGCCACCACGGCTGCCACCACCTGCAGGGTCGCACCTGAATGCCCGAGACGATGTTCCGATTGGCCGCGCCCAGGGAGCCGGACAGCCGGTGGACCCGCCGCACGCCGTCCCCCGCCGCCGCCTCCTCGAACTGCAGCGACAGCGCGGCCAGCAGCTCCCGCTGGTCGGTGGGGCTGTGGGCCTCGGAGGCCTCCAGGTTGATGTTCTGCGGGTGGGTGGGTGGGTGGGTGGGTGGGTGGGTGGGTGGGTGGGTGGGTGGGTGGGTGGGTGGGGTGGGTGGGTGGGTGTGGATGGGTGGGTGGGTGGGTGGGTGGGTGGGTGGGTGGGTGGGTGGGTGGGTGGGTGGGTGGGTGGGTGGGTGGGTGGGTGGGTGGGTGGGTGGGTGGGTGGGTGGGTGGGTGGGTGGGTGGGTGGGTGGGTGGGTGGGTGGGTGGGTGGGTGGGTGGGTGGGTGGGTGGGTGGGTGGGTGGGTGGGTGGGTGGGTGGGTGGGTGGGTGGGTGGGTGGGTGGGTGGGTGGGTGGGTGGGTGGGTGGGTGGGTGGGTGGGTGGGTGGGTGGGTGGGTGGGTGGGTGGGTGGGTGTTTGTCGGTGGGTGGGTGGGTGCTAGCGGGGTTTCCTCCTCCTCCTCCTCCTCCTCTCAAACCCACCCACTACCTCCACCTCCGAACCGCACCCGCCCAAACCCCCCACCCCGCCGCACCCACTACATTTCCCCAGTCGTGTTACAGATTCTTTTATTGTACCCCCCCCCCGTCCTGTTGCGTAAAACGGTTTTTATACACCCCCCGGCCCCCTCAGCTCGCACCCTCAGCGCCGTGTACACGATGTCCAGCGTGAAGTCGAACACCGGCAGGTGCAGGAAGTGCGGACCCCGCAGCGCCAGCGCCTGTGCCGCCTCGTACAGGCACCACGTGCGGCTCAGAGCCGCCGCGCCGCTGTCCAGCAGCAGCAGCGCAGAGTCGCACTGCCGCAGCGCGGCATGCACCGTCGCGCGGCGGGTTGCCAGATTAGGCTGCCGCCAGCGGGGGATGGAGGACGCGGCGGCGGCGGCGACGGCGGCGGTCGGGTCGCCGGCTGGGGCTTCCGGCGGCAGTTGCAGGTGGGTGCTGAAGCAATCGATCCAGACGAAGGTACTGGAGAGCGTGTTGGCGCGGGTCGCTGGGTCGGTGTTTGGATCGCCTGCACGGGGGGGGGGGTAGCAGAAAAGAACCGGGTAAGCGGCGGTGGTGGAGGTGGGCCAAGCGCTATGGGGCCGCCTCTCAGGCCGCCATTGACTTTCGCGGCCCGACCCAAATCGTGTCGTGCGCGCCCCGCTGGCGCCTTGCATAATGCCCGCCCTGCTGCCGCCTTGCATAAGGCCCGCCCTGCTGTCGCCTTGCATAAGGCCCGCCCTGCTGCCGGCAGTCCATTACGGGCGGTGCGCGATAGCGGGGGGCCTTGCAGCAGGTGCGGGGTTGCAAGGAAGGCCCGGGTGCGGGGTGGGGTGGGGTGGGGGATTGCAGGGGCTGAGTGAGCTTCCTCACACGCGCCCAGCGCCCAGGCCGTGGGTCCGGGTGCGCGTGGGGCCAGGTAGGGCAGGGGAGGGGACGAGAGGCTGCGCCCGCCGGCCCGCCCGCCAGCCCGCTCACCTATGAAGTGCTGCAGCAGCGGGACCACCAGGTCGGACAGGAAGCAGCAGCCCCACGAGTGGATGACGTAATGCTGCGCCACGCCCACGTGCTTCAGCGACACCAGGTTGACGAACGGCTCGCCCTTGCACTTCGGGGCAATGAAGTTGGCCACTATTTGCGAGGTGGTGTAGTCTGCTGGGACCTACGTCGACGACCCCGGGGGCGAGTACGAGGTGGTGGTGAAAATCGGGACCCTCCGGGAGCGTGTGGCTGTGCGAGGGTGTAGGAGCAAGGTGAGAACTGGGGGTTGGCGTGTTGCCGCCGCAAGGCCAGTCCCGCAAAAGGCCATGAACCAAAACGTAACATCATCCGCTGACTTTTGCCATAGGGCTGCATGGCCGCCATAGCGCTAAATACTTGTCCCAACCGCATTTGAGACCCCGAAGCGACAGTACAGGCCAATAGATGGGGTGTGGACCGCCGTTACAGTTGCAGTCGTGTAACACGAGCACACATCTCCCCCAGACTCTGATGCTTAGGGTGAAGTATTGACCACGATTTGCCGCCTCAACCGACCCAGCCCAAATTCCCTCGGCAAGGTTAATGCGACCTTCGGCAATGCCGTTATCGCTCCCGATATGTCAGACACAAGCCCAGAATATATAATTCTGCGTACTCTTAGCAAACAAGCACTGACTAATATTCCGCCAGGGCTCATGCAATGCGGACCTTTGATGCAAAGTCGCTGAGAAAGCGAAGAGAGACGCCGCGGAGCTCCTTTTCGTGCTCCACGCTCCCATATGTGCTGGTTGATGCTGCCATTTCCTCTCAACTCAGGAATTCCTGGTTTTGAAGTGTCACATCGGCCTATGGTTTGCTTCCAGCACCGTCGGGGTTCATTTTTGGTCTATAAGAAGACAATATATATCGTATAATCATTCAGATGTAAAACTGGTAGGGTGCGGGCGTACCCGTTGCAACTTAGGGGACGGACCCTCTGCACGTCTCTCAGACTTCTTATTGCAGGACTTTTGTGAAATGTGTGCCGATGAACCCGAGTAGTCCTCATCTGTGTTGGCAGAAAATATTGGTTGAGCGGGTAGGTCTTGCATCGGCCTAAATCCAATTTCCATGGGTTGCCTGCATCTGCTTTGGGTCTTTTTCCCGTGGCCTTCCCGGGGACGGTTGTGCTCTCGCGCATCGCTGCAGGCTTGGTGTTGGTGGCTCGTGGTGGACACGTTTCCCGACCAGTGAGGAGTGGTTTGGCTTCGTCCGATGATCTGTGTTGTGGCCTGGCCCTGCTACATACATGTCCAAACTAGGTGGCGTCTAAAGACGATGTCCAAACTAAAGACACCGGTTTGCGGGCAAGCCCCAAACCTTATGGGACAACCTTACGGATGACATCGTCACGGGCATAAGCGTAACAGGCCATTGCCTGCCTTGAACCCCATAAACATCCATAGACATATATGCAACGGGTCCACAGGCCCATTGGGCCCGCCTGGTTGCGCTTCCGCGCTTGTAGCCGTTCTGGCTCCCATGTAATACTCGCATTCTGCATCTGCTCCCCCTTCGCATCCCCATTCTTCGATCGGTTTTGGGACGGGAGGTCTTCAAACACTTAGGTATGCATCTCATGCTAGGATGGCTGGTTAACGTGGTGCGCGAGTGCGAGTTCATACAGTGGGCTCAGCAAATCGCGCATACGTTAGAAACCTCCTCGAGCCCTCGGACGATAACACGGCCTGTCGCCAAGTGCCCCAAAGAACGCTGACGTTCACGGAAGCATAAACCACCCGCGTGTGTAGGACCGTCCGCACAATGTTTCACTGCACTGTGGCAGGTTATGACCGACACGCCGACACATGACGGCACTGATCACGCCTGAAAATAATCGAGCATGGTTTACTGGTTTTCACGACTTTATGTCCCAAAACCCATAATTCATACTCAACCCTCGCGCAGCACGTTTTATGATAGCCTGGGAAATCACGGCCTCAGCAGTGGTGTGTCCCAACCAGCGTTCAAATCCCATGGGTCATGGCACCTTCCTTAACTTCTGCGTTCCTTTTACAGCCAACGGTCGGCTCCGTGCATGTCCTCAATTGGAACATCGCTACCCTCTGCGTCGACATCTGCAGGGGGTTTAACATTTGCTTTGGTGGCGCAACAGCGCTGGCCTCAAGTCCAACGGCAAGTACGGCAATGTGCAACCGATGACGATTATTACCTTGCGACATACCAACCTTGGTATTCATGCAGGATCTGACTCAGGGAGCTGTTGTAATATCGAACACTTCCAGGATTGGGCCCTAGTTCGGCCACAAACGCGTCGGATACCAGACTCTTGCCACATACGTGCGTCTGCTGGCCAAGACAGTATGGGCGAGACATAAGGGAATTTGAACAATTTTATTCGCGCTTTATAGCATACACAATGCTGTTGCGGCTGCTGGGTGCGTCGCTTAAGGCGAGCGCATCCGATGGCCTCTTCCTGGCGCTTTGGAACACAGGCGTGTGGCGTCTAATGGTATTTCTTCTTATATATTCAATTGGTGCGCTGGTTGTCCGTATATGTGGGTTTAGCGGCCAGGTAGAGCGCTGACGGTTGTGTGCATGGCAACGTTGCCAGGCCTGGCCGGGCCCAGCTTCAATGCGTCTTTCATCATTATCACACCCACATGCCCGACTGGTGTGATTTCCTGCGATCTATCATGCAAGCAAAGTGCTGGTCAGGTTGCCGCCCGCCGACCACCCACGCCTCGCCCTCCTCCAACACAACCCCAGGCCTGGCCATTATCTTTCCAATCACACCGACGCTTATGACGAATGGGTTCGCGTCCCTCGCTGCCGGCCACCACGTGGACTGTACCGTCTACACGCCTGCCACGTCGCCACCGGAGTGCGTCGATGCGCACTCGACGGTGGCCCTATGGATGAGCTGGACGAACTTCGTCTCCAGCTCTCTCCTCACATTCATCTGCGCCCCCTACATCGGGCATCTGAGCGATCGCCTGGGTCGCAAGCCTTTCATGCTAGCCGGCATCACGCTCATGTTTCTGCCGCTGGCCGTCATCCAGCTGTACCTGCACGACGTCCTTCCCATCTACTGGTACGGCGCGCGAGGACGGCAGGGGGGTTACAGGAAAAAACCGTTTACTTGACATGGGAAGTGTAGGCGGGGGGCGTTAGCGATTATACCCGGTTACATGATATAGGAAACGGAGAGCAGAAACTAACTGGCGACATGGGGGGGAGGGGCTGCGGATGCACCGGGTGTTTATGCGTGTGTTTTGGATGGTTCCGACAGCACCCCGGAACACCCTTCGGGTGATCAAGGCCCCGCTGGAACAGCGGCTCCCGTGCCCAGTACGGCTTCCCACGCAGCGTGGTTTCGGAGCGCGCTGTGGACATGCACTTCTCTCGCGCGTGAACACGGGCGTAAGACGCAACCCCTCCTCCCCCCCCTTGAGCCACGGCATCCTTCCTCACCTCCCTCACCTCCCTCACCTCCATCTTAAAACGTCGGTTCTAAACGGTTTTTCCTCGCATCCACGGGTCTTCCTCACAACCTCCCTCACCTCCCTCGCCTCCCTTATAACCCTCACAGCCCTCACATCCCTCACAACCCGCTGACGGCTCCACGCCCCTTGCCCTGGGTTGCCTGGGCCCCCCACTACGACAGGTACTTCCCCGCCTCTGCCGCCGGCGGCGTGGTTTCCTCCTTCACCATGACCCTCACATCGGTGGCCGACCTGCTGGAGCAGCGACACAGGTGGGCGGGCGGGTGTCGGTGCACTTGCAGGAGTTACGGGTTTTAGGGTTTTAGAGTTTAGGCTTTTAGGGTCGTAGCGTAATTGGGTATCACCCTCGGGGAAAAACTACGAGCAAGCTGTTGGGGTGAGAAGGGGTGCGCCACCGCTTCCGTCTTCCGCTCGTGCCGTAGAGCGTGCCGCAGGGCGGCTGCCAGATGCGGGTACCTTGCGCGGCCCTGACTTCACCCCACCCCACTCCACCCCGCCAAAACGGTTTTCCCTTTCGTACACGGGTTTTCCTTGCACCCCCCCCCCACCCCACCCCGCACCACTCTTCGGTACCTCTTCTCCTCCCCCCCTCCACCACCCGTAGGGCCACCGCAGTGGGCTACCTCACGTCGTGCTTCTCGGTGGGAATGCTGCTGGGCCCTATGCTGGGCGGCTACCTCTCCGTCACCTCGGCCCTGTGGACGTGCATGGCCCTCACCGGCGTCACGCTGGCCTACGTGGCGGCCTTCGTACCCGAGTGCGCACCGGGGCCCCTAGCGCGGCGCGCCGCCGCCGCCGCGGCGGCGGCCGCCGCCGCCGCCGCGAAAGCTCCGCCGTCACCCTCCCCATCCCCACCAGCGGCAGCGGCAGGGCCGGATACAACCGGGTACTCCGGTTGTGGATTCCCGGAGCACGCAGACGATGAGTGTGGGCCCGCGGCGGCGGCGGCGGCGCTGGCGGCGGCCGAGGCGGTGTCGCTGGTTTCGGCGCAACAACACCTCATCAGTGGCGCCGCGCTGCCGCCCGCCGGCGCCGCCGCCGCCGAGGGCGCTGTCGACGTCTGCTTGCGCAGCGGCTCCCCGCCAGAGCCCCACGAGCACCCCCCCACACACGCCGCCTCCTCCCGGCGCACCAGCAACCCCGGCGGAGACGACCATACGCTGCGGCGTCGCCGGACAAGCGCCGCTGGGACATCGGGCCCGGGGGGAGATGGGTCTGCTGCCGCCGCCGCGGCCGCCGCCGCGGCCGCTGCGGATGGCGCCGACGATGGCGGTCCGCCGGCGGGCATGTCGAGCGGTTGGTCGGTAATACGGCACTCGTCGTTCTACCGGCGCATCGCGGCCATCTGGGTCGTTGTGACGATGACGTGGGAGGGCGCTGGCGAGCTGATGATACAGTACCTGCAGCTGAAGCTGGGGTTCGGCACACGTGACCAGGTGGGTGGGTGGCTAGGAAATAAGGCAGGCTCGTGGGACGGGAGGGAGGGAGGGTTATATTACCTTCTCGCTCGAACCCACGGCCGACACACCGAACGGCAGGGTGTTTCACCCCACCCTCGCTTCCCCGCCCTCTTCCCTCCTCGCCGCCGCTCGTGTGTGCATGTGTGTGTGTGTTTCCGCCTCCTCTTCCGCCTCCTTCTCCGCCTCCACTTTCTTCCCTCCCTCGCCTCTGCCCGTCCGCCCCCGCCGCCATGCTGCACCCCCCCCCCACCTCCTGGGCTGAAAACCCATACCCCGCCACCCTCCCCCCCAGGCCCACGTGCTTGTCGTACTCGCGTCCGGCGGCCTGGTGGTCAAGCTGGGCCTGCTGGCGCTGCTGGTACGGCACTTAGGGGAGCGGCGGCTGCTGGCCTTCGGGCTGCTGGCGTACGCTGCGGAGTGTGTTGCGCTGGCGCTAGCACCCACCAAGGCCCTGGCGCTGGGTGCGGTGTCGATTGGAAGCCTGGCGTCCGTGTGCTGGCCGGCGCTGGTGGCGCTGCAGACTTCTGGTGTCGACCCTCGGCAGCAGGGGGCCGTGTTCGGGGCGTTGCAGGTGAGGTGGGGACGCGTACCGGGCAGAGCAGTATTGGGCGTAAGAGGCAACGGTCAAAGGGGGCAAAGAGCCGGGCAGGTGAAGTCGGAGACCTGCTTGGGAGGGGGCCTCGCAGTCGGCCGGCGCAGCAAGGTGTGGTGTGGTGGTCGTACGGGGCAACGTGTTGGTGTGGTGGTCGTACGGGGCAAAGTGTGGCTTTTTTAGGGTAGGCTAGGATACGAGGAGTGTGGGACGCGTGTGTGTATGGGTGTGTGTGTGGGGGGTTCGAGGAAGACCCGTGGATGCCAGAAAAAAAACCGTTTAGAAGAGACGTTTTGAGATGCATGCATGGGAGAGGGGGCAGGTTGCACTCTGCCTGCCCCGGCTGTTCGCCCTTCAGCGTGCGACCTCATAGTTGTTTGGTGAAACCTTGCTTTAAATTACTGTCGTACTTTCCCTCCCTGCGGCTTCGGTGCGCGGGTTTTCCCCTCTTGCCCGCCGGCGACCCCCGCTGATCCCCGCCCCTCGCCCCGGTGGCATCCCCCATTCCCCTCCGAGTGTACTAAACGTTTCCTAACCGGCTTCACTTTTCGGCGCCGACCCACGGGTCTCCTCCCATATCCCCCCGCTCGCCACCTCTCACACGCCAGGCCATCAGCTCTATGGCATCTGGGCTGGGCCCCCTCGTCTTCGCGAATGTGTTTCGCGCGGTCACCCGGAGCGATTCCAAGTTCCCCGCCATGCCGGGTGTGGTATGGTACATGGCGGCGGGCATGACGATGATCGCGGTGGGCTTGACGCTCACGCTCCCAGACCAGGCGGCGGCGCCGCCGGGGCCAGCGACCGCAGCGGCCGCAGCGGCCGAGGACGCCAAAGGGCTCAGCGGCAGCGATGTGGAGGCGGGGGGGAGGACGGGTAACGATAGGGATTGTTCGGGGGCGCCTGCGGATCGGAATGGGGGTGGCGACGAGGGGGGGCTTCGGGAGCCGCTGCTGCCAAAGTGAGGAGGGTTGCAAGGAAAACCAAAGTGAGGAGGGAGGGGAGGGGGCGGGGGCTGACGTGGCGGAGGGGGACACGGCGGAGACGGATGGCTTGGGGGGAAGGGCGTTTGAGTGGGGCGGCTGGAGCGGAGGGGTTCGAGGCGGTGCCGTACCGTATTTGGTTGCCATTGGGTTGCGGTCGGAAGGGCTGCTGCGCCGATATGCGCGCGCGGCCACATGGGGGCGAAATTGTTCCCTGGCGTCGACCAAAACACCATGCGCTATGTTTATTTAAAAAGCAATATCGTGGGATGAGTTGCCCCGAGCAAGGGTAGGTTCAAGCAGGCGCTGGCCTCGCAGCTAAAGCAAGGGTGCTGCAAGGTTGTAACGACTTTGCACGACATGGCACGACTCGCGCCGACACGGCCATCGGCTTGCAGATGAGCTCGACTAACTTTGACTCTCCTTGGCCATTGTGGACTACGGTACCCGGAAAATTCGCCTGATGTGGAGGACAGACCGCTGCCAACGTAGCAAGTATACGGAAGCGTACATGCTCGTCACGACGACATCACAAACGCGACGGAACGCCCTACGAGACGGTTCTTGAGGCATAATTCGCATACAACAATATTAAGGGTCTTGACGCGGAACTTCTAGCGAGTCCAGTTCCTTCTAGTTCACTTTCGCGTATCGTCTTCAACCCGCCTCTGATTGCCAGTCCCAGGCCAGCCATGGCTGCTTCAGGGGTTCCGTTGCTTGGGCAGCGACCCCTGTATACCAGCCGGGTAGGCGTATGTCAAAATTATTGACGGCGACCTTTTAGGTCTGCTGGCACCTATGCGCCCAGCTCAAATGTTACGAACTCTTGCAGGTTAAGCTATCAGGACCTGTGTTAGTAGTAGCGCAATTTGGAGCTCGGACATCCCAGCGGCCGACGCAGGCAAGTCCCCAAGGAGACGACCAGGGCTTGCTGCGCTTATACCTCCGTATTTATCGATTATTCCCTTGAACAATCTCAGGCTGTATTTCACTCACTAAACACAAGCCGTCGGCAAGCGTCGGCAAGCCCATTACATGGGCGCCGACGCAGCAAAGCACACGGAAGGCAGCTCGTCGTCCATGCTGTCGCCATGGTTAACGTCGATTTCGCGAGTCCCTCCCTTTTACTTGGCACGGCACTAATTGGGTGCGGCGTGCTGCTTCTGAACGTGAGTTTAGGCCAGCGTGCCCATGCGTGCCTAACACCTAAACAATGCAATGCACGCTATAACATGTCCCCTTTGCCTGCCATTCAGCTTCGGAACTTCCAGAACAAGGTGTCTCGCGATGCGGACATCGTCGTTGCGGCGATGGTGAGCATCGTGGGCAGCACGCTCATCTTCCAGGGCTGGCGCCTGGACCCCCTCCTGCTGCTCTGCCAGGCGCTGACCACGTCGGTTGCGTTCTGGTACGGCTTGGAGACGTTCCGGTTGCGCTCCAAGGAGGCGGACATGGTGAGCCCGTGGCGGGTCAAGCCGGGGAGTGGGGGGGTTGCAACGTCTACGACTTGTATGGTGCAGCTGCAGTGGGGCAGCTGTAACGGGTACCTGGAATGGGTAGCTGCAATGGGCGGCTGGAATGGGGCAGCTGCAGCGGCTAGCTGCAGTGGCTAGCTGGAGTGGGCTCGAATACTCACCGCCTTGTGGATGAGCGACGTACCCACGGCAGTCCTACCCTCCCGGAGTACTCGTACACCCCTCCCCACCTCCTCCCGAGTCTCAAGTTATGCCCCCAACAACCCCTCCCCCTAGGCAACTCCACAGCTGCCACCAGGCGTTGGGCCCGACCCGGCATCAATGGAGGCAGCGCAGCAGTTCTATCAGCAGCAGGGCGGAGTGGGATACCCGATCGCTGGGGCGCCCTTCCTGCCCCCCGGCGGAGAGCCGTATTACCCTTGGGCTGTGGGGCAGGAGGCGGCGGCGTCGACGTCAGGGAGGGCGGACGGGCAGTCGCCATACAACCTGGCCAGCCCCGGCAGCAACCCGTACGCGGAGACGATCCAGTACGACTACTATGGCAACCCCATCATGCCACAGGAGCCGACGTACAGCGCGTCGGCGTTCAATCCGTACGGCGCTACGTACGGCACGCCGGGCGATTTGTACGGTGCGGCAGAGGCAGATGCGGCTTACGGGGGCACCTACGCAGCCGCCGCGCCATCGGCTTCCCATGGTGCTGGGTACGACGGCAGGGGCATGCCGACGGGTCCAGGGCCGTCGTACGGAGGTCCCTCAGCACCAGGAGGGCCCTACATGCCCCAAGCCGGCGGCTCTGCTCCCGGCCAACAGCAAGGACAGTTCTCGCTGCCGCCAGCGGCCAATGGAAGCGGCGCCAGCGTAGGGCCCAGGCCAGAGTTGCCGTACAGCGGTCCGTACGGCAGTGGAAACGGAGCCTCGTCACCTGCTGGCTCAGCCGCCATCCCTGGATACGACGGGGCTGGCGGCCCGTCATGGGCCGGGCAGGCAGCAGGCGATGCGCGGGGGACCCCGGGGGCAGGAAGCGCCAGCGGACGCGGCCAGACGGGGCGACTGGACCTGTATGAAAAGGTTGACGACTGGGAGTGAGGGTCTTGGAGGTTTAGGGTTTAGGTTCAGGGTTTAGGCTTAGGTTTGGCGCCACACGTGACGGCACTGCGCATCTGACCGCTGGCGGCTCGTGGGTGCGTGCCGGAGCTCTGATGGCTGGCGTGCGGTCTGTGTCCGGCCGTTTTCTGTCGGCAGCCTCGCAGCCCCCTCCTCGCCCCCGCCTCCAATCTCAGCGGCGCGGTGGGTAGCGGTGCGCAGGAGGGGAGGAGGAGGAGGATAGAAGTATTCCATGGGTGAGGAGCCGCGAGGCGGTGTCGTACGCTGTCCTCACGTGCGTCGTGGCGGCTGCTGCTGCCGTACTGCTGCTGTTGCTGCTGCTGTACTACATGTAACCGTGCGAAGAAAACGTGTATACAGCTGCGAAGCGATACCAACCGTTAGAAGGTGCATGATTTACACACTTTAACTCGGTTCCGATTAGGGGACGAATGCTACGGATGGTGGAGGGCCCATTCATTTCTGGTGGCGCTGTACGGCACGCGACCGGGGCCGTTTTACGGGAAGCGCCTCCAAGTCAGCTCACTTTCACTGCGCCAGCCTGCGGTGGTGGTCGCTATCGCCTGGTTGACCGACGGACATGGCCGCCGGCTATCTGACCCTGCTGTCGCACTGCCCGCACTGCCGCACCCTGCAGAACATCGAAGAGTGAACCGGGCCTGTGATGACGTCTTCCGGTCCTGTCCGAAGCTAGGCCCAGGCGGCAGGGAGCGACATAGGACCTCCAGGCGGTGGGGCCGCACATCAGTCGCGGATGCCGGGGCCGCACACCCGCCCCTCCGTGCTGAAATCGCCCCAACCAAATATTTGTTTTGCCATCACGCCACACAGCACATACCTTGCAACTGACATCATGCCCCATCAGTCACTGGGATACCAACATCAGGCACCATTTCGCTCGGGCAGTAATGGAGCGTTGGGCAAGTTTGGGCACAACTCGGCACAGTACGTTAGCTGTAAGGTTCATGTCCAAAACCAAGGTGTAAAGAATGGTCCACAGTGACGCGGGACAAGGGTTGGCTTGACCTGTGATTAGCCCTTACTCGGAAAGGCTACGGACAACTGGCAATATCGTAAACGAGCCCGTTGCGCAGGGGCGTCATGCATGTGTGGCAATCACTGTCACTGTAGGCTCCAGACTTGAGGCACGGTAGAGATCGAGCACATCACCTGACCTACATGTATTTATGCCGCCTTATGTGCGGCCAATGACCGACCCTTTGTCAGTCGCCCGAAAAAAAGCTCTGGATTCGCGATAAACGCAATCCAGGTGCAAAATGGCCCAAACGCGATAGTAATCGACCATTCATATTTTTTTTCATGGGTCAATCGCCCGTAAAAAAAACCTGCAGTTTCGCGAATCCCAAGGAAGGCTTGTCTTGGCCTGCTTTATGGTTCAGCTTTTTTTCGGCCCGTATCTACAGGTTCGCAATAAGCGCGCAATATGGTTCAGCTTTGTGCGAATCCCAAGGAAGGCTTGTCTTGGCCTGCTTTATGGTTCAGCTTTTTTTCGGCCCGTATCTACAGGTTCGCAATAAGCGCGCAATATGGTTCAGCTTTGTGCCCTTATGTCCCTATGCGAGGATGGGCGTATCAGATATGGGGGGTGCTAGGCTATCAGAAGCCCTATCATTTTGGCCTATCAGATACCTAGCAATTGGCTAGCAATAGCCTGCTACCTAGCAGGGGCGCCTGCCTGCTAGGCGCACCTGCTAGCTTGCTGCTAGGGGCTGCTAGCCTCGCTGCTAGGTTATCTGATAACCTCCTGCTACGTATCAGATAAGGATGCTAGCTTTGCACGCGATCGGCGGTCGGCTGACAGGTAGGCCGAACGGCTGGACGAGCAGGGTGCCTGCTGGCTCTTGCGGCTTTACAAGAAATAAGAGTTGCTTTATACACGCTCTTCTTCGTGTGTGTGGTCCATCGGTGGTAGCGGACACATATCAGAGCTTAACCTACAGTTTACCACGTTTTCTTCAGCCACCCGAAAAAGACTGCACACCGAAACGTCAAACGTCTGCGAAAAAATAATATACGATGCACACGCACGAACGTACGCAGATGCCCACTTGCACATCGGTGCGCATCTGCACATCGGCGCGCATCTGCACACCCTGCGAGCCAAACCTAACACTTATTTCTTGGCCTTCCATTGAAGAGCACACGATATTAGAGCCTTATTCGGCCACCGCGCGCTACTGCGCAAAACCTGGTACACATAACGAACTTCAGGCACACCCGCCGCGCCACAAAGGTCATCTCATACGAACGCATTTTCGTCCCGCGCATCGGCGCGCATCTGCACATTCCGTTGTCGTTAAGCAGAATGCGAGTATTACAAGGGAGCCAGAACGGCTCAAGCGCGGAAGCGCAACCAGGCGGGCCCGATGGGCCAGACCACGACACGGGTCACTGGGCAAAAGAGCCCACCCTCACCGGCCGGGAGGGGGCAAAAGCCGAAGGCAGCCAAACACGAGGACACGGAGAAGGCAGCACACACAACTCAAAGCACGGGGAGGAGAACAAGCGCGTCCAGACAACACGAACCACCTGCACCAAGCCAGCAGCGAGACGCGAGGAACGCGTTCCGGCAAAACGGGGGCCCCAAGCCCCAGAACCCAAAAGCACCCACAAAAGACAGCAGAGCGGGGGCCTAAGGCCCAGAAAATCGCACCCGAGTCAGCCGTCGGGTCACTCCTCGGCACCCGGGCGGCCCGGGAAGACCACCTCCCCCGCGGGCGAGGCGGCGAGGAAGGGGTGATCGGACGGGATGGCCCCCCACCCGCGGGGGGCCAGCCCCAGCTCGGCAAACGCACTGAGGCGGGCCCAGAAGTCGGCCGTCACCGCGGCGCACACCCGCACCACCGGCATGCGCCCCCCGGGGGCCCCAGCCTGCACCCGAAACAGGAGGCGGAGCCCCAAACCCAACGCCGCGACGGCCGCCAAGCACACCACATCCCAAACAAGCGGGTGCACCCCCAACGGGGGCCGACCCAGCCACAAATGCTGCGGGAGCAGGACAACCGCGCCCCCCATCGCCTCCACAAGCTCGTCACGCAATGACAAGGCCACCACACACTCCCAGAAGTGGTGGCGCCGGCGGCCCGTGGCCATGGGCGCTCCGCACGGGCAGGGGGTCGTGGGCGACCCCCGCGCCAGGAGGGCCGCGTGCATGGGGAAGCCATGGAACCCGTTCATGGCGAGCCGCCAGAGGGGCTCCTTGTGCGTGTTGTCCCAGCGAAGACGCCAGAGGCGCACCAGAGTGGCCTGAAATTCCCGGAGGGTGGAGGCCAGGGCTGCCGGGGGAAGGGGAGCCTCCCAGGCCTCCTGAAGGAAGGCCGTATGCTTAGCCGCCAGAGCAGCGAAGGCTGGGCCGAGCTGCAGGATGGTAGCCGACTTGACGGTGAGGGAGACAAGGGGAATGGCCGCGGGGCCCACCCGCCAGCCGACACAGCGGGCCATGCGGCCCCAGGCGTCCGCAGCGGGGGGGGCGGCAGCCGCACCCCCCGGGGCCGCCAGAACGAGGAGGGCCGCGATGGCCCAGGTGGCGGGAAGGCGGCCAACGAGGGCGTCGACGCGGGCTAGGCCCGTGGCCCCATCCCGCATGGAGGCCGGGACGGGGTGGGCGGGGGAGAGGCGGAGGACGTCGCGGAGGACGTCGAGCCGCAGGTACTCGGTACAGCGTATGGCGGGGGGCCCCCCGGCAGCGGCGACAGCGAGGGCCGTCCGGACCCGGCCCAGGGCATTGTAGCACTGGACGGCGACACCCACCGTATCAAGCCCACGCAGCTGGGCGAGGTCGGGGAAGTCGGTCTCCAGGCCCCGGCCGGTGGCATCGACCAGGAGGGGGTTGCCCCAGAGGGGCGCCGAGAAGCACCAGGGTCCCGGGGCGGCCAGTGTGGGGTCCAGGATGGTGATGGGCGGGAGATGGGCGAGCGCCGTAATCAGCTGGGCGAGGGCCGGGGAGCCCCGTGGGAGGGGCCGGCCGAGCACCAGCGGGGCGGCGGTGGTGCGGGCGTCGCCGTGGAGGGGCAGGAGGCACAGGGGGTGGGCCGCGGGGTGGCCGTGGCGCAGGAGGGCGAGGAGGAGCTGGGGCCACTGGGGGGCAGACGGCAGGAGGCCACACGCGCCGGCCAGGCCTCGCACGGCCAGGACGGCGTGGCGAGCCCGTACGTGGGCTTCGAGAGGGAGGAGGCCGAAGCCGCCCGCGGAGGGGGGCAGGGCGAGGTAGAGCAGGCCGGCTCCGGCAGGTACACGGTTGGTGCGGGCCTGATGCGCGGCGGGGGTGCAGCGGCGGTCGACGAAGGCGGCGGTGGTGGCCTGAAGGGCCGCCCGCAGGCCAGGGGGGGGGAGGCCGACGAACTCCATGTGGTAGAGGACACGGCTGAGGGCATAGCCCGAGGCGGCGAAGGCGCGGCCGAAGGCAGAGAGGGGCAGGGTGGCAGCACGCTGCAGACGGCTGTAGACCCGGTCGAGGTCCACAGGGTACGGTCCAGGGGCGCCCGCGGTGAAGGTGATGCCGAGGGTGGAGGCGGAGGGGACGACAGCGAGGCGGGGCGCCAGGCCGGCGTCGGGGGCGGCCAGGGGGGCGGCAGTGGCCACCGGGGTGGGGGGGAGGGGAGGGGCACTGGCGGCCGTGGGGCAGGCGGGGGGCGGGGCGGCGGCAGGGATGGCTCGGGGGCCACCGGGCAGGGGCAGGAGCTTCACTTTGCGGAGGTTGAGCTGCTGGCCCGACGCGGCGTGGAAGGTGTCCATGGCCGCCAGGAAGCGGGGGACATCCGCAGCATCCCGGAGGAGGGGGGTGCAGTCATCCGCGTACTGGGAGGCGGTGAGGCGGAGATCGGCGAGGGAGATGCCGATGGCTTCGTGCTGCAGCCAGGAGAGGAGGGCCTGACTGGGAGCGAGGTAGAGGAGGGGCGCAGCCGGGCACCCCTGTCGAACGCCGGCAGTGATGGGCACCCAACCGACCATTGTAGCGAGATTTGCCCCATCCGAGACCGTATGAAACTACCGCCGATGCCGAATAAACACTATGTACACGGGTCGGACGAGCACCTCACACGGAGCGCAGGGCCAAATGAGGGAATGCAGAATGGCGAACCCTAAAAGGCAAAAATACAAGCGAGCGTCGGGAAGCCGCGCGGAGGATGCTCGTCATGCCATTCCCTGCTTGAAAAAAGCCGAGATCGTATGTGCAAAGGGCCGGGACCGTGTAATACGAGCACCGAGCCGTACAATATACTGCCGATGCCGAAAAGGCGTGGCCGGAGAAACAGCTGAGACGCGCCGCATTTCCGCTTGGCCGGGAGCACAATAAAAGTCCCCAGTACACAAAATTTACAGCGGGGGCTGGGAAGCTGCGCGCAAAAAGACCGCAAAATGTCCGGAAAACAGCAGCCGCGAACGGACGGGATTGCCGTCTGGCAGATGCAAAACAATGGATCCCCTAACAGGCGTTTTTAAGAGCAGGTGGGCCGGGCCAGCGCAACTCACAGTGCCCTAGAACGCAAGAGGAATAGCAGCATGTCCATGGTACCACATTGGGTTGGCTATAAAAGTATGGTAGCAGGCGGGGGGCGATGAAAGAAAGAGAGCGCCAGCTGAGAAAACCGCGTGATACAGGCTGAACGCAACAAAAAATGTTTAGGTGACCTCAAGCCCGGTTTACCCAAGCAAGAAGGGGGGCCATGTCCTGGACTTAACATAGGCAAGCCGGGCCTAACCCAAGCGGGGGGACCACACCAAGACCAGCAGACCTGAGCAGACGCCCACAAACGCACCGAAAGGCACAGGGACCTCGCTCGCCGCGCCCAAGACAGCTCGCCCCCGACAAGATAGACCGGCAGGCATACCGAACATTGCACGAGCAAGGGGTCAATTCCAGAAGTGGTGCAGGCAAGGGGACACCGGGCCGGCGCTGGCGGCCCAGGGAAGCTCCCCCCAACCATAGGCGACGATTTGCGTAGTATAATGCTGGCATTACTACTATGCTGGCATTTCCGGTGGCGCTGCATGCTACTGCTCTGGAAAGGTCAAGCCAGCACTAGGGGCCCCAGGACCAGATGACAAGTTCGAGCCTGACGGTATGCACAACAGCGCGCGGGTTCCCCACAAGAATGACAACCCAGCAGGTACACCAAGGCCACTCGTCAACGCCCGGACAGCACGTGATCCCATCCTCCACACGCCCTTCCATCCACGCATACTAAACCACAAATAACATACACGATCATCTGCTTCACGAAGAAGACGGTTCCCGTCTTTCGGCCATTTATTGACACTATCTTGACGTACATATATAAACCCACTTTAGTACAGCGCTAGATGCTGTGGCATCTGCAGCCCGTACATGCAGCCTATCTCAGCCCGCCGTTGACCTGCAAGCACTGCGCGTGACTCATCCCTAGCACCTCATGCGGCACCACCATCTACGGCATCCACGCAATAACACCGGCCCCCTTCGCATCCACGCAATGACACCGGCCCCCTTCTAGTGAGCACCTAGGGAGTTTACATGGCTGCGCCCCATTGCTGGGTACTGCTAATCAGTCTACCGTAACAGGAGGCCCTGATCCCAGCCGCCCCGCACGGCGGAGGGCGACCCCTGTGATTGAGGAGGGCCCCTGTGTGGCCGACCTCCTCTTACGGCCAACGTCTCCATTTGGCAGCGCCGTCGCATGCTTCTTGTCCCCAACGACGAGAGGGCGTTTCGTCCGCGGGGGGCCATCATCAAGCGGAGGGGCGTCGTCGTCCTCGGAACCCTTGGTGACACGTGTTGCCTGGGACGCGAAGCCAGTGGGGCAAGCAAGTCCAGCGGCACTGGCAGACCTTGTGCTGCGACCCAGAGCCATCAGTCGTGCTGTAGTCTCTTTGCGATGGTCCTGTGTATCAGCAACAGCACATGAGGGTGTCAGCAGCTACAACAGGTGGAACAGTGCCTCAGCCTAGGAACCCCCTATTCATGATCGTCGCCCCCCCACCCCCCACCCCTGTCTCAAAGAGAGTCTCACCTCGGTGTCACCAGCCCCCGCGCTCGCGCCCACGCGCATCATGCCCAGTGCTAATGCCCTCCCGCCGTCGGGGCCGACCACTGCTCCTACACGCATCAAGTGCTGCTGTTGCTCGCACTCCTGGCGGTCGGTGTGTCTTGGCCCCGACATCGTGAGGGGTCGGTGGGTGGGACGGACCCTACGTGTGATGTGGTTCGGTGGGACGGACCCTACGTGTGATGTGGTTCGGTGGGACGGACCCTACGTGTGATGTGGTTCGGTGGGACGGACCCTACATGGTGATGTGGTTCGGCGGGACGGACGGTGGCGAGTGTAAAAGCTGATCACCAGGGTAATTGGGAAAATGTATTGGTGGCCGTAATATAAACATGTAAACCCTGAGAGGTTGGGTCACCAAGCGACGGCTACAGCAGCAGCCACGACATCCTAGCCACTTGCCTGTGAGGCGCCAAGCTCTGTCGCAGGGACGAAGAATAGGGGCAAGGCGCTGTCGCGGCGTTCAACTTCGCGCGGTGGTGGCGGCACCATCAGCAACTGTTGGTGCTGCTGCACTGGCGGCGCAGCTGTAGCCATAGCCACCCCAGGCGTTGGCGGATGCTGCTGCCGCCTGTGCTGATTGTGCTGCCAACCCTCCTCCATTGCAGCCGCTGTCCGGTGGGCGGCTTGCTCCTGCGTGCCCATCGCACCTAGGCGTGCAGTCGGCTTTCTGCGGGACGGCAAGGGAGGAGGACGGGAAGTGTCGATACGGGAGAGAAAGCCCAGCGTTACAGGTGGATGATGTGGCGTGGTGGTGGTGGGGGAGGGGTTTGTAATACAGACGGGCTATGTGCAAAAGCTTGTAAACGGAGTCGCCCACGCCAGACACTTGCCTGTGAGGCGCTTGGCCCTCTAACACGGCTCGCCGGAGCCTTCTGTAAGGTGCCGCCAGTACCGTCGGGGCCACCACTGTCAATACCAGCGCACTCGAGGCCACAGCCGTCGCCACCCCTGTCACCTTGCTCCACATAACGCATTAGCGGCGGTGCAATTGGTAGCTGGCCGTTGGATCTCCATGGGATGTCCGACACTTCACTAATAGCCTCTCCAGTATTTTGAACAGCAATTGTGGTGACTCAATGCCCAAATCTGCTTTCCTATCCACCAAAAGGTCCACGTCGGGATCCGAAACAGGGACACTCAGCAAGGTAGCGAACGCGGTGCGCAACGTCTCTGTCCCTGCGCCGTCGCCCGTGACGGCTGTGCCCCGCGCGTCCTCAACATCGGCATCGTCCTGATCCTCTTCATTCCAGGAGATAGCAAGGTCACCAGAACCTTCCAGTGCATTTCTCATCATCTGTCGCTGAAATTTTCAAAATTTGACCTAGTGATTTGCTATTAATGGGGCCGCTTTGTGTAATGAACGCTGTAATTTTATAAGTTTTGCTCAAGCTGCTGTTTTGAAACGCCGCTAAGGAGGCGCAAAAAACCGATTGCTGCTATCGTACCAATTTGTACGAAGCCGCTCATCACCAGGACACCAGCCATACTGAACTGTCAGGTATACTTGCCCCCTAGCTGTCTGTTGCCATGTCAGATGTAAGCTGGGGCCCGCTCGGCACGCAGGATAGTTACCCAAATTGGAATCCTGAACTCGACTATGATGCCATACATGGCGCAATAGGAACACAGGATATAGAATGGGCTCTAAACGAACACGAACGATACCAGCGTCGTGACAACCGGCAAGTCCCTGCGCAAGGGCCCGATTCTCCAGACCCCGGCACACAGGCCGTCAGCGCCGCAGCATATGATGCTTTTTCAGGCCTTCAGGGCTCCGGCACACCGACTGGCAGCGCCAAGACCAGCGGTGAGACTGAACGATCCGCTCGCCCTCTCAGTGAAGATCCATGGTCCAGCACCTCGTCATTATCAGCCAGTCAACAGGCGCCATCGTCCGTTGCGTACAGCTCCGAACCAACACAGAGCAGCGATTCGGCAGGTAATTACGCTGTTGGATCGCGTGTTATGGAGCCATACCTAACCAAGTTGGTGGGGACATGTTGATCGAAAGTGGCATGTCCTGCTTTGTCTTGGGGGAGAGGTTGTGCTGGCCAGCGTGACATGCCTGGCACGGTGCCCATGGTGTAGGCGGCGAGGCTTCCGCTGATGACATGACCGATTGCGTCCCGGGCAACGATGGCGGAAGGACCCGTCGGCGCGCGGAGCGCTCCGCCTACACAAGAATCTCGGACGACCTCCCTCCCGAGGCCTCGGTGAGCACTTGCGCATTTGTTGCGTCATTCCTTGGTTTCAACGCTCTCCAAGTGAGCGGCCGCTGGACATGGTTTGGGGGGTTGGGAGCGGGCGATGGTTTCCTGTTGTGGGCGCTCCCAGTGGGGCACAGGCTCCTAGTGTAGTTCGGAAGTGCCACCCCAGGACGATTGAGGAAGCATTCCTCGGTACCGCGATGGCGCCACCCCACAGGTCCCGCCCACCAACACGCCATGTTCCATGCGGAGAGCACCTGGGGCATGCTTATCAACCTAAATCACAACAGGCAGAACCCGGCAGCGAACATCATGTGCGCCGTCGCGGACTACACCCAGTCTCTACTGTACGAGCTAGGTACGCTATCAGAGCTACCAGCCGCGACAGCATGCGGTGCGGATAACACGAGCTCCAGATCGACGTCTCTGCAAGCTCCAGTAGCGGGTTCATGCTCTCCGACACGCGCTCCTACCTTCACATGCTGTACTGCCGCCTTCTGCCGCCGCCAAGCGAGGGGGAGAGGAGGTGTGGGCCTTGGCCGCGGCTTCCCACTTGCGAGCCGGACAGATGACCCTCTCCCTGGAAGAGCACGCCAATCTACTCAATCGATTCATCATTGAATGCTCGAGCCGCAGCGGTTTGTGCTGGCGCTCAGTCGGGCCGAGAGGGCGCAGGCCAAGAACAGCGTGTCTTGGGTCCTGTCGCTGCACCAATCAGTCAGCGTTGGCCCACTAACGCTCCGCCCCGGCGCGTGGTTTTTGTGCAAACCCGGAGAGCGCAAGGTGCACAGCCTGTGGTTCGGGCGGGTCGTGAGCATTATGCAACACAGCGGCCCCGACGGCCTTAGCCGTGTCGTGCTCGAGGCGCAGTTGCATGAGTGCAAGGCCATCGACAGATACTACCGTATGCCGATCGTGTCGGCACACCCACCGCCCCACGCGTGCGGTCCCATGTGGCTCGCGGATGGCATTGTTCCCGTCCACTGCTGGGCGGCGGGCTTCAATGACCGCCGGGACAAGCTGCTGATGGTCGCCCGGTCGTGGTCCTTCCTCCAACGCCTCTGAGGCGTTTTCTGTTGGTTTCTGCCAAGGACTAGGTGGGCGGATGACGTGTCACGCGTGCGGGGCTTTCTGTCTGCTGTGAGGCGGCTCACCCCTCTTGCCCCACCCCACCATCGCCTACTGGTTTCCCCCCCCCCTGCCCCGCATCTTCACGCCCAATCTTTTCTGCATCGTGCAGGCCTCCACTGTACCGTATATCATGCCACCCCTTCCCTGCCTCTGTCTCTTTCTCCGTGCCGCTGGGGCTGCTTCGTTGCTTTGACCCCTGTCTGCCCGCTCCGCGCCTGGCTGTTGTTCCTGACACTCCCTGGTGCCCCCTGCTCGCATGCTTCGCGTCAACCGCCTCCACCACCCGCTCTAGGTGAGTTCCGCCGCCGGGTTGGGCACCTGGTTTTTTGGTTTTTTTGCTAGTCGTTGCACTCTTGTGGGCGGGCGTCTGGACCTGCGTTTAGGCCTTCGCGTTCTCCAGTCCCCCATGGCGGCGCGGCGCGGCTTCGGCCTCCTACGATGAACGCCGGCGGACCTCATCTGGCAATTTCCGGCTTCCTAAACAACGTCCGCAACTCTTATGGTCGATATTCGGGCGGGTCGGGACCGTGCCGCGCTGTACGCTCTTCCATCGCTCACCACCACCCCCCAGTTCTCCAGCTAGCGCCCAAAACCGGTTCCATGAGGCGTTTCCTTGCGTTCCGCGGGGTCCTCGCTTCCTGTCGTCTCGCAGCAGCTGATTTAGCTTAGCCGCCGAAGGTCAACTTACGGCCTTCGGCTGCCGTATCCCCAACCCAGTTGGCATGCATATCAAAACGTCTGTCCTAAACTGTTTTTTCCTGGCATCCACGGATCTTCCTCGAAACCCCACCATCCCTTGTGCCACCTTGCCCGCCTCCCCCGCACACACACATTCGCCCACTCAGCATTTATAAAACACACATTCGCCCACTGGCCCGCCCTTCTGAAGCGTCGGCAATCTGGTGGCGCTGGTGCGACCGGAGCGTGCTTGGGAGCCGCTGGTGGAGCTTGGCGCCATAAGCTACCGTTTCAGCAGCGGCAGCAATTGGCAGGGGAGGGGTGGGATTGGGGGAAGGCGGAGGGGAGGGGAGGGGAGGGTGGAGGGGTACGGAAGAGTTTGCCCGTGATGCTTTGGGGGTGTGGGTGGGAGGGGCGTGATCGGGACGAGCATGGTGCGCGGCGCTTTTGGCGCGGTGCCAGTACCGGCTCGGGAGACGCGGCGGCGTGCGGTAATGACAGGGTTGGCGGGCAGCAGCGGTTGACGTGCCCTGTGGCGTTAGTGCTGCTGTCGGTGGTGGGCTGGACGGTGTGACCTGGGCGGTGTAGGCGATGCAGTGGCGGGCCTAGCAGCTGACACGGGGGCAAACACGCGCCAGCACGCATCGCGCGGCAGAGGAGGGGGGTCATAAGCGCGGAGCTCGGTCAAGGGAGCCGTCAGTGTGCGTGCAACCCATAGGTTTGCGTTGAGGGGAACAGAACATGGTGCCGCGGTGCGGGGTCAGGGTGAGGGGGAGAACAACCTCCGCCACTGCATCAGGATCGCAGCGTTTATCCTTTTGATGCTATGGTGATTATGTTTCTTTGGCATGCGGTATTTGGCAAGCCGATGTTGCAGGAAGGGGCCGCTTGGCAATCTCGTTTCGAGGCGGGCAAACGAAGTAGTAGCGATGCGCCCGGCGTGTAGCGTATCGACAGTATAAATCGGTGACATGTTTCATTCTGTCCGGTGTATTCACCCTTACAGTAATTCGTGTAAGCACGGATCGATCGATGCGGGGGGAGAGGGGCCGCACGGCATAGCGAAACGCTGAACGGCACGTGAACGTGCTGTCAGTGGTTCCCTCCTAAAACAAGCGTTATACCTCCGATCCAAGCGATGTGCGACGAAACGCGAAAAAAGAGGTATCGCCATGAACACATCAGTAATGCGCCGGCTCGAAAAGACGACCACCTCGCATGCGAATTTGGCGTATTATCATACGCGCGTATCATAAAACGCGTATTATAATACGGTCGCAACGCTGTATTTTTATACCAGACAGAATGATCGATGTACAATATGCCCTTTAAAAAGGCTTCCGGCTCTTGGTTCGGCACTAAAGGACTACAACATGTAAGCACATAGCTGATACATCTAGCAGCCAGGCTAGCAGGCTAGCAGGCGGTGCCCTAGTTCCGTCCTTAGCAGCTGGCCTAGCACGCCCCTAGCAGGCGCCTAGCAGCCCAGTTATCAATCGGGGCCGCTAGCAGCCGCAGTTGATAGGCCCCTGCTAGGGCCCTGCTAGCCTATCTGATACGCCCATCCTCGCATAGGGATGTACAGGTTCGCAATATGGTTCAGCTTTGTTTTCGGCCCTTACTTATGTACAGGTTCGCGACAGAATGAAATCGTGAGCGGGGCTAAAGACATCAGATAAGTATGACCATAAACTGTACTGTAATACACCGTAACACCGTAACACACCGTATAAACCCTAACACCGTAACAAAGCCAGCACCGTAAACACCATAACAACGAACAGGTGGTAAAACGCTAACGCTAGCAGTTACGTTAAGATTTGTGAAGAAAAAGAAACCTGCCGAACAAGGGTAGGTTTTTGGGGTCCCTGAAACGGCAGCGGCTGGACGGATGGACTGGGCAACCGTACGTGCATCGTGGATGCTATCTATTGCGGGCTTTGCGCAGCTATAGCCGGGTTAAGTGGGGGTAGGCCCCTTGGGCACGAGGCTGTACGGCAGAATGACTGTTCTCAGGACTTAGGCTAGGCGTGCTGGCAAGCAGTCTATCTTATTTTCTTGTTTTGTTGTTGGGAATCGGCCTCTACTTCGCCGAGTACCGAAGGTACCAGTGACCGTTCAGTGACTATAAAATGGAATGGCAAATAATGGCAACGAACGTATCGGCGGGTAGCGCTAGTTATTAATTATTAATTAGCGATTACCGTGCACTGTGCGTGCTCTTCATAGGTGTGTACATGAAAATGGTCCCTATTTATCGAAACATCTATCGTGGGTTCCTATCTATATATGCGCATGCAAGCAGTAGTAATAATGACTCGCCTGGCGAGCGCCCCTACCTGCTGGTGGTGGCCCCTGACCGGTCGCCGATGACCCCCCTACACCGGATAATATAAAAGCGTGTTAGTGTTTTGGACCCATGCATAGGCGTGTGGTGCGTTTGTGGGTTCGTTGTTGGGTGCGGCTTGTTGCCGACCTTTGTTTGCGACCCTGCCTGCACATTTATTTTTGCCTTTGCTGTATTTTCGTTGAGTAGTGTAGCACACTTTTTTTATGGTTGATTTGACGTTGATCGCTCGTTCCGTTTTGCTGTTGCGCCCACGCACGCAATCCGCGTGGCTCTGCTTTTTTGGCTATCTACGTACCCCCTCTTGTCCTGATTTTGCCAGGCATCTTTTGTGTTTTTCGAGGCTTGCCTGCGCCCTTGATTGGGGGGCGCCTGCTGGGTTCGTTCAGCCCCGGCTACGTATCGTATGTATGATGAGGTCCGGCATGCATGGGCCCGTGCCCCTCTCCTATCTTGTCCTGGGTTCGACCGGGCTTACTTGAAGTCACTGTTACAATGAACAGGAGGATTTGCCACCACCTCTATACCCAGCAGGTTCGTAGGTCTGGGTAGATTTGGTCGGGTTCGGCGTCGCTCGCTTCGTTTTGCTGTTGTGCGTACGTACCCACGCCCTCATTCCGGCGGGCGCGCAACTAACCCAGGGCTGTCCCTTTCCTTGTACGACCTTTGGCCGGCCGTGTGGTTCATCATAAACATTATTATTAATCATTTGTAAAAAGTTATAGTAGGATCCTTCGTAACGGTGAACGGGCACATATGTACCTCGTGACGAACTAACAGGAGGTGGGCTGCTGGTGGCTGCTGGGGTAGGTATAAAAGCTGGCGCAATAGCAATGGCTGTTTATTCTAGAAGTGCTCATGCGCTGGTGCCTTGCTTTAAGGTGGTACCTGCCACTGATCGTGGCCTATCCTGGCCTACCTTCAATCGCCGATTATCCCGTGACTTAACAACCCGCCGACCTTTCAAGGCGATCGATTCGCTTTGCCCTCACGCCCTTGACACGTGTGAGCTCACTTCGTCATCTACACCTCTTTTATTGACGGGTCATTAGACGCCTTGCTTCATTGTCTATCTCTCGTCCGCGCGCGGTCGTGCAATAATCAAGCAACAATGGCTCGCAAGGAGTTCTCCTGCTGGCGAGCGCCCCTGCTGCTGGCGCTGCTGGCCCTTGCAGCGGCACAAAAGTCTGGTGGCGGTGGCAAACGTAAGTATCTTCCTGAGTACTCCTCTCAAAAGCGACAGATTGATTGCTTGCCTGCACAGCATCGATGGCTCTTCAGCACTTCTACATACCTGACTGGATCCTTCGTACCATCATTCCGCTAGCTCATGTAGTTATTCCTACAGAAAGGCAGATAGAGTGCTGATGAGGATGATGCCGCGCAAGCGTGACTTCTGACCATTTGAAATTAACACGAGATTAAAGTGTCCGCAATTATAATGTATACTTCATCAACAAAAAAGATGACCGATGGCCCGTACATACGCTTGTTCCGATTGTTATGCCAATGTTTCTGCAGTAGTCCTGCCATCGCCGCCTAGGCCACCGCCGCCGCCTCCGTCGCCTCCGTCGCCTCTTCCGCCGTCGCCTAAGCCTCCGTCGCCTCTTCCGCCGTCGCCTAAGCCTCCGTCGCCTCGTCCGCCGTCGCCTAAGCCGCCGAGCCCTCTCCCACCGCCGCCATCCCCCAAGCCGCCCCGCCCTCCACCGCCGTCACCGTCTCCTCCACCGCCTTCTCCCCCACCGCCATCGCCACCTCCTCCATCCCCTCCGCCCCCTCCGCCGCCGCCCCCCCCGCCACCACCGTCCCCGCCTCCCCCGCCTCCCCCGCCTCCCTCGCCTCCCCCGCCACCTCCCCCTCCGCCGCCGCCCCCTCAGCCGCCACCCCCGCCACCACCTCCCCCGTCTCCCCCTCCGCCACCACCCCCTCCATCCCCTCCACCGCCTCTCCCACCACCTCCCCCTCCGCCGCCCCCCCCTCCGCCACCTACCCCGCCACCTCCCCCGCCACCTCCCCCGCCACCTAGCCCGCCACCTCCCCCGCCACCTCTCCCTCCGCCGCCACCGTCACCGCCTCCGCCTGACCCACCGTCTCCCCCATCTCCACCTCCTCCGACCCCGCCCGACCCACCTTCGCCGCTGCCTCCCTCCCCGTCACCGCCGCCGCCTAGTCCCGCGCCACCTTCTCCGCCACCTTCACCTGCACCGCCCTCTCCCGCACCCCCGACGCCGCCACCTCCGCCACCGCTGCCGCCCTCTCCCTCACCCCCACCGCCATCACCGACGCCTCCCAGCCCGCCACCTCGACCGCCTTCGCCTCGGCCGCCATCACCGAAACCACCCGCCGGCAGTGGCGGCGGCGGCGGCGGCGGCGGCCGCAGGAGGCTAAGGCGTCAGGTAGCCTAATTTGAAGGCAGGTTAGGGCCGCAAATAAGTTGACCGAGGCATGCAAGATGGAGTGATTGCACATCTATCGGCGTCCATGCAAGCTCTTCGCTCGAAGATACAAACCCGACCCTGCATGCAAAATGAAGTGATTATACATCGGCATTCATCATTCATGCATGCAAGCTCCTCAATTCTACCTGTACGCGCGCAACAACGGATGTACTGCTTCTGCTGTCCTACATTACGTAATTGGCAGCCGAGGGGGACCGAGTGCGGTCCTTCGCCGTACGCGTCATGCATTCGTAGCGGCGATAGGTTCGTCGATCGCGGCAGTTGTGCATGGCGTAGCAGCGAACAGCAGGGTGTAATGCTTGGACAACAGAGATAGAGAACTAACCGGCGATTATTGAGGTGTATGGGTAGATAGTAACTGTGCCCTGTATCCAGCATCTCCCGCAGCTGCAGCTGCTGCTGCTGCTAGCTGCTGCTGAATATGGTGTCAGCAGCCGTGTGTCTTGATGATCGGTCGTCGAACCATGGTCGTCGTCGATGGCTGGTCGATGCTCGGTGCGTGGTCGAGAAGAATCCGGGCGGGACGGATAAGGCAGGCAGGGTGCATCACCAACTTGCTCAAAATCCGCCGTCCATAGCCCACCTTGATACGATAGCGTAGCGGCGAGGGTACGACAGCGACACAAGGATAATGGACCATGTAGGCGTGCATCGTCCCATGTCCGCGGGGCCTATCTACGTAGAATCCTGCTGCGCTGCCTATCTGTTATGAAAGTTGCTTGTATTAATTTGTACTACTTAAAAGCCATGTGTAGCAGGCGAGCAGCCAAGCAAAGGCTTCTCGAGATGCTGGGAGAGCGCTTTGCGTGCTTAGGTAGTGTTCGCAAGGGCCGTACATTTGTCGTACACCTGCTACGTACGTACACCATGCTAGACATGCTACGCTACCATGCCTAGCTACGGCAGCACGACGTCCGGTTAGTTTGGCCCCGCCCGACCAGCACGCAGAAGGCTGCCGTGTGTCTGCTGATCTGCTGAGACGTCCCTACCTGTCACTCCCGCCGGGCGCCAGCGCGGAGGTTTTACCCGCCGTACTGGTCCTGGAGCCATCCAGGGTGTTTCGTGTATGCTCGCTCGTCTGCTGTTGCCGTATGGTAACTATAGTGCCTCTGCTGCTGAGATGATTTAACATGCCATGCTATGATTTCGGTTCGTTTCTACTCGAACACGATGGCGATACGTACGTGTGGGTTTTTCGATTCAGGTCGGGGCGCAACAGGGCCCTTCTGACCAATTCCGTTGGTGCTGCAAGGTACTTCGCGGGACCACGCCTTGTTTCTCGATTGGCGTGGTTAGCTCTTCTGCTTGGTTGATCAGGAACTATAGCTGTAACACACCGCGCTTCAAAAAGGCCCCCGGCTCCTTCGTTGCTTACTTGGCTTCGGTGCAGCTGCGTGAGTAGGTTACGATCCAGCATCCAGCAGGCCGGTGCAGCCGCCGCTGTCGTCAGCACCGCCATGCATTACGTTTCGAACTTGAGAACGACCTTGCGGCTTGGTAACCTGCGGCCAGCCTGCCACGCAGCAGCGACAATTTAGTCCGCGGGCGGGACTGTGGTTTACGGAAGGTGTATGTGGACTCCGTCAGCCGCAGCTCTTCACAACTTTGCATGCTTGCTGGATGCATCCCTTATAAATGCGTGTAGATGACAGTAAAATGTATCCCAGCCTGTATGTGGCAAAAGCAGGGAAGCACCGTCCGTCTCCATGCTGGCCGCGTGAGCAGCTGCTGGCAGCAGCGACGAGCCTGCCACAGCTCGACGCAGCCATGCTCGCTAGATGTTTCGCACAAAGCACATATGTTTATATAAACAATGGCTGGGTGATGAGGATACGATTGCGTGGCCACTCGTGAGGGAGCATCGTCAACTGCCCTATGGCAGCCAAATCGTCGTAAAGGGCCCCTAGGAGTCGTAACGACGTTACGAGGGTGTTACGACTCCAACGACTGTTTAAGTAGTTAACGTACCTAACGTCTTATAAAGAACTAAAAGCCTCGTAAACAGTTACGAACTTAGGATCTTAAACCCTGCTTAAGACGGTATAAGTAGTTAACCTACCTAACGTCTTATAAAGAACTAAAAGCCTCGTAAACAGTTACGAGTTACGACTCGTAAGACCCTTACGAGCACTCTTATGAATGCTGTTATGACGCATTGAGGCGGATGCCATTATCAGAGATTTCATTCGTTACATTATGACGCATTGAGGCGGATGCCATTATCAGAGATTTCATTCGTTACACGGTGGCCTGTCGTCATCTAACACTGCGGAAGACCGGACCAGTCTACCGCCGCCCTTGGCGGGCACACCGGTCTACCTCGACCGGCCCGACCGGCCCGGTCTACCTCTCGCTGCCCTTCACCGGCCCGGTCTATCTACCTCTGCCCATAACCGGCCCGGTCTCGCGGCCCTCGACTGCCCTGGTCTACCTCTCGCTGCCCTTCACCGGCCCGGTCTACCTCTGCCCATAACCGGCCCGGTCTCGCGGCCCTCGACCGGCCTGGTCTACCTCTCGCTGCCCTTCACCGGCCCGGTCTAACTCTGCCCATAACCGGCCCGGTCTCACGGCCTCGAACGGCCCGGTCTACCCATCGCTGCCCTTGACAGGCCTGGTCTAACACTGCCCATAACCGGCCCGGTCTATCGCCTCCCACGACGCCTACGTAGCAGCAACGAGGCTAGCAGGCAGACGACCTGCATTGGCACCCTGAGGCTCACCAGCACCACGTCCACCATGGCTTTCACTGCGGCCTCCACCAGCAAGAAGTACGCCAGTTGACGGGGCAGAACCTGAGTACACACAGTAGTGTTATGTGTGTCCTTTTTGGGCGGGGCCCCAGCGCGAAGCGCCTCGGGGGGCCCCGCCCCCTAGGGTTGCCCATGTCCGTGCGTCCGTGCGTCCGTGCGTGCGTGCTGACGTAGCTACGTGTCCATCGTTTCATGTGGGAATTTGTGTTTATCGGTGTAGATTCTCGGAGGTCAGATGAACCGTTATGGTGGCAGTTAATGGTTCCATGACGCCCTATTGATGAGCTGTCGTTATATTAGGACTTGTGTCAGGGGCGCTTCTGCGGATGACCACCACGTACGCACCATCCAGCCAGGAGCCAGCAGCCGGGCTCGAGCTTTTGGACAGGCTGCCGCCAGCCCTACCTGGTCTTGTATGTACAGTTATAAGAGTCCCTAGCAAGCCCGATCGACATGTATGCGGACGTCACAATTTTCACACTGCCTGCACCGAAGCCCGATCGACATGTATGCGGACGTCACAATTTTCACACTGCCTGCACCGGCGGCCGGCTGCGAGCACCATCTCGCAGCTAGCTAGGGGTAGGCAGGTAGGCCTCCAGCATTAGCATTACCGCAACTGCGTGCCGCAGCAGGCTGGACAAGCAATTCACATGACGCCATTTGTACGGCGGGTACGCGCATTTCCACTTCCGTCCATATATACGTACTTCTTCTTGAGCAAGGTTACTACGACGTACTAGTAGTCCAATTACGTTAGCGTTTCGATTTCTGAAATACGACCGGCCGTTTATTTGCCTTTTCTGAAACGTGATGCCAACATCTGAAGGGAAGCAAATGTATAGATACGGCACAATATTATTGTCGAAAAATGGTTACGGGTACCGCCGACGAGCAATTGGGTTTATGGATGCTTGATCGAGCAACAGGGAACCCGCATGTTTTTGGTCCCTGAAATTTAATAGGAAGAAGGTACGGTGTCCGCAATCCTGGGCGAACCCAGGACAAGAAGAGGGGCCCATGCCCGGGCCTCACTATATGTGGCAGGGCCGGGCGGCGGGGCTGGACCCAGCAGACGCCCCCAAGGGCACAGGAAAGCTTGCCAAACGCTAACACAGAGACGCCGGGCAAACCCAGAATAAGCTGGGGACCCAGAACGAAACCGTACCGTTACGACAAGTAAGGGAGGGCTAGCTGCCAGCAGCAGACGCCCCAAAAGTAAGGCACAGGTAGGGAAACATTTCGCACCCACCCAGCCAGCGCGCCCAAGACGGCGGAGCCCCAACAAAAAATACAACCCAGGCATCCCAAGGCCTACCGCCGGAAAAGACGGTGGGACCACTGCGTCCAGCCAATACCAGCCCGGACCGACGGGCCCCCAAAATGCGCAAAAATGTTGTTGTTGCATATTACCGCTGAGTGCAATCCATGCGCGCGTGCTCCTATGACTGCACCCGTTCATCATGGAAAGCGCCTGCTGCTAAACGTTCGGTCCTGCTGGATTGCACGAGGAATGGGCCATAACTTGGAAGTACACTAGTGGGGCCATACATGACACACAGCGCACACGCGAAGGTATCAACGTTGCTAATCCTGGCACCAGCCGAACACGCATATACTGCATACCGGTATACGAGCGAGGCTGCGTGCCTGCGTCATGCTGCCGCCATGGCTCGTCATGCATGGATGCACCCCCCATAGTGTTCCCGGACATTGATACCTTCACCTGAAGCTGGAATTGCCAAATCCGGCTGAAGTAAGGGAGTTCGACGTTGGGACGTAAGCTAGGCCGCGGCTAGCCCCTATGCTATCCGCCGCATGAAGCTGATTCGACCAAAACGCCACCCCATTTTCTGTCGGCATTGCTGGATGGGCGACTTTCTTGAGTAATATATCTAATTATACGAATACTGAAGCATTAATCTCTGTGTGGGTCGCAAAAGCGCAAATAATTGCCCGGTGATAGCGCCAGGTAAACTCCGTTTGTGTATGACCACGCAGCATATTTCCCTTGTCATACGCTGTAGGATTACCGCCTCCGCGCGGAGGCAATATGCTCAATTGCCGTAGGCGCACATCCGAGGGTACCGGTAGTCTAACAGCCGCGAATAAATGGGGTGCCACACATGTCGCCTTATGACTCATCTGAAGCCGCAGGATGTGAGATCCTTAACAACAGGACAGGACTGCACACCTAGAATTCGGCGACTTGCCGGGATACCGGAAATTGGCTGCGTTGTTCGGCCGAGGTAGCCCAACCGTCTTCTTGCAGGTAAGCAACGCAACGCCATAGGGGCATCAAAGGTAAATTATTCAACCAGCTATGCCGATTTGCAGCATCAACGTGCTTGGAACGAGGAGGGCAGAACCGCAGCCGGAAGCCAGTCCCAGGGCCTGGGCCTGGGCTTGGCACAATGCTTTACTTCCTGCTTCAAGTTGTAACATGGATTTTCAAGTTGTAATTTCATCCAACTTGCTGAGAATATACGGTACACAATTTAGGAAAGTAGAAACCATCGATACGGCTATGCACCCGGCAAGCAGCAGATTGGGCCATCATCCGCAATAGAAGAGGATTACACGATTGTTTACCTGCACCATATGTCCACGGGCCAGAGGCGTACATACGAACAAGCTACCCGACAACGCAGCACTATTTCGTGTACTTGCTCTATAGCTCAGTTCCTCAGACGAGATTAGATATTGAGCGCCACGAACATACACTCATGACCACTCCTTCATGGCGGATGGTTTCGTGCGATAGCGCCGTCTACGCCTCGACGCATTGGAACTGTCGGGACGGAAACAGGGACACTCTACTGCGACGATTACTCCTTAAGGCGGCAAGGGAAGCGGATGAGACTCATGCCCGACCACAGTCAATCCGTTTGGTAAGCACGTCTCCGCATCTTGCTGCACTGTAAATGTCGTCGCGGTGCCTGCTGCGACACTCCGCACCCAGCAGCCAGGCACAGCCTTGCAAAGTAAAATGCATCACTTTGGTCACATCATGGTCGCCCTCACTCGTCCAATCATCAGTCCTAACGTACGGTCCACTCCCCCTGCTTGCCGCGCCCACCTGCTCATCCTTCGGAATACCAGCAGCCCCACTGGCGTCACGGATCAAACTTGTGGGACTGCAGCGGCCGCCCTACGAAAGTGGCCACGCCGTTACTGCTGTCAACGGTGTTGCGGGCCTCCAGGCTTGCGTCCGTTCCGGGATCCTCTGGCGCCGGTGGTCACTTGACACCACCGAGCGCGCGACGTCCCGCCCAACTCAACGGTGGCATCCAGCATCAGGGTCACCCGGTTGCCTCGCCAGGCGGCGCCGCGAGCACCTCGGCGCAGGTCGCGCGCGCAGCCCACCTGCATAGCGCGGCTGCATCACGCAGGTGGGTGCCGGCCGTGTAATACCTCCCTCGCGACGCTTGGTTCATGCACGTCGCCGGCGCGGACAACACATCAAGCCCCAGCTTCGCACTCCCTAGCCCCGTTACAGCTCCTCACCATCACTCCTGCTCGCTGCCTGTTTGTCACCCTCCACGCGGACAGCGCGCAAAAGCTTGGGCAGCGGCCTAGGGCGGTGCACGTCGCTATGCATGTGCCCACAGGACCGCAAACTGCTATCGGGGCATATACTACCGTACACCGTGTGGCCAGCCCTTCCCAATATTGGTTCGCGCTGAGCAAAGAAGGCAGACGCCCCTCACGCCCCTCACGCCCCTTTCCCCCTCACTGCTCGCGCACGCGCTCACAGTCGGGTACCGCCTGATTTTTTTTCGCTTTCCGCCCCTCACATACCAAAACCGCAGCTTCATTGGTCCCACGGACGCCCAAGGAGCTTGGGCGGCGCGACAGGACCACCAGCTCGACAGCTGGCGCGATGCTGCCACAGCCACTTGGGTGGCTGGCGATGTCATCGGCGTTGATTACTACTCGTATGGAAGTATGACGCACATCGTCGACGTATACGAAGATACGGCCCGCATTGTGCCTATTGACATCAGTACCGACACCAGCCTTTCCACGGGATCCTTCTTATTCGAAGCAGCTTCTGCTCGGGAGGTCCGGGCTGTGCCGCCCGCCGGCGGCTGCCTTTTCGCGCCGTATCGACAGCAGCCGATGGCGCCGCCGGCGGGGGCCAGCAGCGAATTGCCATTGTGCGGTCAACGCGCCTCATCAGGCTGCGGTCTCCCCCAGCAGCTGAGCCCCATACAAGAGGACTGGCAGGCCGAATGGCAGCACCAGGCCCAGCCGCAGCCGCAGCCGCAGCGGAATGGCGCCGGCCTGGAGCTTATGGTCATGCAGCAAGCCAGCATCGATACCGGTGCTGACGCCGCCGGAAGCTCTCTAACAGCACAGCATCGGGCCCTGATGGCCCAGCTCACCACCGCCTCCTCCAAGGAGATCATCGGCGTTGGCGTTTCCCAGGGGGCTCGAATGGGCGCAGGAGAACCTCGTCCCCGCCGCAGCGCCGGCAGCAGCACCGGCAGCAGCAGCCAGTGCATGACCGCCAGCGCATCGACGTGCAGCAGCACCACCAGCGCCAGCAACGGCGTCGAGCTAGAAGGTTGGGGCTCGCCACGCGCGCTGCACTCCGTAACCGTCCCCGTCCGGGCCGCAGTGTGGTGGGGCAGGGTCCACTCGATATCCAGCCCAGCGGTCATCTTCGCAGCCGACTACATCACCAGCTCCGCTGGCGGCGGCGGCGGCGCGCGTCCAGCCCCTGAGTCCAGCCCTTCGCTCCGAAACCTGTTGCCGCGGGCGCCAGTGCCCGCTGCAGAAGTAACCGGAGTGTTCGCGGCGGCGAAGGCTCGCCTCCGCTCCTACCTGCGGCGCCACCAGCGCCGGGTGACGCAGGGCGGCGGAGCCGCTACGGGCGTCGATCGGGCCCCGGAAGCCGCCGTACCTGTCGCTGCGGTCCAGGGGGGGAGGCGCTGACGTGTCAGCCGCGTGCAGTGGAGTTGAACCTTTGGCTTTTGGCACGCCGCTGCCATCACCGCCGCCGCAGCCGCCACCGCCGCCACCGCCGCCGCTGCCGCCGCCGCCAACGTAATCCGCTCGGCTCCAGCGAGCAAGTCCCCACCTCCCACAGGAGACCCAGCGTCCTGGAGGAGGTGGTGGTGGTGGTGCGCCCTCTGACCTGGCGGCGCGCGAAGTGACTACGGTGCGGGTTCGCTCAGAGAGCGTCTCGCGTCCTGGCATGCGGCTCGCTCTCATTAAAGACGCGCCCATGCTCGCGGGCGATGTCACGAGCTGCCGGAGGAGAGGGCAGCCCAGCAGGGCCCGCTTGTTCGGTAGCGACGACGCCAGCAGCAGCGCTGGCGAGCCGCCGCTCCGGCAGGCCATGGCGGTACGACACGGGCGGTGTCGTACCGCCCGCGCCAGCAGGCAATGTCAAGGTGGTGTTGCAGCGGCTTGCTGACCCAGCCCGGGGGTCTGTGGATGAGGCCCTGATGATCGGGCTGGTGCGGGAGGTCAGCGGTACGGTGTGGAGTGCCCCTTCCACTGCCCGCCTTCCCTCATCAGGGGTGCCTGCAAAGGAGGGGAAGCTGGATGGCGCGGCTGCGGACGTCGAAGGCAGCGCATCGCTGCGGCAGCTTTTGTGTCATGGGTATTGTTGTCTCTTGCTGCGTGGTGATGGCTTGGGAGGGACGGCCGTTGGCGGACGCTTTCTGAGGACGGAACCCAGACGTGTATGTGCTTGATGTGTGTTCGTGCGTGTTGTGTGTATTTAAGGCGTCTCAGGCGCAACGAAATGCAGATTTAGACGTATGGTGAGCTCCGGGAGTTGCTCGGTTTAATGTGTGATGCTCATGTTGGTGACTTAAGAAACAGCCAGCAGCCGCGTCGTCCCCGCCGTGGACAAATAGTCTGCTGTAGATGGATTTCACTGTTGTGTCTTCACTGTGCGTACACCCTGTGTACCTGTCTGCGGGTCCTTCGCCGCGTCAGGGGCTTAAATGAACTTTAGTTAGCGGCTGCTTGCGTGAGTACGGTCCGGCGGACCGCCATTGGTTCGTACGACATGGTACGACTATGAAGAGCATCGAAGTGGTCTGATCCTTTCCTTCTTTATTGCCTGCTAAGCTTGAAATTAAAGCAAAGTGGGCGCGTTCTAGTGCTTCCCGTGCACAGCATTGGTGCGAGGGATGTGTGGTCAAGGTTGGTCGTGTGAGCCTGGTTTGCGGTCGTTCGATGATGCACCGTAGTAGCTTCGATGATTAACCGAAGGATGCGACGAAAGGGGGTCATGCAGCACACCGCATGTCCCGCATGGCCCTTATGTCATTGATGCTTAGTAGACCCCCCTGGGGGCGCTGTCATCGTCTCCGCGCTCTAAGTAGCAAATGGGTCGCCAAGTTTTCGCCAAGTTATATTTTCAAGAATACCAAAGTGCAATCCAGGAGCCGACACGGCCAACAGCTGAACCTCGTGTGTGGGTGCTGCTCGGTGTCTTATCGTAAGCTGCTGCATGGAGAATGTGTGCGAGTTTGGCGGTGCAATTTCATGTTCAGTGCTGTGCGTATTTAATCATCTCGGTAATGGGCTCCTGGAGGTGACCATTCACCCTTGCATTCATCAGTTGCTGGACCAATTGCTGGATCCTGTGTTCAATGGCTGGTTCCTGTGGTGAAGGGCTGGCTCCTGTGGTCAACTGCTGGATCCTGTGGTGAAGGGCTGGTTCCTGTGGTCAACTACTGGATCCTGTGGTCAACTGCTGGATCCTGTGGTCAGTTGCTGGATCCTGTGGTCAACTGCTGGATCCTGTGGTCAATTGTTGGATCTTGTGGTCAAGTGCTGGATCTCCTGGTCGTAGCTGCTCTTGTATACTAGCGCAACCCGCGTTGTCGAACCAGTGCGGTAGCATCGGTACCTTCATTTCAGAAGGCAGGAGGTGCAATTCCGACATGAATGGCTCTTTACAGATGAAGGAGCCACACTAGGTGGCCTAGAGAACGACCCGTGGGTCCGTGGTTGGGGGAAGCGGTTTGCCACGCGGGCGGCCCCGGTTGGAGGCCGTTGTGGTGAGCGGCCTGGACCTCAGCCGGCTGCGCGGAGCATGTGTAAGCGTTGTGTCTGGTTCAGCCCAGCCCTTCAGCAGTTCCTCCGCAGCGTTAAACCCGTCATTGCCCCCGTGGGGCCCCCGCGCCAGGCCTTGACGGCCTAAAAGCTGCGTCGCCGTACAAGCATGCACTTAGCTATTTGTCCTCCCTGGAGGCCTGAGTGCTCGCGGCAACGCCACGCGTACACACTTGTCATTATTAGTCGGTAACAGTCCAAGCGCAAATCATAACCGGCGCAACATGACACTGCAACGTCAGTACGAGACGCACACACACGCACACACTAGGCGGCTACGCCCCGCTAATATTTTTGAGTTATTAGGGTTTATGCTTCCGGTCCACAGTTTGCGCCCCAGCTCGCCAGGCTATGCCGCCGCCCCCCCTCCCCCTGCGTCCATGCACCTGCCTACACGCAGCGATCACCGTAAGAATACCCTCCGCTCAAGCTCGTTCGCGTACGCTGACGCGGCCAGCCCTCAGGCCTTCCCGGTGACCCCTCATGATGTTCCTAACACCCTAGTTAGATGTTGGGAACGGCCCCTCACCGACGCCGCCAACCGCCGTGCCATCATGCCCTCCCCCGCCACGCCAAGGACACCCCGCCTCGCCCTCCCAACAAGCAGCGCGGCAGGCCGGTAATGGACAAGGAGAGCAGGATTTGTCAACCTATGGCACCTCTGGTACGGCACGTCATGTCACGTGTCATGTATCGTGTGCGAACGCCCTCGCGCCGCTGCGCTGCCCGCCTCTCATTCTGTGATCATCTGTGATCTGTGCTTTGGCCACCCGACCGATCCAGAAGGCCTCGCACACATGCACGCATGCACATAGGTAAACAAACAAACACCGCACGAAAGAAGCGCGTACACCGGTTACCATACACGGCAAGTAAGCGGCCCCACGAAGGGGATGGGACCAGCCAATGTCACCTGGCGCAGCATCAGGCACCCCCCGGCGCCTAATCCTAAAACCCAAACATGCGCACGTGTTTCAGTGCACATGGGGTGGCAGCAGCCGCATCAACAGCAGCCGCAGAACTGTAACAGCAGCCGCAGCAACAGCAGCCGCAGCAACAGCAGCCGCAGCAACAGCAGCCGCAGCAACAGCAGTAACTTTGGAGCTTAGAGCAGGAAAGCAACGACGGTGCTCAGAGGTCACAAGTGGATTTTCCCGAAATGCCATCATCCCTTCAAGACCCACGGGTCAGTCAGGTGGGGAGAAGTGCCTCCTTAGTCGTAGCCAAGCTGGTTCCTGAATAAGCCGGCCTTGACGTCGGGCTCGTCCCACATGTGCACCTCGTCCGGAAGCATCGTGAGAGGTACGCCCTTCTCCTTCATGATGTCGATATGCATTTAATGGTCTTGCATACATCGAAAAGCGCCTTTGTTTTTTGTTGCGTGGGGGAGAGAGGGGGTATGGGCGGATAGGACGGGGGCGCGAATGGGGCGTCACCAAGAGACAAAAACGTAGGTGCCATCCGTGGCGAGCAGTATGACATCGACTCCCTCACCATCCCCCAGCCTGGAAGCCAGGAACGGTCCGGCCACAGCATCTCTGGCATGACGTGCAACGGCACGCGATAACTTCACGCTGGATTTAATACCGGTAAGGTTGAGAATATCGGCTATGTGGAGCCCTCCGAAAAGACATCCTTCAACGAATGGCTTGAAGTGATTCGGCGCACCACGCTTTCGTAGGACACAACAATGAAGCCTTTGATGTCATGGACTCGGCAAAGTGGACTTTGCAACAATGTCAGTCGTTGCGTTCAAGCGAAACGCAGTGCCGTACGTTGGCCACTTCTGCCATTCCTGCCACATTCTGCCACTTGCCATCTATCACTTGCCAGCTTAAATGTTAGTATACCCAGTACCCTGTTGTTAAACGCCGTCGTGCTTGGTACCCTTTCTCTGCTGACCTCATCTCACAGGCCTAGACCCTCACACAGCCTCGGAGTGCAGGCTATGTGCGTTGCTCGGTTCGGCTGAGCCAAATAATTCCGTAAAGCAACATAAAAAGGAGGCATCTAAGTGCAAACCTTTACCGCCACACTCAACGACCCTGCTCTATCTTTTCAGTAAGGTACCACCTCATCAATGTCTACAGTGAAAGATGGACTCCAATCAGCTTCAAAGGAACTGAAGCGCCAGCGCCCGGGACAGGAGACAGAGGACATCAAGCTTCTTGGGGTCAGGTCAGAGCGCCCGCGGTCAATTAAGTTCAAGGGCGATGATGAGCAGCTGCAGAAGGACGACATTCTGGAGCTGCAGCGGGATACGGCTCTCCTCACAGACCACGATGCGCGGCGCAAAGCCAACGCTCGGCTCACGTACGAGCCCGCGGTGGTGAATGTGGCGTATGTCTTCATGGCGCGGATGATATCCGGCAAACAGACTGACGGGGCCACGGAGAAGCGGCCAGCTAACCGGTTCCTGTCTGACGACCCCAAGAACCAAGAGCTGGTGCAGCGGGTCCTACAGGCCTGCAAAAAGGAGGGCTACGACCCTGAGCAGTTCGTGGACGGGGCTGATAACAACTACGCGTTGCGGCAAGGTAAACCGGAAGGAGTTTTTTTCGGGGAGGCAACACGGGGCACTGCTCAAAGGTGCTGTGCTCTAAGCTTGCAACACATGTTGCTTCTTGGCACTCGCGCAGGATTCGTACACAACAACTCGGACGCGTGGCTGAAGCGGACTGCTGAGGACCTGCGGACGGTCGGCGCCCTGGATCTGTTTCGGGAGTCGCACCCGTTCCAGTGCATGATTGTCGAGCACATGGACGAGATACTGGCCGTACTGTAAGGTGGGCGGTATGAAAGTGTGTCTTGCAGCGCAAGCCAGTATATACCCGGGTTGCTCTGGGTGCAGGGTTCGCAGCTGAACAGCTCCACACTGGTCGCATGTGCTCCTCCTGAAGTCCATGCTTCAGACTGTGTACCTACACACAACCTGCATACCGTACCTGCGGGTTCACATGCTAAATCAACAGACAGAGCATGGTGCGCACAAGCGATGATGGCGCCTCCAAGGGTTATTGGGTTTGGTTGCGCTCACCTGTACACTGTCCCTGTCCTTATGCCCCAAGGCACGTTGCCGCTGTGTGGCGAGGTGGCGGGGATGGCACTCGCTTGCACACCCAATACCAGGCCGTGAGGCGGAGGAGGTTAACATTAGCAACGTACGAGGAGATACGAGCAGATAGGAATCGGAGATGGTGGGGAAATGGCACTGTCTTGTGGGAAGACAGCGGGCAGTTAAGTTGCCTTCGGTGGTCCTAGCTGGCACCAGGTGACGTGGGCGTGGAAGGAAGTGGCGCCTGAAGGAAGCTATCCGTTCTTCGCAAATGTATGCTGTGGAATAGCAGCCCGCTGCACATCGCTGTACCCACAGCATCGGGTGCAGGCGCTATGTGGGATTGCGGTGTAAAGTACTTCTCGCTTGAAGGCACAAGCCCTGCGTGTTAGACTCCAGCCATACAAAGCATATGGCATTCATTCATGGTTGTTACGAATCGGCGGATCAATTCTCTAGAGCTTTAGTCGAGGATCCTGGGTATACACACATAGGTGGTCCCCCACAGGAGGTCATCACCATTTCCAGCCAGGCGGGAGTTGGGGGAGCCCACCACACCCGCGGAAACTTTTGGGGCGTGACTGCGGAGTTTCGGAAGTGTTCCAAAGGGGTTACAAAGTAGCCGGTTCATACCCACGGAGGGCTCAAGGCCCAGGCAACTGTTACAAGGCGGATTTGAGTGGCTGCGTAGACGGGAAAGCCTTTTCGACAGCAGCGCTTCATTTTCAAGGCTCACCAGATTAACGAGGCGTGAGCAGCACTATCAGGCCCATACTTCATCTTCACCTGGGAGTACCGCAGCAAGGATGATGCGTCCTTGCTCTTTAGAGAACTTTTTTGACGAGTCCATTTTTGACGAGTTCTTTTAGACTAGAATCGAACTTCGAAAGTGATAGGTTCTCAACATCATGAGAGTATGAAGTATGATAATAATAATAACGAGTACGCTGGCACTAGGCCTAGCATGCAGGTCGACTATCGATAGTAGTAGTGCTCTGTGCTTGGAGATGTGTAGCTTTTCTGGCGCATTAATTGCACGCCTTATAAGGTAGAGTGAGGCAATGCTATCGGTAGCGATAGTAGCTCGGTGCTGTTCCTGCACCTCTGGGTCGGCGAGAGCGGCCCTGATGGCTGCTAGTTCAGCTCTTTGGATAGTGCCAAAAACCCAGTGTACGGACAAATACCCAGTACAGAGTACCGAGTACCGAGAAACGCGGTACAAGCCATAAATCCCGAAAATACCATTAGGATAAGACGCGTGCCGGAACCCCAAATGGCCACGATACTGTACGACAGGTACCGCCGGCGTTGGCAGGCGTTGGCCGAGTATCTTCGTCCCGGACGTCCCTGCCTGAACACGCCTTTTTAAACAAAATTTTCTATCCATTTAGCTTGCTTTTTACATAATATTATAGAGCAATTTTAGGGCATTGGCAGTGTGCTTGAATGGCTGGGTTGCAGCTTGGCGCAAGTCAGCGGCTATCAAAATCTTGATGGCGTATTGCTGAGCGCTATCGCTCTGTGACTATAAGCACAATAACGTTATGCTAAGATGCGAGCTAAGATGCGAGCTACTCTGTCCTCTCAACGCGATGGAATCAGCAAGCATATTATCTCAGCGTTCCGCCGGCTCCATTTCGTTGTTTAAGTAAAGAACCATTTTGGACTACTCGACAATATTCAGGGCGCAGTGGGGTGGCTCAGTCGTGCATCTGCAGATTTAGGCACGTTTGCCGACGCTGGGGGGTTTTGCCCGCTCCCACAATCAAAGCTCTTGCTGGAAGCCGCCCATTCGGCGCCAGTGGGAACTCCTACAGCGATAGGGCGAACCAGGAGAGCAATCCTGCGTTCGGTGGTCCAAGCGCGCCCTTGCTGCTGGAGGAGGGGCTGGAGGAGGGGAAGTGCTCGTGTGTTGCCGTACGTGACCCTAGGCTTCCACCGCCGCGCCCAACTAGTACCTAGTATGACGGTTCAGAGCTGGTATGGCGCGGGGGAGGGTCTGGCTTTAACGAGGAGAGCAATCCTGCGTTCGGTGGTCCAAGCGCGCCCTTGCTGCTGGAGGAGGGGCTGGAGGAGGGGAAGTGCTCGTGTGTTGCCGTACGTGACCCTAGGCTTCCACCGCCGCGCCCAACTAGTACCTAGTATGACGGTTCAGAGCTGGTATGGCGCGGGGGAGGGTCTGGCTTTAACCAGGAGAGCAATCCTGCGTTCGGTGGTCCAGGCGCGCCCTTGCTGCTGGAGGAGGGGCTGGAGGAGGGGAAGTGCTCGTGTGTTGCCGTACGTGACCCTAGGCTTCCACCGCCGCGCCCAACTAGTACCTAGTATGACGGTTCAGAGCTGGTATGGCGCGGGGGAGGGTCTGGCTTTAACCAGGAGAGCAATCCTGCGTTCGGTGGTCCAGGCGCGCCCTTGCTGCTGGAGGAGGGGCTGGAGGAGGGGAAGTGCTCGTGTGTTGCCGTACGTGACCCTAGGCTTCCACCGCCGCGCCCAACTAGTACCTAGTATGACGGTTCAGAGCTGGTATGGCGCGGGGGAGGGTCTGGCTTTAACCAGGAGAGCAATCCTGCGTTCGGTGGTCCAGGCGCGCCCTTGCTGCTGGAGGAGGGGCTGGAGGAGGGGAAGTGCTCGTGTGTTGCCGTACGTGACCCTAGGCTTCCACCGCCGCGCCCAACTAGTACCTAGTATGACGGTTCAGAGCTGGTATGGCGCGGGGGAGGGTCTGGCTTTAACCAGGAGAGCAATCCTGCGTTCGGTGGTCCAGGCGCGCCCTTGCTGCTGGAGGAGGGGCTGGAGGAGGGGAAGTGCTCGTGTGTTGCCGTACGTGACCCTAGGCTTCCACCGCCGCGCCCAACTAGTACCTAGTATGACGGTTCAGAGCTGGTATGGCGCGGGGGAGGGTCTGGCTTTAACCAGGAGAGCAATCCTGCGTTCGGTGGTCCAAGCGCGCCCTTGCTGCTGGAGGAGGGGCTGGAGGAGGGGAAGTGCTCGTGTGTTGCCGTACGTGACCCTAGGCTTCCACCGCCGCGCCCAACTAGTACCTAGTATGACGGTTCAGAGCTGGTATGGCGCGGGGGAGGGTCTGGCTTTAACGAGGAGAGCAATCCTGCGTTCGGTGGTCCAAGCGCGCCCTTGCTGCTGGAGGAGGGGCTGGAGGAGGGGAAGTGCTCGGTGTTGCGTACGTGACCTAGGCTCCCCGCCGCGCCCACTAGTACTAGTATGACGGTTAGAGCTGGTATGGCGCGGGGGAGGGTCTGGCTTAACCAGGAGAGCAATCCTGCGTTCGGTGGTCCAGGCGCGCCCTTGCTGCTGGAGGAGGGGCTGGAGGAGGGGAAGTGCTCGTGTGTTGCCGTACGTGACCCTAGGCTTCCACCGCCGCGCCCAACTAGTACCTAGTATGACGGTTCAGAGCTGGTATGGCGCGGGGGAGGGTCTGGCTTTAACCAGGAGAGCAATCCTGCGTTCGGTGGTCCAGGCGCGCCCTTGCTGCTGGAGGAGGGGCTGGAGGAGGGGAAGTGCTCGTGTGTTGCCGTACGTGACCCTAGGCTTCCACCGCCGCGCCCAACTAGTACCTAGTATGACGGTTCAGAGCTGGTATGGCGCGGGGGAGGGTCTGGCTTTAACCAGGAGAGCAATCCTGCGTTCGGTGGTCCAGGCGCGCCCTTGCTGCTGGAGGAGGGGCTGGAGGAGGGGAAGTGCTCGTGTGTTGCCGTACGTGACCCTAGGCTTCCACCGCCGCGCCCAACTAGTACCTAGTATGACGGTTCAGAGCTGGTATGGCGCGGGGGAGGGTCTGGCTTTAACCAGGAGAGCAATCCTGCGTTCGGTGGTCCAGGCGCGCCCTTGCTGCTGGAGGAGGGGCTGGAGGAGGGGAAGTGCTCGTGTGTTGCCGTACGTGACCCTAGGCTTCCACCGCCGCGCCCAACTAGTACCTAGTATGACGGTTCAGAGCTGGTATGGCGCGGGGGAGGGTCTGGCTTTAACCAGGAGAGCAATCCTGCGTTCGGTGGTCCAGGCGCGCCCTTGCTGCTGGAGGAGGGGCTGGAGGAGGGGAAGTGCTCGTGTGTTGCCGTACGTGACCCTAGGCTTCCACCGCCGCGCCCAACTAGTACCTAGTATGACGGTTCAGAGCTGGTATGGCGCGGGGGAGGGTCTGGCTTTAACGAGGAGAGCAATCCTGCGTTCGGTGGTCCAGGCGCGCCCTTGCTGCTGGAGGAGGGGCTGGAGGAGGGGAAGTGCTCGTGTGTTGCCGTACGTGACCCTAGGCTTCCACCGCCGCGCCCAACTAGTACCTAGTATGACGGTTCAGAGCTGGTATGGCGCGGGGGAGGGTCTGGCTTTAACCAGGAGAGCAATCCTGCGTTCGGTGGTCCAGGCGCGCCCTTGCTGCTGGAGGAGGGGCTGGAGGAGGGGAAGTGCTCGTGTGTTGCCGTACGTGACCCTAGGCTTCCACCGCCGCGCCCAACTAGTACCTAGTATGACGGTTCAGAGCTGGTATGGCGCGGGGGAGGGTCTGGCTTTAACCAGGAGAGCAATCCTGCGTTCGGTGGTCCAGGCGCGCCCTTGCTGCTGGAGGAGGGGCTGGAGGAGGGGAAGTGCTCGTGTGTTGCCGTACGTGACCCTAGGCTTCCACCGCCGCGCCCAACTAGTACCTAGTATGACGGTTCAGAGCTGGTATGGCGCGGGGAGGGTCTGGCTTTAACCAGGAGAGCAATCCTGCGTTCGGTGGTCCAGGCGCGCCCTTGCTGCTGGAGGAGGGGCTGGAGGAGGGGAAGTGCTCGTGTGTTGCCGTACGTGACCAGCTTAGGCCTCCCAGGCTTCCAGCCGCGCCAACTAGTACCTAGTATGACGGTTCAGAGCTGGTATGGCGCGGGGGAGGGTCTGGCTTTAACCAGGAGAGCAATCCTGCGTTCGGTGGTCCAGGCGCGCCCTTGCTGCTGGAGGAGGGGCTGGAGGAGGGGAAGTGCTCGTGTGTTGCCGTACGTGACCCTAGGCTTCCACCGCCGCGCCCAACTAGTACCTAGTATGACGGTTCAGAGCTGGTATGGCGCGGGGGAGGGTCTGGCTTTAACCAGGAGAGCAATCCTGCGTTCGGTGGTCCAGCGCGCCCTTGCTGCTGGAGGAGGGGCTGGAGGAGGGGAAGTGCTCGTGTGTTGCCGTACGTGACCCTAGGCTTCCACCGCCGCGCCCAACTAGTACCTAGTATGACGGTTCAGAGCTGGTATGGCGCGGGGGAGGGTCTGGCTTTAACCAGGAGAGCAATCCTGCGTTCGGTGGTCCAGGCGCGCCCTTGCTGCTGGAGGAGGGGCTGGAGGAGGGGAAGTGCTCGTGTGTTGCCGTACGTGACCCTAGGCTTCCACCGCCGCGCCCAACTAGTACCTAGTATGACGGTTCAGAGCTGGTATGGCGCGGGGGAGGGTCTGGCTTTAACCAGGAGAGCAATCCTGCGTTCGGTGGTCCAGGCGCGCCCTTGCTGCTGGAGGAGGGGCTGGAGGAGGGGAAGTGCTCGTGTGTTGCCGTACGTGACCCTAGGCTTCCACCGCCGCGCCCAACTAGTACCTAGTATGACGGTTCAGAGCTGGTATGGCGCGGGGGAGGGTCTGGCTTTAACCAGGAGAGCAATCCTGCGTTCGGTGGTCCAGGCGCGCCCTTGCTGCTGGAGGAGGGGCTGGAGGAGGGGAAGTGCTCGTGTGTTGCCGTACGTGACCCTAGGCTTCCACCGCCGCGCCCAACTAGTACCTAGTATGACGGTTCAGAGCTGGTATGGCGCGGGGGAGGGTCTGGCTTTAACCAGGAGAGCAATCCTGCGTTCGGTGGTCCAGGCGCGCCCTTGCTGCTGGAGGAGGGGCTGGAGGAGGGGAAGTGCTCGTGTGTTGCCGTACGTGACCCTAGGCTTCCACCGCCGCGCCCAACTAGTACCTAGTATGACGGTTCAGAGCTGGTATGGCGCGGGGGAGGGTCTGGCTTTAACCAGGAGAGCAATCCTGCGTTCGGTGGTCCAAGCGCGCCCTTGCTGCTGGAGGAGGGCAACGGGGAAGATTTTGGGGCTTGCCTGCATGAGGGCTGTTAGCTAGAGGGAGGTAGAGATACAACGGGAGCAGGTCTCGCGTGTAACGGACTTGGCGTGTAGCAGTGTAGGAGACTCTGGGTGCTCCAGTGTAGCGGTGTCGCAGTGCACCAATTTCTTCTGTGTTATCTTCTTGACTATTACTAGCATGCGCATAGCGTTTGCTGATATGTTTTTACACCATTGAGGAACGCCTAAGTGTCGTTTGAGGAAACTACTTGGATATATGCCTGTCGCGTCGAGGCTGTCCATTTGCACTTCAAACGGATCGACCGAGGTGATGCACCAGCTTTATATGTACACGTGTATACATATATTATTCCAGAGCTTCGCCCAGGCACTGTTACCCAGGTGACTTGCTAGCTATTGAGTTGACATTTCGACTCGCGACCCAAGCGGATTCCGTCTATGTGGGATGGCTATATATACAATAAAAATAAGAAGGTCTAGGATATGGCAAGTGGAATCGTATAGTGTCGGGTTGTGTCGTGCAAATCTGCGGGCGTGCGCTTCCAGGTTGAGAGGGACCCCTCCATACATGCCAGCAGCGACGCCAACTGAGCGCATACAAATAACCTTGAAAAAAGGGTACACGAGGGTACGTTTTGTGGGGGGTCCCGGGCCAGGGGTGATTGGGGTCCCTCCCCCAACAATAGCAATGGGCATACAAAACCAACCCGCAGCTGCAGCTGCTGCTGCTGCTAGCTGCTGCTGAATATGGTATCAGCAGCCGTGTGTCTTGATCGGTCGTCGAACCATGGTCGTCGTCGATGGCTGGTCGATGGTCGGTGCGTGGTCGAGAAGAATCCGGGCGGGACGGATAAGGCAGGGTGCATCATCACCAACTTGCTCAAAATCCGCCGTCCATAGCCCACCTAGATACGATAGCAGCGACGGTACGACAGCGACACAAGAATAATGGACCATGTAGGCGTGCATCGTCCTCATGTCCGCGGGGTCTATCTAGAATCTGCTGCGCTGCTGCCTATCTGTTATGAAAGTTGTATTAATTTGTGCTACTTAAAAGCCATGCTAGACATGCTACGCTACCATGCCTAGCTACGGCAGCACGACGTCCGGTTAGTTTGGCCCCGCCCGACCAGCACGCAGAAGGCTGCCGTGTGTCTGCTGATCTGCTGAGACGTCCCTACCTGTCACTCCCGCCGGGCGCCAGCGCGGAGGTTTTACCTGCCGTACTGGTCCTGGAGCCATCCAGGGTGTTTCTTGTATGCTCGTCTGCTGTTGCCGTATGGTAACTATAGTGCCTCTGCTGCTGAGATGATTTAACATGCCATGCTATGATTTCGGTTCGTTTCTACTCGAACACGATGGCGATACGTGTGCGTGGTTTTTTCGATTCAGGTCGGGGCGCAACAGGGCCCTTCTGACCAATTCCGTTGGTGCTGCAAGGTACTTCGCGGGACCACGCCTTGTTTCTCGATTGGCGTGGTTAGCTCTTCTGCTTGGTTGATCAGGTACTATAGCTGTAACACACCGCGCTTTAAAAAGCCCCCGCCCGGCTCCTTCGTTGCTTGGCTTCGGTGAAGCTGCGTGAGTAGGTTACGATCCAGCATCCAGGCCGGTGCAGCCGCCGCTGTCGTCAGCACCGCCATGCATTACGTTTCGAACTTGAGAACGACCTTGCGGCTTGGTAACCTGCGGCCAGCCTGCCACGCAGCAGCGACAATTTAGTCCGCGGGCGGGACTGTGGTTTACGGAAGGTGTATGTGGACTCCGTCAGCCGCAGCTCTTCACAACTTTGCATGCTTGCTGGATGCATCCCTTATAAATGCGTGTAGATGACAGTAAAAAATATCCCAGCGAGCCTGTATGTGGCAAAAGCAGGGAAGCACCGTCCGTCTCCATGCTGGCCGCGTGAGCAGCTGCTGGCAGCAGCGACGAGCCTGCTGCCACAGCTCGACGCAGCCATGCTCGCTAGATGTTTCGCACAAAGCACATATGTTTTATATAAACAATGGCTGGGTGAGGATACGGTTGCGTGGCCACTCGTGAGGGAGCACCGTCAACTGACGTAGCTACGTGTCCATCGTTTCATGTGGGAATTTGTGTTTATCGGTGCAGATTCTCGGAGGTCAGATGAATCGTTGTGGTGGCAGTTAATGGTTCCATGACACCCTATTGAGCTGTCGTTATATTAGGACTTGTGTCAGGGGCGCTTCTGCGGATGACCACCACGCACCATCCAGCCAGGAGCCAGCAGCCGGGCTCGGGCTTTTGGACAGGCTGCCGCCAGCCCTACCTGGTCTTGTATGTAAGGGTCCCTAGCAAGCCCGATCGACATGTACGCGGACGTCACAATTTTCACACTGCCTGCACCGGCCGGCTGCGAGCACCATCTCGCAGCTAGCTAGGGGTAGGCAGCAAGGCAGGTAGGCCTCCAGCATTAGCATTACCGCAACTGCGTGCCGCAGCAGGCTGGACAAGCAATTCACATGACGCCATTCATACGGCGGGTGGCGCGGCATTTCCACTTCCGTCCATATATACGTACTTCTTCTTGAGCAAGGTTACTACGACGTACTTGTAGTCCAATTACGTTTAGCGTTTCGATTTCTGAAATACGACCGGCCGTTTATTTGCCTCTTCTGGAACGTGATGCCAACATCTGAAGGGAAGCAAATGTATAGATACGGCACAATATTATTGTCGAAAAATGGTTACGGGTACCGCCGACGAGCAATTGGGTTTATGGATGCTTGATCGAGCAACACGGAACCCGCATGTTTTTGGTCCCTGAAATTTAATAGGAAGAAGGTACGGTGTCCGCAATCCCGGGCGAACCCAGGACAAGAAGAGGGGCCCATGCCCGGGCCTCACTATAAGAGGCAGGGCCGGGCGGCGGGGCTGGACCCAGCAGCAGACGCCCCCAAGGGCACAGGAAAGCTTGCCAAACGCTAACACAGAGACGCCGGGCAAACCCAGAATAAGCTGGGGACCCAGAACGAAACCGTACCGTTACGAACAAGGGAGCGAGGGCTAGCTGCCAGCAGCAGACGCCCCAAAAGTAAGGCACAGGTAGGGAAACATTTCGCACCCACCCACCCAAGACGGCGGACGGAGCCCCAACAAAAAATACAACCCAGGCATGCACCCAAGGCCTACCGCCGGAAAAGACGGTGGGACCACTGCGTCCAGCCAATAGCAGCCCGGACCGACGGGCCCAAAAAATGCGCAAAATGTTGTTGTTGCATATTACCGCGCGCTGAGTGCAATCCATGCGCACGTGCTCCTATGACTGCACCCGCTCATCATGGAAAGCGCCTGCTGCTAAACATACATTCGGTCCTGCTGGATTGCACGAGGAATGGGTCATAACTTGGAAGTACACTAGTGGGGCCATACATGACACACAGCGCACACGCGAAGGTATCAACGTTGCTAATCCTGGCACCAGCCGAACACGCATATACTGCATACCGGTATACGAGCGAGGCTGCGTGCCTGCGTCATACATCGTGCTGCCGCCATGGCTCGTCATGGATGCACCCCCCATAGTGTTCCCGGACATTGATACCTTCACCTGAAGCTGGAATTGCCAAATCCGGCTGAAGTAAGGGAGTTCGATGTTGGGACGTAAGCTAGGCCGCGGCTAGCCCTATGCTATCCGCCGCATGAAGCTGATTCGACCAAAACGCCACCCCATTTTCTGTCGGCACTGCTGGATGGGCGACTTTCTTGAGTAATATATCTAATTATACGAATACTGAAGCATTAACCTGTGTGTGGGTCGCAAAAGCGCAAATAATTGCCCGGTGATAGCGCCAGGTAAACTCCGTTTGTGTATGACCACGCAGCATATTTCCCTATAAGCTGTAGGATTACCGCCTCCGCGCGGAGGCAATATGCTCAATTGCCGTAGGCGCACATCCGAGGGTACCGGTAGTCTAACAGCCGCGAATAAGTGGGGTGCCACACATGTCGCCTTATGGCTCATCTGAAGCTGCAGGATGTGAGATCCTTAACAACAGGACAGGACTGCACACCTAGAATTCGGCGACTTGCCGGGATACCGGAAATTGGCTGCGTTGTTCGGCCGAGGTAGCCCAACCGTCTTCTTGCAGGTACGCAACGCAATGCCATAGGGCATCAAAGGTAAATTATTCGAACAGCTATGCCGATTTGCAGCATCAACGTGCTTGGAACGAGGAGGGCAGAACCGCAGCCGGAAGCCAGTCCCAGGGCCTGGGCCTGGGACTGGCACAATGCGTTACTTCCTGCTTCAAGTTGTAACATGGATTTTCAAGTTCTAATTTCATCCAACTTGCTGAGAATATACGGTACACAATTTAGGAAAGTAGAAACCATCGATACGGCTATGCACCCGGCAAGCAGCAGATTGGGCCATCATCCTCAATAGAAGAGGATTACACGATTGTTTTACCTGCACATGTGTCCACGGGCCAGAGGCGTACATACAAACAAGCTGCCGGACAACGCAGCACTATTTCGTGTACTTGCTCTATAGCTCAGTTCCTCAGACGAGATTAGATATTGAGCGCCACGAACATACACTCATGACCACTCCTTCATGGCGGATGGTTTCGTGCGATAGCGCCGTCTACGCCTCGACGCATTGGAACTGTCGGGACGGAAACAGGGACACTCTACTGCGACGAGTACTCCTTAAGGCGGCAAGGGAAGCGGATGAGACTCATGCCCGACCACAGTCAATCCGTTTGGTAAGCACGTCTCCGCATCTTGCTGCACTGTAAATGTCGTCGCGGTGCCTGCTGCGACACTCCGCATCCAGCAGCCAGGCACAGCCTTGCAAAGTAAAATGCATCACTTTGGTCACATCATGGTCGCCCTCACTCGTCCAATCATCAGTCCTAACGTACGGTCCACTCCCCCTGCTT